>JARHVA010001287.1:0-340000 GCA_037957365.1 Torreya grandis | reverse complement strand
ATTCCAAATAAAAATATCCTTTTTATAAAAAAGTTTAGGAATAATGTGATCATCATGGGGGCATGAATATTCTTCATTTTTTTAATCATGTAATAATAGAATATAGATCCATCTATATAAGTTTGTTTTGAATTTATGTAGGTGATGTACGTTCAATTCTAGTGACACTAAATGGCCTTGGCATCACTTCTATCAAGCCTATAATGGTTCCACTTATTATATTAGTACATTGGGTATTGTTCCCTATTCATAGGAGTTGTAATAATGAATATGTCCAACTCAAGAGCTTTATTATTTATTAAAATTGGGATTTGATCACTCTCAATTATCCATTTTTTAAAATTATATAAGTTATTAAATAAATGAGCATGGTTATCCATTATCAATTACATGTTATAAGGAAAATTAGATTCACCTACATATAGGTGTATTCTTCCCTTGCTCTCTTTTCAATTTTAAAAATTTCAAAGTTCAATATTTTTCAAATTTCAAATGAACAAAATCACTATTTCATGATTTGTTGTAGGGTTTGCTAAATTTAAATGCCATGCATAGTTGAAGTATCTACTTAAAGATAAAGTGAGTTGTACAAAATAGGTTCAACACTCTCTTCTTTACTCTAGAAATTTAATTTATAAAAATAAAAGGGGAAATTTATACACATAAATATAGTCACATGTACTTGATAATTATAATTATTGACATATTACAAACCACATGACTTATGCATAAGTACATTACTCTTATTCATCATTCCTCCAAGCTATTTGTCTATATGTTGGACTGAACCTTTATTTATTGTTACCAATATAAAATTAAATCAATTTCAAATTTTCAATCTATCTAAAGTCATATTAAAACTATATCCAATTTAGGAAAAGTGACCTTTATCCCATTAGATATGTTTTCTCTAATAAGACAAGAGTGTAGTGTGTCACTAACCACTTAGGTCAGTGGCATCCCATGCTAAATAACTACTAGTTTTAAAATTTGAAATCAGTATTTTGGATCTTCCAACATGTTTCATAAGGTCATATAAGGGAAATTGTCAAAATAATCACCTATGTAAACATGTCAAGATTAAATATTTAAAGGAACTTGGTTCAATCTTATACACTTTTTCACATTGATATAATATGCCTTATTCATCCCAAATTTTCAATCATTAACAAGGAGAAACAATTATCCAAGACAAGATCCCTTTACATAAAATAAAGAATTGTCATTATCAAGTATCAAATACATATTATAGATACATAAACATATTCAAATTATCACAATTAAAATTTTATTCTAGGTGGGATAACTATGTGGGCTTAATTTCCCCCTTAGATCATTAGAGGCATATGTAATGGTTAATGATCAAGGGGGTGATCAAGGTAAACTTAATCCATTACACTCCCATAATTTTATTGTAGGTTTTCAAGTTATCAAATTATCCTAAAAATTTAAATACTAGATAAGACAAAAAATAATTTTGATATATCATATTTCTTAGTATCCACAAGTATAACAAATGCAATGATTAGTTTTTATGTGTAATCAATCAAAAAATAATAATGTGGTCAATAGACTTGGGCACACTAAACTACCATCCACTTAAAATGATTTTTTCCACAAATATATTATTTTTCTACCTCTGATATATCATTTTTAGATTTATTCTTTTTCTATCTTTTGTTGTTAACATCTTGTCATAGTCAAATAAGACTAGTACACAATCAATGAACTATAGCACACAATATCATTGCACAATTAAAATATACCCATCCATTTTTTTTTATATCCATGATTTTGATCTTGTTCCTGTACATTCATCTCTTCTTATTTTAATTCTTAAATAGTTTGAATAGTCAACAATAATTAGTGTAAGTTAAGTATATTTACTATTATGTGTCCTAAAAATAAAAACTTTCCATATTTATAAAATTTTCAAAATCATAATATCTAATTATTGCATATCTTTAGCATTATGATAATTCTAGGTTTACACCTATTTAATCACATACAATTTTATTAATGTTATAAAAAATAAGGTAAAACACTATCTTTGAGCCTATTGCAGTAGGTAACATTTGTTTCCTTAGAATATATCTATGATATAGTGTATGCTAAATTATTATTCATATAATAAATTATATTACCTTCCTATAAAGTGTCCAAGTACAATGAACCTAAATAGGTTGTATAAGTTAGTGTGGTGGTGATGGAGGTGGAGGAGGAAATGTCTCTGGATAAATAGGATAACAAAAAATTTAATTACTCTATTTTTATAGATATGATTCATGCATACATGTAATATACATGGTAATGCATACATCTTTTGTATCCACGGGTTCCTCTTAACATGTACAATTATACTCTACTAGGTAGATCTAAGAATATAAAAGCAAGTGGTCTGTGCTCCACCCTAACTAGTAGTATAATAATCCAAAGATGGTTTTTTATATATGAATTAAATCCTTTCAGTTTATTTTATGTATCTATCAAGTCATTATAAGTATAACCAAGATTAGTAATGAGTATCATGGTGTAAATATTTTTCCTTGAAACATTATTTTCAATGAAATTATGTTTAGGCTAAGAATCAATGTAGGTGTGCAAAAATAATGTTGATTCAAAAGAGGCATATTTCAAAATAATATGCTCATCTAATGTTATATTAGGTATATATATCTATACACTATAAATTATAGCATTAATACCATCTAAAGGATGTTTTTCCTTATTCCTAGAGGTATAAGAAGTTATAGGAGGGTGTGTATTGTAGATTAAATGCACCTAATAATTTTTTTTATTCTCTTGTGCCACATTATTTGAAAAGGTATTATAAAATATTTTAATAGTTTTCCCGTTTGGCATTTTCTTTAGATCATTTATAGATTAATTAAGATCAATTTTGTTTTCATTTATCAAATATTGTATCTTATGTCACAAATTGATGCATCTACTATTTAAATGTCATGTACATCTATGATAATCAAAATATGAATTACTATCAAATCCATTAAATGAATACTTACCCATATCAACCTATTTTTTGTAAAGGGAGAGATACAAGTTTGCAATCAAGTAAAAATTTAGCATATTATAAGGAGGTTTTGGTAGCTATGATAATTTTCCACTTTTAGGAGTTGATAAGAACATCAATTAGTTGGTTTTGAAACCAAATTAACCATTATTTTTGCATCACTTTTAGTATCATTTAATTTTGATTTTAAATTTGGTTGACTAAAAAACTTTGCATCAAAATTAGTTGGAGGGTTGAATCCATACTTTACCCTACTCATATAAATGATTTTAATTATGATTTCCTTGAATATATAACATAAATCATCAAAAAATTTGGAAGTGTTTAAACATAATGGACTCTTATGGTGGGGAAATCAATATTTCATTTAAAATATCTTACATCTCATTATCCACCATTGGAATTTTTATCTTAGAGAGAACTGATAAGAATTGACCAAAAAAAAGATTAAAGGTATGTGTATACAAAAAATATTTTTAAATGATAATTGTTAATATATGATGGCACACTCTCCAACTTGATTACATAGTAATACATGATCATGTTTTTTTCACATGATATAGTTGACTCTTCTTTTGATATGAGTGAATTTTAGTCTACATCCATCATGTCATAAGGTGTAATCTTAGTGGGATTATCCATGAACAAATTTGGGAAAGAATACGGGTTCAAAAATATAAAATACAAGTTTTTAGAGATTGAGAGTGATTCATAAATCAAACATATGACATATAGTAACATATCAATAAACATTTTTGGGATATATGAAATGCATGTGCACTCACTTCTCAAAGACTCAAATAATATAATCATGCACACTCGAATTCATATTCAAAACAACAAAAATATCAAAGTTAAAAATTATATATAAATTCATAATTGGGCATATAAATTCATATAATTCTATATCATTAGCATAAATTTAGGGTAAATGATACTCATTAATGCTCAGACTCATTCAAAATTTCAAAATTCATTTTTTCCAACTTTAAAATTTTAAAATTCAAAGTTACAATGTGTAAAAAAGGTATGATACTTTTTGTGCACATTCTCAAAGTTAAAAATCCAAATAAAAATATCAATTTTATAGCAAAGTCTATGAGAAATGTGGTTATCAAGGGGGCATGAATATTCTTCATTTTATTTTGATCATATAACAATAAAACATAGATCCATATATATAAGTGTGATTTGAATCTTTGTAGATGATGTATGTTTAAGTATAGTGATACTCAATGGCCTTGGCATCACTTCTATCAAGCATAACATGGTTTCACTTATTATATTAGTACATTGGGTATTGTTCCATATTCATAGGAATTGTAATAATGAACATGTCCAACTCAAGAGCTTTATTATTTATTAAAACTGGGATTTGATCACTCTCAATTATCCATTTTTAAAAATTCTCCAAGTTATTAAGTAAAGGAGCATGGTTATCCATATCAATTACATATTATAGGGAAAATAATATTCACCTACATATAGGTGTATTCCTCCCTTTCTCTCTTTTCAATTTTAAAAATTTCAACGTTCAAGATTTTTCAAATTTGAAATGAACAAAATCAATACTTCATTAATTGTTGTAGGGTTTTCTAAATTTAAATACCATGCATAGTTGAAGTATCTGCTTAAATACAAGGTGAGTTTTACAACATAGGTTTAACCCTCTCTCCTTTAGTCTAGAACTTTAATTTATAAAATAAAGGGCAGAAATTTATACACATAAATATAGTCACATGTACTTGATAATTATAATTATTGACATATTCCAAACCACATGACTTATTATTAAATACATTACTCTTATTAACCATTCCTCCAAGCTATTTCTCTATATGTTGGATTGAAATTTTATTTATTGTTACCAATGTAAAATTATATCAATTTCAAATTCTCAATCTATCTAAAGTCATAATAAAACTATATCCAATTTAGGACAAGTGACCTTTATCCTATTGGAGAGGTTTTCTCTAATAAGACTAGAGTGTAGTGTGTCACTAACCACTTAGGTCAGTGGCATCTTGTGCCAAATAACTACTAATTTTAAAATTTGAAATCAGTATTTTAGATCTTCCCACATGTTTCATAAGGTCGGATAAGGGAGATTGTCAAAATAATCACCTATGAAAACATGTCAAGATTCACTATTTAAAGAAACTTGTTATTCACTTGGTTCAATCATATACACTTTTGCACGTTGATATAATATGCCTTATTCATCCTAAATTTTCCATCATTCACAAGGAGAAACCATTATCCAAGATAAAATCCCTTTACATCAAGTAAATAATTATCATTGTCAAGTATCAAATACATATTATGATATATAAACATATTCAAATGATCATAATTAAAAATTCACTCTATGTGGGAGAACTATGTGTGGTTAATTTCCCCCTTAGAGCATTATATGCATAGTTAATGGTTAATGACCAAGGGGGTGATTGAGGTCAGCTTAACCCATTACACTCCCATAATTTTATTTTAGGTTTTCAAATTATCAAATTATCCTAAAAAATTTAAATACTAGATAATAAAAACAACAATTTTTACATGACTAAAACTTAATTGTGATATTTCATATTTCTTAGCATCCACAAGCACAACAAGTGCAATGATTAATTTTTATGTGTAATCAATAAAAAAAATAATTTGGTCAATAGACTTGGGCACACTAAACTACCATCCACTTACAGTGATTTTTTCCACAAATATATTAGTTTTCTACCTCTGATATATCATTTTTAGATTTATTATTTTTTGTCTTTTGTTGTCAACATCTTGTCATAGTCAACTAAGACTAGTCCACAATCAATGAACTAGAGCACACTATAACACTACATAGTTAAAATATACCTATCCATATTTTTTTTATATCCATGATTTTGATCTTAATATGAAACAACCAATCATTATTGAGATGTGAATGTTCTAGTTCTAGTGTCAATAAATAAATATTTATTACATCTAAATGTAATTTGGCATTTGTGTTCATTCTGTATGCAAAGGGAAATGCAACTGACCTATTAATCAATCTTAGATTAGACAAGTTCAATCCTACTTACACTTCCAATTATTGATACATTAGATATTCAAGGTCACGACTAGTATGGATCCATTAGACCTATCCAATGGATCTCTTACCATAATAATATCACTAGAGAGGGTTACAAAGCCTCTAGTCAAGAAAAACTATGTAATAACCCTAACTAGATCCTATGTTTTCATATTCACAAAAGTAAATGATAAGTAAAGCAAAAACTAATCTAGTGTTCACCAAATATTAAGGCACAAAGTGGGAGTAATAAACATGAAAATTAAACATGCATAAGATAATCCTATTTAATTTATGTATATGTACAACCCTAATTCATGTAGAGAGAAATATATTCAAAATCCATTAATTATGCTACTCCTATCTACTAAAAGAGAAGAGCAAAGTTAGATATACTTAACTTGAATATGAACATGTAGAAACTCAATCTCTCCCTTATCAAAATGTGTTTTTCAAGAGGTTGTGGTTTGTAAGTACCAATAAGAAAGGCAAAAGTATCCAAGACTTTTATACAAGATGAGATTCTTCTCAAAGTATAAACCCTAAACTAAGAATCCTTAAGTAGAATGGTAGAAGAATGGAATGTAAAGAAGTGGAAATGAATAATTAACTCTTGTTATTTTTCTAATAATGGTAAAATGAATGTTATTATATAGTTGAATCTATTCCTAGTCATTTTCCAAAAGTTTAGTTGATAGAGCCAACCTAGTCGACTTTGTATCATTATTAAAAAACAATAGGTCTTGGTCTAGGTCTACCAAGGGCTGACCTAGAGCCTAAATGAGTTTTAAAAATTATAATATAGGGTTGATGGGGCCTACATTGTATTTTAAACTATCAAAAAATAATTTAGGATAAGGAAGGGCTACTGAAGGCCAAAAATGACTAGAGGAGGGTGAAAAGGAGGAGAAAAGGATTAGGGAAACTCTTTTTGGAGAATATTGGATTGACATAAAGTGGTAGTAAAGGGACAAAAAACCTATGAAGCACTAATGGTCTACCCACCCCTTTCTTGGTGCACCCCTTAAGGTGTGCACTCAAAGAGATTGAGACTCAATGGGTTCGTAAAAGAGAGAACACATAGGCAATTGATAAAGTTTTAAAATATTATGTGTGCACATATTCCCCAATTAAATCTCATCACATGTCACTCAAGTGAAATAGGGTATGGTTCTTCAAGAAAATAACATAGCAACACACAATACCGAGGCTAAAAAATTGCAACATTTTAAAACATAAATAACTAAAACTAAATGACTAAAAGGTAAATAACTAAAATAAAAATAATGTATGTGTACTTTTGACTACCTTTATCATTTTAAGATTTTTTATTGTGTTTGTAGTTTTTATTGTGGAGGGTACAAAGATTATTTTTGATAAACCCAAGGATACAAAAATAAAGTTAAAAAATAAAAAAGCACAAGAAAAATGAGATAATTGATGTTATGTGGATGATACATACTTGTAAATTTGGCAAGCTAGGGTAACAAATGATAAGTAACAGCCAAATGACCAAGTCAAAATTTAGAGTAAACTAGGTAATCATAAATCCAAGGCTATTAAATACTAAAACACTCAAACAAGTAAAACATAATAAGAAAGACCAACTTACCAAGTAAAACCAAGGTTACATGTAAAAATTGGTAATAAAAAATTAATGTGATATCAGTAACAATCATTACTTAAATAAAAGAAAAATGGTAAAATAACATTGATGAGTAAGTAGTAACAATCCTTACTCAATCATTAATTTAAAAAGTGCATGAAAGGTAAAACAACATTGGTGAGTGAGAAGTAACAAGCCAACCTCACTCAATGATGGAAAAAGAAAAAGAAAGTATAAATAGACTCAGATGTTTGAAAAAAATAAGTACAAAAATAGAAATTGGTAAAAGATACTAAAGTGCATCTAGAAATATAGAGCCATGGTAAAAATAAGATAATCCCTAGTTACCCAAACATATTGTTTAGTTATAAGGATAGATAAAACTAAAACAAAGTGTTGCTATCATATTTTTAAGAATGTGAACAAGAGGGAATATATAAGTGGGAAAATAGATTTAGAATCACACTTACTTATCAAGGAAAGAAATGAAATGCGTGGAGGGGAGAATGAATTAAAAATAAAGGTATAAAAACTCTTTATCGAAGTCAAGACACTCAAATTAGGTTTGTCAAAACAGGAGGACTTTTGACATTAAGGATTGAAGAACTTCTAGCCACACAAATATTAGGTCAACAAATGAAGTATGTAGATCATCCCATGAAGATTATGTACCTACATGAGAAAGTAGGTAACACCATAAATTTTGCTTAATTCTCCTATTCCAATCTATTGGCCTCTCATACCCTAATGGACCTAAACTCTAGCATTAGGCTAATTATGGAGTTTGAGTTTCAATTGGAGATAGGAGATGTGATATTAATCACATATTCTGGATTGATTTTGAGTTTTAAATTTATATGTTACATTTTTTATAGTTTATTTTTGTTTAAATAGATTTGGATTTTAAATTTTTGATGGATTTTTCTATTCCTCCTCCATACAGGTTTGACAAACCAAACATGGGTGCTAAAGATGACTATCATGTGAAGACATTGGACTTGGCTCTTAATAAAAATAACTTAGAGAGCATGGTATCTAAGAGTATTATTAATTAAAGTGAAATAAAATTCTTATCCTAACTTTGACCTTGGTTTATCATGAGTGGAATGAAAGGAAATAAGATCAAGAGGAATAAACATGAAACAATTTGAATTGATTCAAATCATAAAAATGTGATAAAGGGTGAGAAAGGGACATAATAATAGTGAAGTGTGATTCATTATCATAAGAATGAGGGAAGTTTATAAAAACATGATAACACCTTATTTTTTTAGAAATTTTATCTATAAAATAAGCAAAAGATAAAGTTGATAACAAGGGATCAAAAACATGTAACCATTATGAAACATTCTAAAAAATGAGCCCTAAATGAAAGATGGAGATTTTATGAGGAAACCATGTTCCTCTCCATGATCTTAAACTATAAATCATAAAATAAAAAAATCAATAGGGTGCATAAATCATTTTCAAAATAAAGGAAAAATGAGATAGATGGAAATTATGAGGAAGACTAGGTCCTATTTGGGGTTTTATAATGCAAATCATGAGAAAAGAAAAACCAAAGGACCAAAAAGAAGTACCTAAAGTTTTTGAAAAAGAGAAACTAATAAAAAGGGTGAGACTCATGAAATCATCCAACAAAAAGTGTTAGAAAGATATCATATAGAAAGTATGATAAGAAGGGAAGGATCTAGGATACATCTATATCAAGGATAAACATATGATAGGCAATCCTATATGTCTTAGAAGGTTTCTCAAAGTTGAATTTTTTTGGTATCATGTAATTTAGAATAATAATAGGCCTCATAATATTCCCAAATATGTAATTGGATGTAGGGATGGGAATCGAAAGATGCCCCAAAGGCTAAAAATAAGAAGAAAAGATAAGAAAAGATAAGAAGAAAAAAACACCCCATAGAGTGCATAAATGAATTTAGGTTATCCAAGAAGATTCTGATAGGGGATTTCATGATGCTTTATGAATGAATATAAGATTAAAAAAGAAGGAAAATTAGGGATAGAATCAGCTAGACAAAGAACATAACTGACCAACAAGGAAAAGAGTCAATGTGGTCAACATAGTACTGATAAAACATAACCTAAAAAGAATACACAGTTGTATGGGTCGACTATATACTATTAAACATGGGACAAAATAGAGAGAGGAATATAGAGTTGTGTAATTTTACTATGTATTTTAAATAGGAATGTGAAAAATAGTTTGTAAGAGACCATATCAATGAAAATCAAAGTTTTTTGAAACATGGGAAAATTTTGTAAGATAATTTAAAGTAAGAATGAAATTAAAACACACAAATAATTAAATCAATGGTACTAATCAAATAAGATCACACAACACAAGCCTAATACCAATGGTAGCCAATGAAAGATTTTATGATATAACACACACTGATTAGAGAACAAAACATCAATTTAAAATTAAATGCTAGCTAATAGTTCAACCTAAGTGTTATTAGATTATAATAGAGTAATTTTACTGTTATAAGAAAGTTGGCTGACATAGGGAACTAGAAAGAAATCTAAGGTTAGTTTTAGGATGTTTAGACTAAAAAGGATATGTATTGGTAATGGTACTAACTTGGTATTATGTCCTACCCCCTACTTCATAATGATTTAACTATAAGGGTATCAAGTGCTTTATCAATAAATAGCATTAACCATGTATTTATAATTTGCCAATAAACCAAGTTGCCTTCCCCCTTGGTGATGAAGTCCAAGTAGGTGGGTCTTAGGAATACAGATGTCTAATGATTTTTGAATGTTAAGTGGTTTGGTATTATGTTCAAAAGAGTAAAATAGTGTAAATAAAATGGTAATTTTAAAAACCACCTATTTATACTATGTGAGTTACCCTAGTCATGAAAAAACTAAAAAGGAAATATGAATTAATTGCTAGTAAATAGATGTTAATTCCTTGATTGATAATATTACAAAGTTAGTTCAGGTGACACTATATCCAAATAGTATATAACTGAGTTTATTGGTGCATTATTATTTTTTAGAAGTAGGATATTTAATAATATAGTTGAATAGGTTGACATTACTAAATTGACCATAAAACCTAGTTGGCTATAGTGTTAAAGTTTTGAAGACTACTAAATTGTGAAAAATATAACTATTGACCATTTTTACTATAGTCCAAAATGGGTCAACCCCGTATAGTCAAAATCTATATAGGGTATTTTTTTAATGTCATGGGGTATGTTATATCTCATTTGATATCATTTCATATGCAATTCTAGTCTTGGTTAGGGTTTGGTTCAATCCTTGTGCCATTTGCTATCATAAGGGTCTTTTTAGGTTCATATATACAAGTGGCAAGTCTTCATGGTGATCAATGAAGTTAGAGAATGGAACAAGTTTTGCTTATGCCTTAAGGAATTCATCTTAGATTTCAAAGATTGAGTAGTATCTCAATAAAAAGTTTTGTGAAGCCAGACCATCATCAGGACATCACATAAAAACCAAAATGGAGTAGCTTTCTTGTGTAGTTTTTAAATATGATAAAAACCCTAATGTAACCATAAAACCATGTGCAATCAATGTATTTAGTGCAAATATCATGCTCTAGAAATTTCATATCCAAATAAGCCTTCTATCTTGAGATCTAAGCCTTCAAAGTTTAGCTTATTGAGTCTAAGGAGACTAGCCATCTAGGATGTAATCCACAAATAAATGAACTAGCTAATATTTTCAATTTTATCTTAACCAAGGAATCCCCCACAAGTCAAAATATTATAGCACTATATATTTTTTATGTCATAAACATATCCTAAAAGGTTCAAGTCTGCATGAGATTTTTGGCTCAAGTTATAAGTATCTAAAGATCAACCTATAATATAATACATTCATGCTAATATGAAGCTTAAAATCATGAAAAATAAACCCCTTTTAGCTTAAATTTGATGGTCACATAAACATCAATGATGGTCTTATGAACATCATTTGATGGGAGAAAGGACATCAATTTTAAGATCATGAAATATTTGTTGGTTTTTAGATAGTGGGTCCCAAAAGATCTAACAGTCTATGTTACATCATACATATTGATCTAATAGTGTGAGATTAGTCAAACAATCAAGGAGCTTGAGAGATTAACACATGGCATAAGTGCATGAGCATATAGTCTAACAACAAGATCTTGAAATCAAATGTGGGGTTTCTATGTGGCATAAGCTTACATAGAGTTGACAAGTTAATGTCAAGATCAATGACTCACAATAATTCATAGGTAATTAAGATCAATGGTGTGATAAAAATTCCAATATGTTGACAAGATAAGTTAGATACCGATGAATAATGAAATTAAAGGTTGAGAAGCTAAGGGAATTTATGGAGATCAAACACATGACCAAGTTTGAACCAAGGTAAGTTTTACAAAGGAGATATTCCACTATTGAAGCTTGATAAAATGCCACGAAGTGGACATAGTGATGCAATCAAGTATAAATTAAAAAAAGGACCACCATCAAAGCTTAATATGGACCTCTGGTTCAAATATTTTAGGGTTTGAGTGTCATCTGATGACTATATTCACTATTATTAAAAGAAGGATCCATACATCTATAAATTATCAGTTCTTAGAGTGACAATGGATCTATGTGGACTTAATAAGAACTAGGCATTAAGAAAAGTATCATAATATAATGAATATAGGAAAATTAATAGTGTTAAATAGGTTTTCTTATCTATAGTGGACCTATGATGATGGGGGCAAGTTCAAGCATGATCCTGTTAGAACAAGATATAATATTGCAAAGGATGCCATAAAATCATACACATATACCCTAATGTTTCATCTCTAGGATCAATTACATCAAAGGGACTGCTTCTCTCCCTGGTACATGCCATGATAAACCTATTTGGAGAAGTTAGCACTAGGAAAAAAATTTAATAGATGGATTTGATTATTCTAACTGCATTGAAGCCAAAAATTAACTCAAAACCCCTTGATCCCATTGTTATAACTCTATGAAGCATGAGTGAAGGATTAATGGATTGTTATAACTACTTGAGATGACCTAGATCAATTAGGGTTTTCCAAATAAGCATATTGGTAGAGGCAGTTATAACTATAGTTTAAATGAGGTTGAACTCATTTGATTCCCATTAGGACTTATTTTTTCTTACTCCCCTCTCTCAAATATTATAAGTAGATACAATGTTGGCCTTTATAAAGAGACAAAACCATGTATGGTGAAGCCCTACTAGACTGATGTCATATTTTGCCTTTGAACATTAATGCAAGTCTATTTTTCAGTTTTGAATAATTTTCTAAAGTCTTTAAGTTATGTATGGTGATGAGAAGTGATAATTCTCTCCTTTATCCTTTCATGTTTGAGAAATAGTTCCTAGTGTAATAGGTCATATAGAGTATAGTATAGTGTGTAAATATCTTTCAAGTGTAAAATTATCCTTGGAGCATGTAATCTACCCTCTATTTCATTTTCCTTGTGTCTCTACTCAAATATCACCTCTATATTGAAATGCTCATGTTAGAACCCATTAAGACTTAGAGACTATTTTATATGTTTTGTTTCATCATGGTAGAGATATGATGGTCATGTGGAAGACATTTTTGGTGCATCACCTTCTTTATATTAGGTTTAATTTATGCATTCTCTAACTCTTTTCCCCATAAGTAAGTATTAGTTTAAGTGATAAACATTACATGATATATTCAAGGAGCTATCCCTTAAATCTAGAGTCTTATTTCTAATATAGGTAGACCCACATAGCTGTAAATGTTCCCATGTTACCCAAATCTATAATAATATTATACAAATTCTTCTAGGTTACAAGATTTGGTGATAATAGTTTTGGCACACCTAATGGGGCACATTATCTTCAAAGATAACTTGTCAAAGTGAATGTTAGTCTTGACAAAAACTTGCTACAAATTCATGTGATACTCATCATTTGGTGACTCCTTCAGGGTAAATCTCATTCCAAACCATTATTTTGTTATAAACTTTCCCCCATAATTCATGGTCCTCACTAGGTCATCCTCTACTAGAACAACCAATCCTATTAACCCACGCATTTAGCTTGAAATCCCTCTTGTAATTTAGTATCCATAGTCTAATATGCCCTTTAGAGAATGAGTAAAATTTTCTAGGGAGGAAGAGGTCAAAGAGGTTGAAGAAGTTAAAGATTTTTAAGAAGAATACATGGTTAGACCTCATGCTTTCCCTACCTTCAATACTAATAAGCCAATTCAAATTCACACATATGATGCCATTCCTCCTAATGCCACAAAATGTGTGCCTACATTCAATAGTGAGAGCCATATCATACCTAGTGATCACATTAGAAATCTTTCTAACTTTTGTAGTTTCCACTATATTATTTGAGATAACATTACCATTAGACTCCTTGACATTTCCCTTAAAGGGAAGGCTCTTTACTGATATAGGACTCTAGAAGGTGGATGTATCACAACATGGTATGAGTATGGAGTGTTGTTGACTTATAGATTTGGAAATGAAAGTGACCATGCTTATCTCATACATTAGCTCAATGTGATAAAAAGGGGACCCAGAGAAACAATGCATAAATTCAAATCAAGGTCTCAAAATACTTGGCATATATTTCCTCCTCCCATGAGACCACTTGCTAGTTTTCTGTTCCTTACTTGAAATCCATCAAGATTGAAATTATTGGCATGCTTTAATCTATGGGAGATTCCACCCTCCCTAAGGCATATGAACTAGGTATCAAAGCTAAAAATAATCTCATCTAAGTTGGAAGATTACCACCTAAGGTGTCTATGCCTCTTTTATCTCATACTTTTGTTAGTGCTTCAAATATAGCCCAAGTTCCTAATTCCAATACCAAAACTAAGATTGTTCTTAGGAAAGTAAAAAATAATGTTGATTGGAAAGCAATGTTCCTAGCCTTAGAGGCTCAAAATAGATAAAATAATATGTAACAAGGTTCCCATAAAAATCCTTACCCCTATTATAATTATTATGGCCAACAATATAGAAGAGGAAGAGGCTAATGGTATCATAATCCCAATAATCTTGCTAATGCATACAATTCTAACTCTACCACTAACACAAGGGAGATGGTACCGATTCATATGAATTTGGTATAGGGAGAATATTGTTAGAAATACAAATTAAAGAATGCTAATGAGAATGGAGAGCAAGCTATTTTGGCTCAAGGGGTAGTTACTCCCATCCTATCATATGAAGATGAGGTGATGATGAAATTTGATGAGGATTGGCAACCTTACAGAGAGATATTCACCAATTTTATGGTTGAAGATACTTTTATGTTAAATTAAGGAGCCTCTATTATAGACAATACAAGGGTTAAGATGAAGGATCTAAGAGGTAGTAAAATCATGCCCTTAGGATTATCCAATCCTTTTGCAAGATAATATGACATAACTACAAGTGTGACGGTTCCAAAAACTTCTACATCTCCATTAAGCCAAAATATTGTAAGGTTTTTTTTCTATCTTACAGTTCTAAGTAATTATTTTCCCACAAAATCATAAGAGAAAGTAGGTATGGATTCTTTAAACATTATATATTATTTGAATAACACTAAAAAATTCATTTCTCTTTGGGATGTCCTTCATATGTCTGGTAAAAAAACTCCTACATAAACAATTATTAGTTATCCTTGCTAGTGTCTCACCCTCAAATAAAAATCATTACCATATTTATCTTGAAAATGGTTTGAGTATAATTTTTGAACCATTTACTAGGGCTGAAAAATCTCCACCATTTTACCTCACCCATATTATAGGTGAAAATTTGGTCCACAATTGTATAGTAAATAGTGGAGTTTTTACTTCTATCATGCCTAAAATTGTAGCTGATAAGCTAGGCTTGAAATATGAGCCAGATAGAAAAGGATTCATTTAATTAGATCTACCAAGTCATTAGGATTGATAAATTTTTTGAATCTTTTCTTGCATAGTTGTCCTAGTTTTCCTATCTTGTAAGACATAGTTATGGTTGATCTCCCAACCCACTTCATAATTTATCTATCAAAGGACTTCATAGCAAATATAGATGGCTATCTCTTAGCTAACTAATCCTTCTTGGCATTTAGAAAAAGATACAGGGCTAAGGTGACAATTAAGACACAACCTCTTGTAAGGTTTCATATTAAACCTTACATTAAGACAAGTTCTAATTTGAATTGCATTGTTCATGAAGAAAATGATTCTATTTTAGATGATGTCACTTCTTCTAAACTTGAGGGCATTACAAATTTGTTTCTTAATGAATATGGTACTAATAATTATGATAAAGATCCTTATGATCTCATAGAGGAAACTAGTATAGGAGTATATTATATACATGAGGAAGGAGTACCAACACCTCTACTTTCCAAAGAAGAGGGTGAAAATGATGAGCTATGGAAGATGTTTTTTGATGGTTCAAAAAGTAAAGTTGGTATAGTGGTTGGTGTTATGTTTGTATCTCCATATAAAAAATAATGTTATGCTTCATAAAAATTTCATTTTATTTTCACTTGTAATGTGGTTGAGTATTAAGGTTTGATTCATGGCCTTCAATGAGCAAGAAGAAAAAGAATCAAGAACTTACAAGTGTATGGAGATAGTGATTTGGTTTTGCATTAGGTGAGGAATGTGATTATTTCCAATAACCCTTTGATTAATTCATAAAATCATAGTGTATGTTATATTATTGAATAATTTAATGCATTCAATATACAATCAGTCCTAAGGGAGCAGAATAGTCATGATGATAGACTAGCTACCATAAGAGCTCAATTCGACACTCCAACTACCATAGAGGAGGGAAAATAGTATCATATTAAGGTCATTATCAGACCTTATATAATTTATAATGAAGTGTATTATAATTTTTTTTATAGTGACAAACACATTGCATATTTCTTACAAAATGAGTCTAAGTTTTCTTTAAGCAATCAAAGGAGGCTCCAAGAACAATTGGGTGATCTGATTGTAAAACTAAGAAACAATAATATACCTAAGGGTTTGGTGACCTTATAAAGTATCTTAAATGATAATTCTCAAAGGAATAAGGGGAAATTGAGTATATCCACAAAAGAGGATAATTATCAAAGGGTCTTGATCTTCTAGGATAAACTCCTCAAACTAGGCAAGGTATCTTCTACATTAGAGAAGAAAGAATTCATTAAATTCTATAGAGAGTTTCATAATATATTTTATTGGGAATATAATGACCTCACAGGATTTGATTCTATCCTATCACACCATACCATTGAGTTGAAACCTAAAGTTAAACTAGTTAGATAGAAGCAAAGACCCATCAACCCCAAAGTGGAGCAACTCATGAGGTTAGAACTTGCTAAACTCATTGAATCTAAGATAACATTTCCCATAAAACATTCAACATGGGTGGCTAATCTTGTTCTTATTATAAATAATAATGGGGAGATAAGGCTTTGTGTAGACTTTAGAGATATTAATATCACTCAAAGATCATTATTATATACCCTAAATGGAGAAGATTTTTCAAATGGTTTTACGTTTTCAATGTTTTTCTCTTATAGATGGATATTCAAGATATAATCATATTTTATTTAGTGAAGATGATCAATTTAAGACAGCCTTCACTACTAAATGGAGGAAATTATCTTATAGGAATATGCCCTTTGGTATATCTAATGTTGGTACCACATTTAAAGGAGTAATGGACATGTCTTTCAAAGGTTTAATCAATGAGATACTATAGGTTTATCTAGATGATATAGCAGTGTTTTTCAAAGATGCTAATGAGCACATGTAATACTTAAGGTAAGTGTTTGAAATATGAAAGTAGTATGGAGTATATCTTAATTGGAAGAAGTGCATGTTTACTATTCATGAAGGTAGTCTCTTAAGATATATTATTTTTAAGGATGGTTTGACTATTTATCTTGAAAGAATAGAGGATAAAATACTTGTTTAGAAGATTTTAAAGTCAATTACACATTTTTAGAGAATAAAATACTTGTTTTTTTAATATGAATAATGAAGTTCAGACATATGGTTTCAAATAACAAGATTCACATTATGGTCTCTCATCTTAGAACCAAAGAGTTTCTTTTGAGAAAATATCTTAATGAAAAGAGGGTAGGTTGGATCACTAAGGTAATCAAGTATGGTTATGATATAAAAGTGAAAAAATTGGTAAGGTATAAATTCCTTTATGAACATCTACCTTTAGATCTTCATGAGTCAAAGGAAGAGGCTCTAGTCACTCATGCTTGTTCCCAACCATCTAGTTCATTACCTCCATGAAGCTGGTCATATGATAAGATCATATTTATTCAAAATGGTGAGTATCCTAATAATATTATAAGATCACAAAGTATATATTTTAGATTAAAATATATTCCCTTTTATCTTTCAGATGGTGTGATCTTTAGGAGGGACATCAATGGTGTGCTATTAAGATACATTGATAATGATCAGTTTGGAGTGTTGATTGAGAAGTTTTGTGATGGGATAGTAGGAGTTTATTTATACCCAAGAATCATAGCTTCCAAAATCATGAGGGCTGTCTATTATTTGCCTAACCTCTTCAAGGATTGCCATGCTTGGGTGAGAAGGTGTAGACAATGTGTTTTCTTTGTAGGAAAGCAGAAGATTACAACTCTCCCATTAAATCCTATCCAAGTTGATCAACCTTTCAAGAAATGGGGTCTTTATTTAATTATCATGATAAATCCCCCATCAATTTCTAGTCACAAATATATACTCAAAATAACTAACTATTTTACAAGGTGGGTTGAAGGAGTAGCATTGAAGAAAGCTAATGAGAGTGATATCTTGGAGTTATTTAACAGCATCATAACAAGGTTTGGCATTCCTTATACTATTATTTTAGATAAATCTCTTGATTTTATGGGTGTTAATATAATTTATTGTTCAAATAGTAATGGCATATTATTTATCACTTCATCTAATGATTACCCTCAAGGTAATGGGTTGGTTGAATCTATTAACAAGAACCTAATTATAATCATCAAGAGAACCTTGGAGCATAACCAAAGAGATTGGTACACCAAATTTAAGACATCCTTATAGGATTATAGGATAAATCCCAAGAGATCAACATGGAACTCTATTTTTATGCTTGTCTATATAAGGGAAGCCAGGTTGCCTATCTTGCTTGCCTTAGACTTAGCACATCAACTAGAGTTGCTTGATAACACTCCAATAGAGGTGAGATTGATAGAATTAATGGATTTTCAAGAGACTAAAGATAAATCTCATTAGGCTATGGAACATCACTAGGTAATGATGAAGAGGTCTTTTGATAAGAAGGCAACTCAAAGAACATTTCAAGAAGGTGAGTAGTCTTGAAATGGGATGAAGATAGAGCAAAACCAAAGAGGCATACCAAATTTGATACCCTATGGAGTGGACCATATGTTATCATCAATTGTAAGAAAAGAAACTCTTTTTAATTATCAAGTAGGAATGTAGAATATTTTCCCATCCTTATGAATGGGATACATTTAAAACCCTAATATTAAGAGCTGAAGGTTTATTTTGTAAATATTAGAATAGGTGTATGTTTGCTTTGTTGTGTGTGTTATGTTCTAATAAGTGATTTTAAGTGCATGTGTGTTTTTTCTTGGTTTCTTTCTTTATGTTTTGATCCTATTATTTTCTTTTGTTTTGTGTACTTTTAAAGAATTTTGTATGGCTAACCTATATACTTATGACTTCATATCTTAATGGATAGGATTAAGCAACTAGCCATGACATAACAAGCATGCCACCCTTGGTAAATAGATAAGAATTTTTACAATTTTTATAACGTCATGGGGTATGTTTTAGCTCATTTTATGTCATGCCATATGGCATTCTAGTCTTGGTTTTGGTTTGGTTCAACCCTTTTACCATTTGGTGTCTTAAGGGTTTTTTTAGGGTCATATATGCAAGTGGTAGGTCTTCATGACGATCACTACAATTATTTCATGGAATAGGTTTTAATTATGACTCAAGGATTTAATTTGATTTTTCAAATATCAAGCAATAGCTTAATAATAAGCTTTATGAAACTAGATCATCATCAAAATGTCACATGGAAACTAGAATGTAGCAACTTCATTGTGCAATTTTAAAATATGCTCAAAAAGCCTTAAATGACCATAAAAACATACATGACTCATTTCATTAGTTCCAATATCATTATTTGGAAGTTTCATATCTTTATGAGCCTTTTATCTCAAGATCTAAGCCTTCAAAGTTTAGCTTATTGAGTTTAAAGAGCCAAGCTGTCTAAGATGTCATGTAAAAATGAATGAACCAGCTCATTTGTGAAATTTTTATCTTAACTCAAGAATACCATGTAAGCCAAAATATTGTATCACTAGATATTTATTCATGCTAAGAACATGTCCTAAAATTTTCAAGGCTGCATGAGCTTTCTGGCTCAATTTATAAGCTTTTTAAGATATACCTGCAACATAAGACGTTCACACTAACATCAAGTTTAAGCTCAAGAAAACCAAACTCTTTTGATATTATATTTTATTATCACACAAAAATCAATGATAGTCACATGAACATAATTTTATGAGATTAAGGACATCAATTTTAAGCTTATGAAATAGTTATTGGTTTTCAAATAATGGGTCCCAACAGATCTAACAGACTGTGTTGTATCATACATCTTGATCCAATTATGTGTGATAATTCAAATAGTCAAAAAGATCAGGATATTTACATGTGGCAAAGGTGCATGAGCTGATAGACTAATAGTAGGATCCTAAAATCAAATAGAGGGCTACCACATGGCATAATTTTATATAGAGTTAACAAATCAATGTCAAGATCAATGACTCGTGATCATTCATACCAAATGGGATTGATATTAAAAGTAAAAGATCAATATGTCAACAAGTTGAGTTAGATATCTATGACCAATTAAATTAAAGGGAAAAAAGCTAAGGGACTTCATGGATATAAAACATGTGACCAAGGTCAAACTAGGGAAATATTTCCAAAGGGAATATTCTACCATTAAAGCTCGATCAAACACTATGAAATGGATACAGTGATGTAATCAAGTATAAAGAACATAAAGTATCACCATCAAATCTTAATATGGACCTCTAGTTAATATATTTTAGGGTTATAGTATCATTTTGTGACTGTATTCACCATTCTAAAAATAATGACGCATACATCTATAAATTCTTGTTTCTAGTAGTGACATAATAGATCTATGTGGACTTAATAAGAACTAGGCATCGAGAAAAGTGTCATAATATAGTGACTATTGGAAAACTAATAGTTTAAAATTGGTTTTCCATCTATAGTGGACCTATGAGCATGGGGGAAAGTTTGAGCATGATCCATTTGGAACAAGAGCTAGCATTAAAAAGGATGCCATGAAGGCATACACATAGACCCTAATAGTTTAATCTCTAAGACTAAATGCATGAAAGGGACCCTTTCTCTCCCCTGTACATGCCATGACAAACCTATTTGGAGTAGTTAACACTAGGAAAATTTTGTAAAAGATCGATCCAATTATTATAACTACATTGATTCCTAAACTTAGATCAAAACCACTTTATCCCATCATTGTAATCATATAAAGCATGAGTGAATTAATAATGGACTATTACAACTGCTTGAGATGACCCAAATTAATCAAAAAATTCCAAATAAGCATACTAGTAGAGGTAGTTATAACTATGGTTTAGATGATGTTAAACTCATTTGATTCTACTTGGAACTTATTTTTTCTTGCTTACCTCTCTTAAATTCTATAAGTAGATAAAATTCTAGCCTTTGTAAAGAGACCACACCATGTATGGTGAATCCCTACTATAATGATGTCATGTTTTGCCTTTGAACATTAGTGCAAGTTTGTTTCTAAGTTTTGAATAATTATCTAAAGTCTACAAGTGATATATGGTAATGAGAAGTGATAATTATCTATCATTCCTTCCCTTATCATTTCATGTTTGAGCAAGATTTCCTAGTCTAATAGATCATATAGAGTTTATTATAGTGTGTAAATATTTTTCAAGTGTAAAATTTTCCTTAGAGTGTGCAATCTTCCCTCTAGCTAATTTACCTTGTGTTACTGCTCACATCTCACCTCTATATTGAAATGTTCATGTTAGAACCCATTAAGACTTAAATACTAGTTTTTATGCTTTGTTTCATCATGGTAGAGATATGATGGTCATGTGGAAGACATTTTTGGTGCATCACCTGCTTTAGAGTAGGTTTAATTTATGCATTCTCTAACTCTTTTCCCCATAAGTAATCAATAGTTTAAGTGATAAAAATTACATGATATATTCAGGGAGTTAGCCCTTAAATCTAGAGTCTCATTTCCAATATAGGTACACCTAAATACCTATAAATTTTCCCATGTTTCCCAAATATGGAAGAAGATTGAATAACTTCTTCTAAGGTGCAAGATTTGGTGACAATAAAAACTAAAGGAGGAACTGAAATGATAGAGAGATAAATAATAAAATAACCTTGGTGGGTTTGAAGATGATTTAGATTGTAAATTTTTATGCTATAGTGGTTAATTTTTGTGTTTAAATTCTACCAACTAGGTCGACCACGTTCTACAAAACCCTATGTATTAAAGAAGAAATAACAAATAGATTTAACCTATTTGATAATGTTTGTTGACTTGTATGTTGAAAGAATAAAATGTCAGATAGATTCAACATTATTGACACTATATGATAATATGAAACTAAAGGATAATACTATGTCAAACTACTTGATCCAGTAACCTGTAGTTGATGAAGAATTGAATATATTGAACATTGTCATTTTGAAATGACTATGTTAAACCTATGCATATAAAGTTAGAACTATACCAACTAGTTTGATACAATACTAAAAATAAAAATATAATATAATGATAAAAATGATGGTATGAAATGAAACCTACAATGGTAAGGTTCACATGAAGTTCACCAGAATGTATGCAAAGGGAAATTTAATTGATCTATTAATAAATCCTAGATTAGAGAATATAAATCCTACTTACACTTCCAATTTTTGATATATTATATATTCATGTTCATTAGTAATATGGATCGACTAGACTTATCCAAGGGATATCTTACCACAATAATATCACCAGGGAGGGTTTCAAAGCCTCAACTCAAGTAAAACTATGTAATAGCCCTAAATAGATCTTATGTTTTCATATTCATAAAATTAAATCACAAGTAAATCAAAAACTCATCTAGTGCTCACCAATGCTTGTGGTACAAAGTGGGGGTAATAAACATGCAAAAGAGAATCCTATTTAATCTATGTATAGATAAAACCCATACATAGAGAGAGCAATATATTCAAAATCCATTACTTATGATACCTTTATAGTTAGAGATACTTACCTTGAAGATGAACTCATAAGGACTCAATCTCTCCCTTAGCCAAAGGTTATTTGCAAGAGGTTGTTTTGGTCTTTAAGGATCACTAAGAAAGGCCAAAACATCCAAGAATTTTGCATAAGATAAGATTCTTCTCCAAGTAAAAACCCTAAACTAAGAATCCTCAAGTATAATGTCAAAAGAGTAGATTATAAGGAATCATTAATGAATAATTAACTCTTGTTATCTCTCTAAGAATGGAAAAATAAATGTGTTTATATAGTTGAATCTAACCCTAGTCCTTTCCAAAAGTTTAGTTGACAGGGTCGGCCCAATCATCTATATATCATTATTGGCAAAATCAAATTAGGTTTTGTTCTAGGTCTACCAAGGGACAACCTAAACCCTAAATGAGTTTTATGAAGTAGAGTATAGGGTTGATGGGGTTGACATTGTATAATAAATTTTTAGAAAAGAATTTAGGGTAGGGAAAGGCTAGGAAAAACATGACTGGAGGAGGATGTAAAAGAAGATAAAAAGATTAGGGGAATTTTTTTAGTATAAGGTTGGATTGATAAAAAGTGGTAGTAAAGGGACACCAATTATACAAAGAACCAATGGTTTGCCCACCCCTTTCCCATTGCACCCATTAATGGGTGCACTCAAAGAGATTGAGACTCAACAAGTTCTTGAAAGAGAGAAAGCATCAGTAATTGATAAAGTTTGAAAACATTATGTGAATAAACATTCAAGATGGATGTTGAATGTATTATGACCTTTGACTTTTTGTGTACATGGATATTGAGACTACTTGAAGGTCTGAGTGCATGGTTGCATTGAAGTCCACTAAGGGACAAAGGCATACTAATAAAGGACCATATATTTATTAAATTATATTAATTAAAATATAAGTCATAAAATAATTATGTTGATGGAATATTTCATGGGGTTAATAAATGTTTCCTAATATTTCTAACTCTATTATTAACTTTTTAGAAGGAAAGAAAGAAATAAATGATGAGGGGTGTGTACCTATTTAAATGTTGTGCTCATTGATAATGAGATGAAGTGAGAGCTCCTTTTTGGTAAGGAAGGAATAAAAACAATAAGAGAAAACTAAAACAAATTGTTGGTTAGATAAATATGAAGGTTGGACTACCTAGCGTATGTTAGATCCAAGAAGTGAAAACTTCCTTAAAAGGTTGTCAATCCACTACCCTAATGATAAGATGATTTAATAATATAAAGTAAATGTTCTTGTATTCAAATTGATAATGAATCAAATTCTTATGTAAAATAGGAATAAAATACCCATTTGATAAGATGACTAATTGTAGCAAAATAGGTCAATACCATGCCAAAATGAGTCAAGATCTGGCTTAGAAAATCTAAATAGGGTCTACAAGTAGATTATAAGTAGAAGAAAGTTATGGATAGGTGTGAAAGAGGATGGAGATTAAAAAATTTCATCTTCCTAATTGGTGATCAATGGCATTTAGGCTAACTAACATTGGTTAGTCTAATTGGTGACAGTTAGGTAATCGGTGATAGTTGCTGTAATTGGTGACGATTATAAAAATTAGATATAGTTTCTTGGGTAAGTTTTGTAGGATATTGAATTGGATTTTGAGAGGGAATGAAAAATTGGAAAAATACTAAGTATGGATCTAGTGGGGGAGAAATGTGGTGCTGGTGATCTTACTAAGGCAAAAAGGTTAATAAATTTCTAAAATAAGTAAGTGATACCTATTGGATGCTAAGTGTGTGATAATCAAAATGTAAAGATAATTAGGTAGAATAATAGTAATTTAGCCTTAAAAAGTCACATAGATAGAGTTTTGAGTTACTTGAATACCTATAAAAAGGAAACAAGGAAGCATAGATGTAATTTTTTGATCCCCTTTTCCCTTACAAGATTCCTCATTTTATAACAAGAAGTTGCTAAGTGAGGAGGAAAGAAATTACTAAATTGGTCTAGGATAAAGATACTAATTCAAATTAATGTTTAGCTATAAGGATCACATGGTAAAGTTTCCATTTTTAGCATATTTATCTTATTCACATCTATAAATTCTTATGTTGTAGGTTTGGGGACCTGACCGGTGATGGTCAAGCTAACTGTCACCGATTAGGCTGATCGATGGTAATCATTCACCAAGGCAAAATTAAGTTAATTTTTTTTTTGAAGAGGTGTCTTAAGTACATTAATAAAGTTGGAAAATGTATTTTAGGGTTAGTTGGCCAGGTAATTATCTAACTTAAGATTGAGAGTAGGTCTAAGGTTATTTGACATCGAAAACTAATCTAGGTAGCATTTTTGAGTGTATATATGTTACCCCTTTTTATTGTGTAGCTTTAGGTCAATAAGCCATAGAACAAAAATTGAATGGTTGACTAGTCAAGGTCTGATTGCCACAAGTATGGGAGGAGGTAGTCCCCCTCAAATTGGGAGTTGATGAGGCAAAACCAAAAATAGGTCATGGTTTGATAGAAGGTAAATGGGGTCATGAGTTTGGTGATTGAAAGGTTTCGGCATTTAAAATGAACAAAAAATATGACTAAACATGATAGTTAAAATTGTGTAAGGACAAAATTTGCCAATGTTGATAACAATACATTTAGGTGATAAGATAAGTGATAAGATAACCAGTCCTTAGTGTTGGTCATAGTTGATCAAGGCACATGTATCAAGTCTCTTAGACAAAGGAAGTGTTTTCTCAGGTATCTAGGGTAGGAAGTGATCCTAATAAAAAACATAAATGGTCAGGCCACATATGAGGTGGTATGAAATGTAAATGTTCAAAATGGGAAAATTGGTCAAAGTAGTCAAAATAACCAAGGCAAGGTCATCACAAGGCATGTGGCCAAAATCAAGTGGGTGTGAGAATATGGGTTGGATGGTTGGTTGGGTAAAGGATGGCCGAGCTAAATCCTAATGTGTTAAGTAAGAGGATGCTACCTATATAGTTCCATGGATGATGGATCTAATAAGAAATTTAGGCCTAATGTAGTTCTTGATGGTTGGGGGAGAGGGTAACTCCCAAATAGATCAAAAGGTGGAAAAATGTGTTACCCCACTTTGGTGTGCCACAAATTTAGGTTCAAGTTGAGAGGGTAGAAAAAGCTAAGAACCCCAATCAATGATGGTTAGGGTTAACCATCGATGGTTAGGCAATGATCAATGGTTGGGTTAAAAAATATGTTAGAACCCAAGGTAAAAAGAAAAATGGTAAAAATTTAATTACCATTTGACATATCAATTTTGGCATTTTTTGAGTTGGGTACACATGGGTCAAAATTGTTCTATGATTGTAGGGTGCATGATTAGGTGGCAAGATTGCATTGGTTAGTGAGTTTGAGCATGTGACTGATCATAGATCAGATGAACATAGGAGTTGGCCAAGGTCAGACAACTAAATATGGATTGAGATCTTGGTATCACTCATGAAATGAGGTAGGGTCACCTTTATTTTTGAAGTGGAGATGAGTTTGGTTATTGAATATGATATAATATTTATTAAATTGCATGGGTGGGATTGGGATGTTGTGTTGTGTTAAGTTTATGTTTATTTTAGGGGTTTGGTTTTTTGAGAAATCATGCAAGGAAATGATGGGGGTAAGGTGTATTTAGGTGTGTATTGGTAGTGTAAGAATGGTGGGAAAAGATTTTTAGGGTAGATTAGATTATCTAGAGGAGTTTTAGGGTTTGAGGGTCACCATTGAGGGTCACTGATAGTGACCATCAGTGGTTGACCCAACTAGTGATGGTTGATTTGAGGGCTAAAAATGCCCCAAGAAGACCATTAACACTTTAGGGAATCCATCAAAAATAAAGAAAAAAAGGGGGTTTCTTGTTAGAAAAGGTTAAGGGGGTTGGGTGCTTAGTTAATTAGGATGATTAGGTTGGTAAAAAAAGGGTTGGTAATTATGGGGTTGGTGATTAGGGGCTTAGGTAATTAGGTTGGTTGGAGTTGTCTAGGTGGGTAGGTGATAAGAGTGATGAGTAGGTAACAAATGTGTGAAATCCATGAAGGGTTAAGTCTATTGTTTATAGTTTTTAGAGATAGGGTTGAAAAGAGATAAATGGAATAATGTTGGTAAGGATACTAGTAATTTAATTTAAAAAATTGAATGAAGTTGTCATATCGGGATAGGTTGTCACCTAATGATGGATATGATTGGTTTTCGAGCTCATGAGTGGATCCAATTATGGGATCTAGTCTCTAAGATCTTTTTGGAGGTACATGATTCCATGTCAATAGAGGACTAGTAACATATGGAGGTAGTTAGCTTTAGAGAAATGCACCATTACCAATACCTACCTAAAGATGTTGTGATAATAGTGACCCTCATCGAGAGATAGGACCCAATGACTAACTTATTTTGGTTACCTACCAAAGAGATGAGCATCTTATTGGAGCATGTGCATATGATTACCCAACTACCTATTCGATAGGATCCGATCTATCATGTAGAGAGTGGGGAGAGTGATTATTACATGGATCTATTATATGGGGTGGACTGAGTGCATGCATAGTTCCACTCTGGTGGGTTAAACATCAAGATGTTTTATCAAGAGGCCTAGGGAGAGAGACATTTGTTGATGATGATGTAGTTGTCTGTGACCTGCTATGCTTTATTGGATTCAATTGGAGGGATATTTCCCTATGTATTTCTAGGGGTACTTATGGAGCTATTATTTGGGATGATGGTCTTTAGATAGGTGTAGGTTTTATTGGTGTATATTTATAGAGAGTTATGGGGGTTCAGAGTGCACAAACTCAATGGCATTAGTGTTAGATTCATACTCCATTATTTGGTGTATGAGCATATATGGGTGTTGAGATCATTAGGTATACCATTCAAAGGTTACTGATAGATTACAAAGTTAGATTCCTCCATTGGAGGATGAATGGTGTGATGATGGGGGATGGAGGTGGTGTGAGGGACATTGAGTGGTTTTGAGGTGCCCAAGAGAGTTTAGCATTAGGTGATATAGTATGGAGGTTGTACATGACTTGGCTTGTATGGGTTGGATATAGGTACCATACATATTATCTATAGAGTTAGAGGTGGGTATATGGTAGGTAGGATGGAGAGATAGAGCTCATCCCACTGAAGAGAGTATGCCAACATCTTAGAATCATGTAGGGTATTCCACCTAATTTTCCATGGTATAAGAGGGAAGAGGTAGAGTTTTTATTACCAAATCCATAGCCATAAAAGGAAGAGTTGGACTGTGAGGAGTTGCCTGATAAAGTGAGAGATGATACAAGGATCACTATAGATTATCTAGCATGGTATCATGGTAGATATGTTGTATTTGATTTTGATTAGGGTGATAGAGACCATGGGCCTATGGACATTGATACAATAGGGGGACTAATATAGGGTGACCCATAGATAGAAACAACACTAGTAGTAGCTCAGGCCCAAATTACCACATTATAGGGGTAGATTGCCACTTTTCATGATTATCTAAGAAGAGTTACTATTGATAGATATCAAGCCTAGGCATAGGTCACCACCTTATACGGGTAGGTAGCCATTTTACATGGGCAAATCACTATAGTTATAGTAGAGAGGGACCATGCAAGGGTTATGCTTAGTTTGATTACTCAAGATAGAGACTCACTGAGATACAGTAGTGGCAACACCTCTCATTTTTATTCTAAAATCTCAATATTTAGATACTATATAGGAATTGATATACTAAAAGGGAATTATACTAGTGTAGTGCCCTAATGAACCAAGGTGGGGTGAGTATCAGGTTAGCTTATCCAATGGGCTAACACTTGTGACACTAGGATAGTGGGCAACAATGGTGTGTAAATAGGGAGGTATCTTAGGGGGACCTCCAATATATGGGGGCATAGGTATAGGTGGGGCCAGTGGTAATGGTTCCCTAGGACCTCGATGTATATGTTAGGATTTGGATATGTACTTGATTTTTGATAGAAAATTATGTGTCGATGATGTGAGAAGTATATGATTGAGAGATATGTACAAGACATTTATTAATATACACACATACATATACATACACACACACACACACACACACACACACACACACACACACACACACACACACACACACACACACACACACACACACACACACACACACACACACACACACACACACACACACACACACACACACACATGATTTAGATGGATATGTGTACATAGATTCATTGATGTTATGGGTGTTGATATGTGACTTAGATGTTTTAGATGTTATAGTTATTATGGATATGATGATTGATTTATGATGTGGATATGTGATTGTTTTATGTGGATTAATGTATATTTGATTTTGAAACTAACCTATGTGTCGAAGATGTGAGATGCCTATGAGAGAGGTTATAGACATTGTGATGTATTGTTGGTATAGAAGATTCATATGAAATGGATGTAAATTTATTATGATTTAAACATTTGTGATGTTGTGTTTTTGATGTTTTGGATGATCTATTATGGTTTGGTTGGTTATGAGGTTGTTGTGATCATGTGATATGGATGGTTGTGTGTTTAGCTTAAGCATGTGATGAACTATATTGATGTAAAAGAATGGTGATGCTAGTGTATATATATACTTTGATGTATGGTCAATGTTTATGCATGAGAGGATGAAATGTGGTAATTTAAGTAGTGTTTGGATTTGATGTATTAGAATGGTTGGTGTAATGTGATTATTTCATTATTATGTTTCATGATAAGTTTTTCATATTTGATAATTTTGTGGTGTGTATTTCATAGGATTTGATGTCTTGAGGTTAGAAAGATAATGAAAAACATATAAAGTAAGTTTAGGTAACAAAATGTGAGAAATTGAGTTATGAGAGACAACATCCTCACATACCAAATAAGAGGGATCAAGAAAAAGGCATATTGGGTTCATTAGCAAAGACCTTGTTAAACCAAAGTTGGATAGGTCTTAATGAAGATAAGCTTCTCATATGCTTCACATTAGCACATTTTTAGTGAAAACATGAAATCATAAGCACATTGTGCCAAGTGAGCTCATAGTCCCTTGATTTATAGAGGGTATAAAGGGAAAGTGGATGGTAGGTAAATGGAAGGGAAAAGGATAATGTAGGAACCTGATGTGGGTTAACTTACCCCTTCTATAAGTGACCCAAGAACTAGAATAAACAAGTCCATGTCTTGATACAAGGTTTAGACTGATCGATGTGAGAAGTGTACACATAGTATTTATAAGAGGGATGATTGTGGGCCCTTTTTGGGATAAATTTTCTTTTTTATTTATTTTTAATTGATTGAAGATGATCAATATGAGAAACTTCAAATGATTACATTTTTGAAAATTTAACTTAGCCATCCTTCGAGGGAGTGGTCCAAGTTTGGATTTTCCTTTTTTTAATATTACAACCATCCTTTAGGGGAATGATTTATCTTTTTTGCATTTTATTTGGAAACCATCCTTGATGGGAGTGGTATGTGATTTTAGTATCCCATTTTTGATTTTGAATGATAGCTTCACACATAGAAAAGGTTATTCAAGCTTCGAGGTCTACCTTTATAGGGGTAATACTTTTTAGTATTAAAGGAAATTGATAGGTAATGAAAGGTGATTTGAAATACAAATGACCATGGGATTTCATTTGATTATAGACAAAAAATTATCCATGAGAGCCATGCCATGGGTAGAGCTATGGTGCCCATGCTTAGGATTCAACTAAAATTATGATGGATAATCACATGGTTATGTTGTAATCAAGTGTCCTCAAGAGGAATAGGGTATGAGTATAAGGAAAATGAAAGTATCTTAAACTAAGGGATGAGCTCAAGTTAGATAATAATGTTAGTCAAATCTTTATTAATAGTAGAAAGTACACATATGTGAAGCATTGAGAGGCTTAGGTTGTAGTTTTCCTTTGAGAGAAGACAAATGATAAGCTCTTGATCCATACCTATGGGTGATAATATAGGTTCCAAGCCAATTGAAAGAAAATTTCCCCTTTTTTCTTTTCTCTATATACATTACATGTTGTTTTTCTTTAAGGATGAGGTCTCCGATATTAAAACTCCCATTCTTTTAGATGTTTGTTATAAATGAAAGTGATCCTCTCTTGGTAGATGTGAATATGGTCAAGGGTGATGAGGCAATAATCATCAAGTAACTCAAGGTGTGCGAGGAGTTCTTGACAATAATCATTCTCAAAGATGATGTCTCTCAAAGATATGCAAAGAGAGGGTATTTGGACTTCAAGAGGCAAGATGCCCTCTGATCCAAAGATCAAAGACAAAGGCATAACACCTATTTTAATTCAAATGATAGTGTGATAGGCCCACAAAGTTAAAGGGATGTGTTGGTGCCAATCCAAAAATGAAGCACTTACTACCTTGGTTAGCATCTAGATGAGGGTTCTATTGGAAGCTTCCACTTGTCCATTAGCTTGTGGATGATAAGTTGAGGAATGACTTAGCTTGATTATAAAAGCATCATAAAGAGCTTGGAATTTATTTTTTTGAAGGATTTACTATTTTAAATTATTATCTTGTGGAGAACACCAAAACAACAAATGATGTGGTGATTGATGAAATTGATAATTTTCTTAGCTTTGGTTGAGATAAGAAGGGCTTCTACCTATTTCATGAAATATTCCATGGTGGTGATGATGAATTGATGTCATTTAGATGAGTCTAGATTAAATTATCCAATGAGATTGAGTACCCACTATGAGAATGGCCAATAATCTTTGGACACTTGAAGTCCATGAATAGTTATGTGATACAAGTTAGCATGTTCGCATTTGATACACTTTTTCACATAGTCACAACAATCTTGATTAAGGGTAGGCCAATGGTATCCATATCATAGGATTATTTTAGTGATGGTGAGGCCACTAAAATTTCCCCCATAGATCCCATCATGGGTTTCTTTAATAGCATGGGAAATCTCATGACTAAAAAGACAATGAATAAAAAATACATCAAAGCCACACTTGTATAAGATTCCTCCTAGTATGGTGTAATGAGAGGTACCCTAAATGAAGGCTTTTCAAGAATTTTTTAAGAGGTTAGGTGGCATGATGTTGAGATTAAGGTAGTTGAAAGTTTCATCATACCAGATGTCAAAAGGAGATACCTCAGTGTTACATATGGTAGGAAGGTTTGAACTGATAAATGAAGGCCTAATAAAATGATGAATGATGACAAATAATTTAGATGCAATGGGTTGAGAATGAATTTGAGATGTTAGGGAAGCCATCATATCTAAAAATTTGTTAATAGATTGAGGAACCAACTAGATCTAGTAATTTTCAAATGATGTTAATATTTTATGAACTAGAAGCTTATATTTTTGTAAGTCATTGTTTTTACATTGATAAGACCCATTTACTTGGTTGATCATGAGTTAGGAGTCACCAAAGATAGAAATGGTTTTGATTTTTAGGGTGAGAGTGGTTTGGAGACCTATAATTAAGGCTTCATATTTGATATGTTATTGGTACACTCAAATTTGAGTTTAAAAAAAAGTGGAAGAGGTTCTCTATGAAAGGGAGTGAGAATTGCTCCTACACCCCCACCATGTTGCATTTAGAGCCATAAACAACATCATCATTTTGTAGGTAGATTATTCCTAAGAAAGAGTCATAATATATTCATCTAGAGAGGCAAGAGGAATGGTTTGGTGATCTAATAGGGGAGCCTTAACAAATTAGTCATTGATGACCTACCCTTTAATGGATTTTTATTGAAGGAACTCAAGATCAAACTCGTTAGGAGCATGAGCCACTTAGCTATATGTGAATTTTGGTATGGTTTGGAGTGCATATACTTTAGTGGGTTAGTGTTAGTAATGACATATGTTTTATGATTAAAAAGGTAGTGATGGAGTCTTAAGGCAATAAAGATGAGCACGAGACATAAGTGTTTAGGATGGGTGTATTATGTCTCATACTCTATAAGGGTGTACCTAATGTAATATATGACTTGATCTTTATTTTTTTCATCTCAATGAGCGATCATGACCCCCAAAGAGTGATAGGTGGTGGATATGTAAAGGTAGAAAGGTTGGTCATCCCTAGGTGGGATGAGAATTGGTGGGGAGGTAATACTTGTGTGAATCAAAGGCTTGTTGACAATATCTAGTCTATATAAAGGAGGCATATTTTTAAAGGAGATGGTGAAAGGGTTGGCATCTATCTAATACATAGGAGATGAAGTAATAGATAGATTGGAGCTTTCCTTATAGGCTATAAAGTTTTTGAGGTTTGTTAGAGGAGGCATTTATAGGATTATTTTGACCTTGGTAGGGTCAATTTTGATTCCAAAAAGGTAGATGATAAAGACAAGGAGTTTTCTAGATAAAACCCAAAAAATGAATTTATTGGGATTAAGCTTGACATGGAATTTGTTTAGTTGGTAAAATATGATGAAAGAATAGCTAGATGATAATTTCAATGTTTGGATTTCTCAAGGAGATCATCCACATAATCCTCTATAATTTTATGGATGAGGTTATGGAAGATATATGTCGTGAATCACTGATAAGTTATTCTTGCATTCTTTAAACCAAAGGGTATGACCCAATAACATAAGGTTTATCAAGGGGTAATGAAGGTGGTTTTATGTTGACCTCATGGAGCAATCATAATCTGATTATATCTTGAAAACCCGTCCATGAGAGATAACATCTCATGACCTATAGTAAGATCAACTAATTGGTCAATGTTAGGTAAAGGAAAGTCATCCTTTCGGCATGTGAGGTTGGCGTCATGGTAATCCACACAAAGACAAATTCCCCTAGTAGGTTTGGTAATGGGAATAATATTAGAGACCCATTATGGATAGTCAATGGGTTGGATGAAGTCAATAAATAAGAGATAGTGAAGTTATTCCTTAATGAGAAAAAAAATGTGAGGATGCATCTTGTGAAACTTTTTATGAATTAGCTTGGCTTCAGGGTGGGTAAAAATGTTGTGAAGGGTGATAGAAAGGTCAATCCTAGGCATATCCTAATAATACCATGTGAATGCAATGTTACGGTCTTAAAGGAAAGGTGGGTATTCTTATTGTTCTTTGGGGTTTAAAGATTGACCAAGCTTAATAATGTGGAGGTTCTTGAGTTCCCAAATTAATATCAATGGTGGATTCATTGAACATTGTTTTGTTTTTAGGAGGAAGGGATTTATGAATAGAAGAATCCCCTACACCAAGGTAGGATAAAATGGACTCATCATCTTAGTTTTGGATGTTATTGATGGTAGAAGAGTCTTCTTCAACCAGATCAAGATGGATGAGAGGAACAACCTTAGTTTAAAAACCCTTATGATAGATTAAAGGGCCCAAGATAATAGTGTTGATAAAAAAAATGTAAGGGGGAATGATGTCAAGGTATTCAAATTTTGATGGTGATTGGGTTAATTGTGAGGGGATGGCCTCATCAATGGGGGTGATGGATTGAGATGAGTTGTTGGGCCTCTCTAGTGGGATGTGCCCAAGGCCAACAGACTACAATAAATTTATAAGGTCCATGTTCATAATGACCAAGTTCAAACCCTTTCTAGGCATAATGATGTAGATATAGCTTGGAAAATGCTAGCTTGTCTAGATAGGAGAAGTTAGAGGTAAATGTTTAGATATGTGAAATAGTAGTAGGGTAAGAAGTGGTTAATTAAGTCCACCATAAATGAAGTTTGCTTGATTATTTGGTAGACCAAAGGGGGAAATGGTTCCTAGATTAGGGTCATATTTGAGGTTCTCATACTCTTGTAGAGTAGGAAAAACATCTAAGGCAAGAAGGTGGTACTCCCCAAGGGAGAGACATTAAAATGTTTGTGCCAAGGGATCCTCAATAAGAATCTAAGAAGAAGAGATAGATGAATTGGTTATGGCTTCATCATTATTAATGGTGGAAGTGTTGTGGGTTATGGTTAGTAATGCAATAGTGTTAATAGGGTTGGTTGATTGTGAGGTTGATGAATGCGGAAGAAGAACACCATTAGGCCTATAAGTCATGTTGCAAGATGTGAAAGGACTAGGGTCAGCCTTGATAGTTACAACTTTCCCTTCATATTCAAATTTAACATAGCAGTGTAGAGTAAAGGGGATATAACTCATGGCTTGGATCCAAGGGTACCCAAGTAGAATGTTATATTGGAACTCACCCTCCATGACATAAAATAGTTTAAGAATGGTGTAAGGTCCCAAGTGTTTATGAAGGAAAATGGTCCCCAAGGTAGTGGCCATGGTGTCATTAAAGGAGCAAAGAATGGTTGTGCTTTCAACTATGATGTTTTTTGGTAAATGTAGTTGATTAAAAACATGAGAAAATATTATATTAATGCTAGATCTTCCATCGATCATCACCCTTTTGACATAGGTGTGATTGATGTATGTGGTGATAAAGTGAGGAGGATCAGATTATTTGGAATGAGTTGAAGGTATCTTAGAATCTTGAAAGGTGATGATGGTAAAATGGTGGAGGGCTCCAATGAAAGACACAAGAGCTTGGGGTTCATTTGGATATATCTTTATGGATTGTAAATCCTCTATTAATGCATAATAGTGCTGAGGTGAGGTGTTGATTAAATCATAAAGACTCATCTTCACTGGTGCTTGGTGAAGTTGCTTCAACACTGTTCATTGAATGGATGCAGAAGGGTTGATAGAGGGTATACCTAAGATAGATACCTTAGGTCTTAGTGATTCCATAAGTGAATATATTAGTTGTGGGGATTGGTTGGAAGGTTGAGAGTTAGAAGGATACGTCTATGTAATAGATGCATTGTCTCTTCCCTTACCTTTCTATTGATTTTGAGATCAAGTAATCATGTGAATGGTGTGGAAAATAGGACTAGTTGGACTAGGTGGTGGTTTTAGTTCCTCCCCATCACTTTTAGATGAAAGTGGGGGATCAAGAGTAGGTTGGATTAATGGTTGGATTGGTTGGATTGATGGTTGGATTGGTTTGGTTGTTGGTTGGATTGGTTGTGTTGGTGGTTAGATTGGTAAGGGGGGTGAAAGTGATTCATCTGATAATAGATCATCATCATCATCATCATCATCATCATCATCATATAGGTAGTGAACAAGAGCTTATAGATATTTACAATTCTTTATGTCATGTCTTGGTGCCTTATGGTATGCACAAATCAAAGTGTCATTGAACTAGGAGGGTTTGGTATTAGAGGTGGTAAACATTTTAATGGGTAGTAGTTTAATGGAAAATGTTTTCAATAACCTCTATAAAATAACTGAATAAGATTCATTCAAAGGCATTAGAGGTGGTGAAGTTTTGGTTGTATAAATAGAAAATTTTATAGGTGTGGGTTTAACTTTAGAAGTGGTAGGTGGTTGAATAACCTTGGTACATGGTTTGTGTTGGGGTGGCTTGGTTATGACTAGTTTAGTGGTAGATGATTGTGAGGAAAATGATGAGGGATTGATAATAGGGGGAATGTGGAAGTACATAATTTAGTTAAGAGTGATGAATGAGTTGATAGTTTGGGGGTGAAAGTGTAGTCATGGAAAAGGGGGTTGGTTTAATTAATGATGAATATGTAACTGGGATTATAGAGGGGTGAGGTCTTATAATAGAAGGTAAATGGGAAGGAGGTGGCATAGGTCAAATTTGGGGTAGAGGCTTAGACAGCTCAACTTTTTTGATTATTTTGGTTGGTGGATTATTTGGTGGATTAGATGGAGTTAGATCTAAATTTAGAGGTGGATGAGAAATTATAGGCATAGGGAGGATTCCCAAATTCTTGGTTGGTCTGGTAATAAAATTATGAGATGACTTAGGTGGAGATGGGTGATATGGTTCTCCTATGGCTTGGAAAAAAGAGGCGTCTAATGAAGGGGTGATAATAGGTTTGAATGTGGATGAAAATGAGGTAGAGGGATTGGTTTTATTTTGTTATGGGAGCCTGACATGATGTCAAAACATGGCTCTACCAAGGATAGGTTGTGAATAAAATTCTAGACTTTGCACTAAAATAGAAAAGGGCTTATAAATGGGTTTGGTTCCTTGATCAATTGTTTCAAATGTTAAGCACTTGAGTGAAGAAGAGGGAATGGTTCTTCCATCTTTACTTGAGATACAAGGGTTTAAAATTGTTGATTGGGTACATGACACACCCTTTGCTTGTAGGGTGGTTTCTAAAGGGGGAATGGATGGTTCTTTAATTAAGGGTGTAGGTGTGGTTATGATTTCTTCTTTTGCTTTGGTTTCCAACAAAATATAAGATGGTTATACTATTGAAATTGGTGGGGTTAAAGAAGAGGTGCTTAAACCAATAGTTGCCTCCTTTGGTGCTTTGATCAATGAAGGGGTAAGTATGGGTATAGTTTGATTAAGTGAATGGATAGTGGTTGTTGATTCCTTTGTTTGGGTACCCAAAAGGATAAAAGGTGAACTCACATTTTCTAGAGGTGAAGTAGTCAAAGGAATGATCAAAGTAAGGGGTTAATCCACCATAAGCTCATTAATGATCAGGTTGATAGTGTGTGCCAAATGAGATGAATATGGTTTAAATTGGTTGTTATGGTGTTGGGTAGGTAAAACATGGTTAGGAAAATGCTAGAAAAAAATATTGAGAGAATGGTTGGGAGGTGAATTGGGGTTGTCAAATGATAATTCACCATTATTGATCAAGTTTTAGATGAGTGTTCTAAATGTGTTACATCAATTTATGTCATGTTTAATGACCTGATGGAATGCACAATGGCCATTTTCATTGTATCACCTTAGCATGAGGTGAGAGGGGTCAAATTTTTGGGGTGGATTAATAGGTGGGAGTTAGATGACATTAGCTTTAAGAAATTTATCTAACACATAGACATAAGATTCTCTTATAGGTTTGAATTGTTTAGGGGGAACCTAGTTTTGATTTCAATTTGGTGGGTAACAAGGTTTGGAAGGAGTGGTTTGACATGGTTAATGGATGGAGGTGTGGAAGCTATTAACACAACTGAGTTTGCATAAGCTTTAGCTTTATGATTGGTTTCGTTATCTGTCTTGGTGTAAGAGGTATCATTGGGTTTGAAGCTAGAATTACAGTTATGCATTTTCAATCTCCCTTCATCTATGGCCTAATTTTCAAGTTTTTATGCCATGTGAATGCTTCATCAAAGGTTCTACATGTTTGCACTTGAAGGGTGGGAGAAATGTGCTTTGCACATCCCATAGAGAAAATCATGATGGGTTTTGCTTGGGGGTAGTGAAAAGGATAGTCGATTGATGAGACCTCACCATCATATGATGAAGTTATTGATTGATTCATCATCAAAATTCTTTATAGAATAGAGGTTAGTTATCTAGACCTTCTTAGATATGTTCATTAAAAATGTTCTAAGAAGATTTGGGTGAGTTGGGAGAATGAAAAGATAGAGTGCTTATGAAGAACACTGTACCAATCCAAGGTGGGTCTTGATAAAGACATAGGGAAGGTTTGGAGGAGGTCATTATCATATGATATCAAATAAAAATAATGGTGAAACACCCTCAAATGTTGTTGAGGATCCTCTTTAGCCTAAAACTTAAATTTTTTTATGAGTTCCCATTGAGGAGTATAAGCATGAATTGGAATAGATGGGCTTATAATTTCATTGAAAATTTGGTCATTAGATAAAAGGTTATGGGACCTAGAGATATATGACTCAATATGGGTCATTTGGTTGATAAACATCATGATCAAATTGGGTTAGGGTTGGGTAGCTATGTAATTCGATGGAAATTTCTATTAAGGTTGGGTTATAGCTATTGATTGATATGCGGTAGGAGGTATGAAAGTAACCACATATTGATACATGGTAATTTGAGGTTGGGATAGTTCCCCAACAAGATTGATAGGCATTGAGGATTGGGTGGAAGGTGCAATATATCCCTATGGGTTGGGAATATATTAATAGGGTGAAATAGGGACTTATTGAGGAATTAATGACAATTGGATTAGGGGTACATTTAGGTTGGTTAATGGGGGTATGGTTTAGGTTGGTAACACTAAAGTGTCTATGGGTTGTTGATGGGTAGTCACCCTAGTGCTAATGGGGGGAATATTTTATGGTATGGATAGTATAAAGTATCAAAATGGGGTAGAAGTAGGTAAGATAGATAGGCCAAGAGTGATGGTAGAAATAGGTGTGGAAGATATAGAACCATTAGAAGTGAGAAGGGATAAATTTAAACTAATGTTAGAGGTATTTATTAGGGTAATAGGTGTCTAAGTGGTGGTAGTAGATGAGCCAATGATAAAAGATGAATCTTGGTTAATCGAAGGTTAGGTTGATGTAACACTAACCATAAGGTGGTGTGGCATACCATAAGGTGGATCCATGGGAGGAACTGAAGTAGTCAAAGAATGGTAAGTTGAGGTACTAAGATAGTGTTAAAGAGCAACCTAGTTGTTGTCCAAAAAGGTGGTGAAATATTTATCACCTTTAAGAACCATTAGCAGCCTAGTGTGTGAAAGAGAATGGTGGGGTAAAGCATAAGGGGATCTATCAACATCTGAGGTGTAATCCATGGATGAGGATGAAAATGAAAATGGTGGTTGGTTGTTTAGATTTCTTAGTTATTTTCTGATAAAGACCATTTGAGAAATAATAAATTGATAGAAAACCTCTCATCTCAAATAATGAGCAAATAAAGAAAGTCTTAAAGCAAACAAGGCACAAACTAAAAACATAATTAATACTAAGATTTGTTTTAAATCATTTTTGTCTTATTACTTAAAGAGTGTGAAAGGGGAAATTAGATTGAAAGTCAAGTACTAAAAGAGATGTCTAAGGATGGTTTTAGGTTAAATATTGGTGCTCGAAAGGATCTATGCTAGACTGGGTATATGGCTTGATACTGGGGATTGCTCCCCACACTTCATGAACTTGAGTCCAATCTAGGCCTCTTAGCCAATAGATACTATTTGTCTAGAGTTTATACTCCACCAAAGAATAGAGTGAGTCTTCCCCTTAGTGATGAAATCCAAGTAGGATTACTATGTGGGGTAAGGTGATCTAAAAGGTGATGTATTCCCAATGTGCCTTGTCTCAAGTAAGTTTTGATGTTTGTTTTTGTGTAAGTGGTTTGGTAGTGTAACATAGGTATGCTACAATTAATTCATAATGATTTTAATTAACTAGGTGTGCTAAATCAAGCATAAAAACCATGAATGTGGTCAATTTTAACCAAGATAAAGAATTTGATTTCATTGGATGAAAATAAAACAAATAGAATGCACCTAATGCAAGATGAAGATGCAACCTATGCCTCGAATGAATATTTTATTTTTGAGTTTTAGAAAAGAGATTTTTATCTTTTAAATTTTAGAGATGATGGAAATGTAAGAGAATGAATTTTCACTAGTGCAACTATATGAAAAAATATAACTATGAACCCATAAGGGGTCCCACTGGGCATGCCAAAATGGTTCCTACTATTTTTAACTTTATTCTTAACTTTTTAGAAGGAAAGAAAGAAACAAATGATGAGGGGTGTGTACTTAGTTAAATGTTTCACTTGTTGATGACTAAATGAAGTGAGAGATCATTTTTGGCATGAAAGGCCTACCTATAATAAGACAATAATAAACCAAATTATTGGTTATACAAATATGAAGGGTGGACTACCTAGCATAAGCTAGATCCAATAAGTGAAAACTTTCTTAGAAGGTTGTTAATTCACTCCCCTAATGATAAGATGATTTGATAATAAAAAGGAAATGTGATTCTATTCAAATTTACAAGAAAGTAAATGCTTATGCCAAAGATGAATAAAATACCTGTTTGATAAGATGACTAATTATTGCAAGATAGGTCAATACCATACCAAAATTGGTCAAGATCTGACTCAAAAAATCTAAACAAGCTCTATAAGTAGATCAAAAGTAGAAGTGGGGTATGGTTGGCTCTGAAAGAGGCTAGAGATAACAATATTTTATCTTCCTGATAGGTGATCAATAGTGGTTAGGCTGACCATCATCAATTAGTTTGATCGATGATGGTTAGGTGATCGATGATAGTTGTTGTAACCAATGATGGTTACAGGGACTGGCTATGATTTCCTGGGTAAGTCTTGTAGGATATTGAAGTGGAGCTAGAGGGAATAGAAAATGGGGGAATAGAAAATGGGTAAAAGACTAACTATGGATCTATTGGGGGATAAATGGGGTGTAGGTGATCTAATTAAGGTATAAAGGTTAATAATGAAATAAATTTCTAAAATAAGTGATCCTTGTTGGATGCTTAGTGTGTGATAATTTAAATCTAAAGAAAATTGGGTAGCATAGCACTACTTCAACCTTCAAAAGTCACATGAACATAGTTTTGAGTTACCTAAATACCTACAAAAGGGAAATAAGAGAGCATATATGTAATTTTTTGTTCCCCTTTTCCCTTCCAAGAGCCCTCATTTTATAGCAAGAAGTTGGTAAGTGAGGAGGAAATAAATTTCTACATTGGTCTAGGATAAAGATGTTAATTTTAATTGATGTTTAGCTATAAGGATTACATGGGAAAGTTTCCATTTTTCTCATGCTTATCTTATTCATAGATATAAATTCTTGTGTTACTATTTTAAGGACATAACTGGCAATGATCAGGCTAACCATCACTAGTTAGGCTAACCAGTAGTGGTCGTACTCCAAGGCAAAAATAAGTTAAAAGGTTAATAAAAGAGGTGTCTTAGGTATGTTTTAGATTGAGGTAAAAATAGGTTTTGAAGGGGCCCCGAAACCCTGTAACAAAGGGCAAAAGAAAGAACATCTAGGTCCACAGGCAACGCCTAAAAAACACTACAAGGAAGTAGCAAAAATAGGTTTTAAATGGACCTAAAACCATTAGAGACGCATCCGATCAAAACCCAGAAACAAAAATCTGGTAGCACAACATACAAAAGATAACAAAAGGAAAATAAAGATCAATACCAGTTTCTAAACCAACAAGAAGGACCATATTATTCATCCAGTTCCAGTATCAAGTTCATGGCTTCTTTTCATTTCAAAGCAGTTTCCTAGGTGGTAGCCTCCAGCAAAGCTCCTTTTTGTGTATCTTTATTTCTAGAGCTTTGCCTCATCCTTTTGCTGGGACCCTCTAGTGCTTTGGTCTCATCATTGGCTCATTTAACTATATTGATAGCAGCTGCACAGATGTTGGATGTTACTTCCTCCATTTTCATTCTGTTGTCCTTTATTAGTTCCCGGAGGTTGTTTTCATAAGCTTTGAGCTTGACAGGGATCTCGCTTAACTGATTTTCCATGTTGTTTACTTTGTTCCAAGCAGCTTTTAGAAAATCTTCCAAGGTTTCTGCTTTTCTCTTGAGATCAATGATCTCCCTACACATCCAGGAATCAAATTGGGAAGAAGACTCAGCTTTACAATTAACCCAGGTCATAGGTGCGTGTGTTTCATCATTCTGATTCTTCCCTCTCCAATCCTCTGACTTTTTATTGGGGCTATTCCTGGCTTCTTCAAAGAAATATTCTCGACTCTTTTGTTCCCGCTCTTTGATTCCAGTTTGAATTTCCATATCCATATTTTGAATATCATCCTGGACAGAAATTTCCTTTTCATTCTTAGAAGTTGGGTCCTCAATAGGATTTTCCTGGACAAAATCATCCTCTGACACTTTTTGGTTTTCCTCCGTCTCTACTGTTCTGATAGCCAAATCCTCCTCTGTATTGACGTTATCTTTTTCAATTTCCTCAGAACCTTCTTTATCATTACTAGAGTTGGTATCCCAGCTCTCAGTTCCTTCTTCTTCCTCTGGTTTTTCCTCCTCGGGTTCTTCAATTCTCTCCCGTCCCCTTTCTTCTTCTACAATCTGCTTATTAGGACTTGGGGTCTTAATTTTGCCTCTCCTGCTTACATTTTCATTCTTTTTATTTCCTGCCAACTTATTTTTCCCCTGTTTGGGATACTTAACTAGTGCCCTATTCTTGCAGTAGCCTTCAATAAGCAGAATAAGGCCTTCGTGAAGAATAGGGTGCATATCATTTTTCCTATGAGCATATAAACTTTGGATCAGGGAGTAGCGAAGATAGAAAGGAAAATAAAAGCTAACCTTATGCCTGAAGTGGTTGAGGAAGACAAAATGGAACTTGTGCACTCATTTGCTTCTTCCGTCCAGGATGAAGTACTCCCTTATACAGCTTAGGACGTCCCTCCATATCCCTTTAATCTGGTCCAGCTCATAGAAATCCCCATTTTTGACCAGCTTCTGCTCCTCCTCATCCATTTTGGGGAACTTACAAAAGGCCTCGTTCAAAATGCTGGTCTGCTTGGAAAATTTGAGTCCATCCATTGGCAACCCTATAACCTCAGCTATAAAATCCTCTGTTAAGTTTACTGTGATACCATGCAACGTGACCCTGTCATCAGACCAATTTTTGAAAAAGGCTGTCATGATATGCGGTTTAGAGCTATGGAGTCTTTCCATGTAGCTCGCAACTTTTCCTTTCTGCAGGATTCTCCAGACTTGATGTTTCTCTCTCCATTCTACACAGCTCTTGGGTTCCTGTTTACGGGGTTCTCCCTTCCTTTCACGCGCCATGCTCATTTTCTTTGAATCCCAATTACTGTGGATATTACCCTGAATCCTCCTGCTGTCAATTTGATTGGGACATCGACTTTGTTTTTGCCTTTTCAGGATCTGCTTCTCCCTCTTGAGGACCTTACTCTTTAATAATTGAGTTCCTTTCCCCGTGATGCCACTCCTCCTACTCATTATGTTTTTATTACACTCCAATCTTACCTTCTTTCTCATGTGTGGCATCGAGAAGAATGAGCACCTTTAAATCCACATTCCTTTCTAAGGTTTCATCCCACCTCACTTTTTCACCTTCCCGGACAGCACAATTAGCAAGCTAGTTTGCAACACCGTTGGCTTCACGAAAGGTGTGGGTGATTTTAATATCTTCAAATTTTTTCAAAAGATTTTTCATCTCCTCTACCTTATCCTCAATGGTCCAAGATGCATTATTATTATTATTAAGAATATTTATAACATTCAAAGAGTCCCCTTCAATCCATAATTTAGAATATCCTGAGTTCACAGCTAATTTAAGGGTCTGGAGGGCAGCTGTAGCTTCGGCAATGTGGCAATTAGATATACCAATGGGAATTGCGATAGCATCAATAACCATACCCACATGGTTTCTCAAAACACCACCACAACCAGTATTCCCCAGGTTCCCTTTTGCTGCACTGTCAAAGTTACCTTTAATCCAACCTTGAGGTTGAACAATCTAGGTAACACCTGATCTGGGGTTATCAGGTTTGCCAAGAAGAAAATCTGTACTCAGGGGATTATCCACATTGAGATTAGAGCTTAGATTTTTTTGAGAAGAAAAATTTTCCTTTAGAGCTCTAATGATGTTCTGTCCTACCACCCATCCAGGAAGCTCTTTGTTTCTGAATATTCAGTTATTTCTTTCCTTCCATATTCCCCACCAAATATGGGGAAGAGTAATTTTCCATAAGAAGAGAACTTCAGGATTCTTTGAAGGACAATACCAGCTTTTGAGAGAAAGTTCTACATTTTTGTGGTGAATCCATGTAATGCCCCACAGATTGAGAACCTCCTTCCAAACAAGCTGAGTGAAGGAACAATTCATAAATAGATGATCTCTATCTTCAAGGTCTCTCTTACACAGAATACACCTGTTAACAATATTGATTTCGCGTTTCTGTAAATTATCTAGAGTCAAAATTTTGTTTTGGAGAAGGGTCCAAAAAAAGAACTTGATTTTAGGAATGAGCCCCTTAATCCAGGCTCTAGTCCATAATGGTTTTCTACCATTTCCCTTAGAGATGAAAATGGAAGAGACTTTAAACTGTCCACTTGGCTCCTGGTACCAAACAATTTTATCTTCTTGATTAGGATATAGAGATATAGCATTTAGGGATAATTGAATATCCTTGAGATCTTGATCATAGTCAGTGAGGTTTACCCAAGTGTTGTTCTGCCAGTATTGATTAACCGTTATGCCCACTCTTTGCTTACATCTTTCTATAACATCTTTATCTTGGATTTCTTCCTATAAAGGTTTACCTCTTAACCAAATATCTTCCTAGAATTTCACCTTTTTACCATTACCTGCTTTCCATGAACTTCCTTCTTCAAGAACATGTTTTGTTCCCTGGACTGCCCCCCAAATAGCAGAAGGATGAGAAATATCTGGAGTAGTAAAGAAGTCATGAAGTGACTGTGCCTTAAATAAGTACTTATGCTTCCATATTTTGCTCCATTCTTTATTTTCCTGATAGACCCTCCATCCCTATTTAGCTAAAAGGGCAGTGTTCATACTTCTAATTTTCCTTATACCAAGTCCACCATCCTTGACCGATTTGCAAATGTTATCCCATGCAATAAGAGGCATTCTCCTTTTCTCCTTAGAACCTGACCAAAGAAAGTTTCTTTGAATTTTTTCAATTGCTTCAGCAAATTTAGAGGGGATTTTGAAAAGACTCAAAGCATACGTGGGTATGCTTTGAAGACTAGCTTTGAGGAGAGTTAGCTTTCCTCCTTGGCTAAGAAGACAGCCTTTCCATCCCGCTAACTTCTTACTAAATTTGTTGATAAGTCCTTTCGAAAAAGCTTCAGGGGCTTTCGATCCAAAAGGGAGACCAAGGTATATGGAAGGAAAAGAACCTATGGAGCAATCAAGGATTCTAGCAATTTTGTTCTGTCTATAATCAGGGGTATTAGTAAAGAAAACTGCACTTTTATTCCAGTTTATCAGCTGTCCTAAGGCAGAGGTATATAGATTAATTGCTTCCTTTAGAATTCTTGCTTTAGTTACTTTAGACTGTCCCATGAAAATAGTATCATCCACAAATTGACCATGGGAGCAAGTTAAAGGATGCGAAGAGGGTCTCAGACCTTTAAATAAGCCTCTATGAACTAAGTCCCTAAGGTATCACCCCATACTATCTGCCATGATAATAAACAGAATAGGGGATATAGGATCCCCTTGTCTTAATCTCCTAGACGGATTGAAAAAATGAGACGAGCTCCCATTTACCAACACGGATATAGAAGCAGTAGATATCAACTATTTGATAATATCAACCACTCTTTGTTCAAAGCCAAAGGCAATAAGGCTTTTAGAAAGGAATAGCCAATCCACCCTGTCGTATGCTTTTGCTATGTCCACTTTCATTAAGAACCCCTCAGTGTTGGATTTGAGCAGTGAATGAATATTCTCATGCGCCGTTATAACTGAGTTGAGGATTTGTCTGCCAGGAATGAATCCATTTTGCTGATCAACTATTATCGAAGGGATCACATGGATTAGTCTGGTCGTAAGAACTTTGGAAATTATCTTATAGAGAGAGTTGCACAAACTTATCGGCCTGAACTAATCAGGGCTATTCGCACCTGCTTTCTTCGGAATAAGGCACAAAAAAGTGGCATTAATTTCCTTCAGCATCTATTTAGCTCCAAAAAACTCCTTCACCGCATTACTGACATCCTTTCCTATAAATTTCCAGAGCTTTTGAAAAAAGAACATGGGGAAACCATCTGGTCCAGGTGCTTTTTCTCCTCCAAGAGATCTAACAGCTTTGAAGATTTCCTCCTCCTTAGGTATAGAACATAACATATTATTCTGCTCCTTCGAGATCAAAGGAGGAATCACTCGTAGAATATCAGCCTGACTTTTCAAGTTGATGTTTCTATCTGCCTTCATCAGGGAGGAGAAAAATGAAATCATTTCCTCCTTAATTTCCTTTTCCTCTGTTATCTTCTGAACTCCTTTTTTCAAATGATGAATATGTGTTTTCGCTCTGTGTTTCAAAGTGGAGAGATGGAAAAACTTAGTATTTTTATCTCCTTATTTCAACCATTGCACCCTTGATCTTTGTCTCCAATAGATTTCCTCCTTAGTTATTATGTCTTGGTACTGTACCAAATGTTCACTTTCTTCTCTTTGGGATTCTGAGGTATATCCATATTGCTGGATTTTTTCCTGTATTCTTCTGATATTCTCCTTGATGGTCTTCTTTTCCACAAAAATATTTCCAAAATAGTCCTTATTCCATTTCTTAACTTCCTTTTTAACATTTTTGAGTTTGGAAACAACTCGGAAGAGAGCTGATCCCTCTATAGAGATATTCCACCACTCTTTTATTTTGCCTTCAAACTGTGGATGCTGCAACCACATCTTTTCAAATCTGAATGGATGATTCTTTTTTTGGTTCAATTTGTCCACTGAGAATAAAAGAGGGAAATGATCTGAGCCTATTCTGTGGTGTGCTTCCAGCTTACAGTTATAGTCTTTTATCTAGTCTGGGGAGATGAGAGCCCTATCAAGCTTGGCCTGTATACATTCCTTGTTCAGTCTCTTGTTGCTCCAGGTATACTGAATTCCTTACAACTCCACATCCATTAAACCTTCTTTGATTATAAACTCCATGAGATCAATTCTCCCTTCCATTTGAATAGTATTACCACCCATTTTCTCATAATCATAAAGAGGGACGTTAAAGTCTCCCATTATAATCCATCGCCCACAGTGATCTTTGCTTCTGAGTTTTGAGAGAATTTCCCATACCTTTTTCCTTTCATTCCTGATATTAGGAGCATAAATATTTACAACATACCAACTTTCCTTTTGGTCAACATTAGTTAATTTGACCGCCAAAATTTTTTTACTTTCCATCAAAATAGAACCAGCAAAAAGATTTTTTTCCATAATATCGCAGTACCTCCCGATGCACCTTCAGAGGTACTAGCTTTAAAGGTGTAATTTTTAAAGTCTTTGATCTATTCAGCTTTCTCCTTACTCATTTTAGTTTCTTGAAGTAAAAGGAGGTCTGGCTTTTGCTCTCTAACAAAATTTCTAACTAGATCTACTTTAAGAAGACTATTTAGTCCCCTAATATTCCAACTAAGAATCCTCATTTATTTTTATTGCTGTTGATATATTGCCCCATAGTTTTCTGCTTTCCATCTGCTATATTGAGCTTACTTTCCAATTCTCTATTCTTCTTTGTAGATTTTTTCCCAGGTTTATCTAAAAATCCTACATCTGGTTTTAATTTAGCTTGTTTTTCTGATCCTTTTCCTCCTTTACTCCTTAGAGAACTATTAGCTTTCGCACCACCATTTCTTGTCGTAATGTGGTTAGAATTGTTCTTTATCTCTCCTTTGCTCTTTTTTGGTTTTTAAAGTTTTTTCCAACTTTTACCATTTCTTCTTCCTTGAGGACCTCTTTAGCTGGAGTAATAATTTCGACCATTGGTTCCTCCTGCTTTTCCCCAAGCTGATCTTCACACAAATCATCCTCTTCTTCTTCTTCTGCTTTTCCCCAAGCTGGTGTCTTAGGTATGTTAGTAAAGTTGTAAAATGTATTTTAAGGTTATTTGGATAGGTAATTATCAAAATTAAGATTTATGTTAGGTCCATAGTTGTTTGACATTGAAAACTAGTCTACGTGATGTTTTCAAGTGTTTGCAATAAACTCAACCACATGGTAATGTGGGAGTTGACTTATGTCTTGGTAATTGATTAGGGTTTCACTTTTCATTGCTAAATAATTTATGATTTTGTTTTATAGACCATTCATGGATATTATTTGGATCATTTAGGTTAATAAGGGGTTTAAAATCTTAAAAATGCATGTAGAACTAGGTAATGGGATTGTTAACTTCTCATAATTGTGTTTAGTGGAGTTCCACTTATCATAACAAATAGTTCTACCAAATAGAATTATTAATAAAAAATGAAATGAGATTGGTTAAATGTGTGTGTGGAAAATGGTGGAATAAAGGATAATAAAATAGAATGAAAAATTGAAAGAATTTCAAGTATCTAGGTGATGAACTTCTTTTTGTTATTATATTTTATAGCAAAATAAGTAAATGGTTAGACCTTTGTTTAGAGCACAAATGTTTTACTACGAACTTGTAAATTTTAAATAAGACTTGTTTATAGTTTGAAAACATTATGTATCTCCTGAACAAACATAAATGGAATAATAAATAATCAAATAAATCTATTTTGGGTGAGACTATAGAGTTACACCTCACCCTAAATGGCATATAGGTGAACTGAGAAAATAACTAGTTTGACTAGTTGTGTTATTTCTAATGAATTTGTTTGGATTATACTTTATGGTGTATTCCACTATCATACAATCACTAGGTTTTAGTGACATTTGGTTTAATTTATTTGTTTATGGTTTAATTTTTGTTAAGAAACCCCAAAATTACTACCTTGACTCTATTTACATCATGTAGCATGAGTATTTGTGTTCTCCAATTTCATCACTAGGTGTGTTTTCCCTCCCAACTGATGGTTGGGGTGGGTAGGTATAACCCACTAATATATGGTCTCATTATATTCAAGGATGGGATTTACATCAATCATATTCATTGTATATGGATGGAACTCAATTGGATTACCTAGTTGTGTATTCATTGTTGGATGGATTTAATATGGATTATAAACAAGATTGGTTAACTTATTTCTAAGATGCATAGATATTTTATTTAGGTAAAAGAAACATGATTCTCTTGACTTATATTTATGTTAAAATGGGATTCTTATTATTGTTTTGAAATTATACATATAACTTGTTGTATATGGTGGTATAATGAATTTAATGAATTTAAATTATTTATGTATGATTTTAACTTAATTATTGAATCAATAATCAAACCATGGGTGATAATTTTTTTATTGGATAATGATGATTATAATTACCATGTGAGTTTTTGTGTTGTGTATTAGATTGTATGTTAATGGAATTTTTATGTAATTTTGAAATTTGTGAAGTGGTATTACTAGCTAAATATTTTTAATATTGTTTAATTAGAAAGGCAATAATGAATACAATCTAGTACTTTTATGAGTGGATATGTTTTATATTCAAGTGGTTATGATTATTTTCATGGAACTATTTAAATTATTGAATTATTTGAAGATAAAGGAATGTGTAATTGGTTATTTCATTTTGTATAAGTGAATATACCTTCTCTTTCTTGTATGTTGTAATTTATAATCCAAGATGATGACTACTTTAAGTCATATGTATTGAAATTAAATTTTGAAATCATTCCTTTAGTTAGTTAATTTTTAAATAGATCAATTCACTGATAATATTTGAATATTATATGACAAGGAAAATTGTTAAATATTTTGGGAAAATGAATGAAAATTATAAATGTATGCTTAAATATTATGGGATTAATTTGATCCATGTATTTATTTGGATTGAATTTAAGTTTTGAGTTGCATTCTTGATAACATTATTTGAGATTCAATTAATAAATTATTTATTTTATATTTATAGATATATTTATGTTATTGTGTTTATTTTTGATTCAATAGATGTATTTGTTTGATCTCTTATTGAAAATATTGGTTGTCTTTACACTAAAAGATATCAAATTCAGTCCTAGTTATTGTAGATGAGTTAATTGGGTATTGTGATATTAAATTAAAGTATGGTATGATATCTTGATGTTCAAATAAACTGTGAATATGTTAGGATTACCCTCTATTTAGGATAATCTATTTATCCTAAGTTTCCTATTTATGTACAAAATATTTATTTATGTGAATTATAAATTCACATAAATCTAGATTCTATTATGTGTCACTCACTTCTTTGTTCACCTTTAATTTTTGGGAGTTACTTGCATAAGTAACCCCTTACCCCACTTAGCACACACTTCCCCTCACTCTCTAAGGGAATATACTACAAGTAGCACACACAAAATAGGCTTGTAAGGTAATAAAGGGATTCCTTGTAACTTTCATTCTTTTATTATTGTACTATAAAAGAACATTCTTCTCCTCATTTCCTCACTAAAAATTATAGCTCTCTATCTCTTATTCTCAAATTGATTTTGATTTTAAATTGTAATTATGGATACTAGTGATAAGCCTTATTATAAGATCACATGGGTTTTTATCTGATATGTTTGGTTTTCACTTTAAAATCTTTATCTCATTTTCCATTTTCACCTTGAGAGGTAATACTATTTCATTATTTCATTAATTTTTGCACTCTCTAATGTAATTAAAGTATGATTTTGGCATTATTTCCTTCATTTTATCGTAGCTAGGTTTATCTTATTAAATTTTTTTGTGAGTTGTGAAAGATTTGTTGACAGACATTATTTTTTGTAAGGGTTGTCACCCTTGAAAAAATAATTTCAAACCTATTTTTTCTCAAATTAGTTTTTGGTTGAGTTTTTTTTGCTAACCTTTATTTTTCAAGTTTCCCCTAAGGAGATTTTACAGCCACCTATTAGTTTATCTTTTCCATGGATCTTGTAATACAAGTAAGTTTTTTTGAATCCTTTGGTTATTATATCCAAATAAAATCAAAATAAATATACTTATTTAGGATATTAAAATTAGTTAGATGTTTTTTTAATTCCTTGTGTGATTCTCCTTAGAGTAATCCTTCCTTTTCTCTCTATTTTTTTGGCATTTATTTCCTCCACATTTTTGGTTTTTTAAGAGTTTTGTTATTATTTTTGGTTTGAATTTTCTTATTATTTTCCTTGGGTGTCACCCCTCCTTAACCTAGGCTTATCCTTCTTCCTTTTTATTTTTTTTTCTCTTAGGATTTTACTAGTTTTTTTCACCTTTTCCCCATCAAAAATGTGTCCTTATGTAATTTCTCTTGATTATAATTTGTTTGATTTATGTGCATAAACATCATTCTACCTTGCATCTTTCATTGACCAATCATACCATACTTTGGTCTTTGGTTCTTTATTTTTTTTTCCTCTCCTAAATCGTAGTTGGGCATCCCTCTTCTTTTGTTGGTGCTTCCATTTTCCCTCCATATTATCTTTTTAAGTCTATTAGTTGATATTATATTTTAGTGAAGCTAGGTGTTGTTAGTTTCTAGCTATTATTATTATTATTATTATTATTATTATTATTATTCTCTCTCATCATCTTGTTGTAACTATTTTTGGCTCTAGGTTACAAGTTGTTCTTTTTCTTGATAATTTTTTTCTTAACATGCATTACATTTTGTCTCTCTTTATAACATTAGGTTTTTTTTCATGATCTTTGTGCCTTCTTATGTTCCCTTCTTCACCTTATCTAAAAAAATTTGTCGATCCTTTTAACTAGGGCACTTATAATTTTTATACTATAGGCATTCAAATCCAAGCATCATTATTTATATTCTCTCCACGTGTTTTTGATTTACAATCATCTCTTTTATGTTGGTAATTTATTAAAGATTAACAAGATAAATATTTATATGGATTCAAAATTAAATTGTTTTCAAAAAATCTAATTAAGTAATTTATTTTAAAAATTTGAATTTATTCAAATCCACTTCATTTATCTATTTCATATTATCAAATTTAAAATATATGTAATAAAAGTGAGAGATTCATATATCCTTTTACAAGTATAGGCATATTTTATTTAAGATTTAATTAAAAAAAGCACTTTTCCATCAATTCAAGTTTATTTATTTAAAAATTTTAAACCAAAAAAATGTTCTTTTAGGTTCTTACTTTTATCCTTCAAAATTAGCCTTTTAAATCATATTGAATTTTCAACTATTGTGTTTTTTGTGTAATTCTCAATCCTTTTAAGCTCCTATTTTCTCTTTGAATTTTTTTTGTAGTTTATCTAAGTCAATATTTTGGCCTTATTAACTCTCCTTCATGCCTCCTTTGTTGTAAGTGATTTATCTTACTTATTCACTTCTCAGTATTGGGTGACCTTTTAAGTCATAATGATTCAATTGTTATCCAAATTTAAATTGATGTCTACCAATTAACATTTATGGAAATTTCATAAGTAATACATATTCACTTTTAAACATTTGGTACACATAGTAGATGACACGGACCCTAAACTAGATGACATGACTACCACTACCAATGTTAAAAAAATGGTAAGTAAAAAATCATGAGGCCTTAGGATTGATTGACATGGTCATGACCCTCAAATTAAATGTGCACATTGATGGGTTTCTTATTACATCTACTTCATCTAGGATTAAATTTATTTATGACATTGTGAATGAATCTAAATAAACATAAGATCAATTATTTGATTTATAGTATAATGAATGTAAAATTATGGATGATTTCTTGATTAAAGTTGACTCTTTGTATTATTAGCTTACTAGTTTAGGTGTTAAATTGCCATATTTGAATTTAATTCATATTACCATGAAAAAATGTTTTCTTAAACCTTTTCAGTAGTTTGTTACAAATGTTCATTCACAACTAGCTTTTCCTACTTTATCTGCTCAGTTAAAATTTGATATGTTTTGTTCTTTGTTGCACCAATAAGAATAAATTTAATACAATTTAGTGGCTTTAAGACTAATAAACATGATTTTTTTTCTAAACACCAACACAAGAATGACAAAAAACATGCTAATCCCAATAATACACATGATAAAAAAGACCAAAAATCTAACTCCAAACCTAAAAAAATGCTAAGAGTGTAATTATTAAGGAAAAAATACTAATGATGAAGATCATTATTTTAAGAAAAAATGTGATATTAAAAGTGAAAATATTAAGGTCAAATACAATGCAAGCACTAGTAACACTATGACTCAAAATAAAATAATCTAATACGAGAGATACTTTTACTTATACTCTTCATGGTTCTCCTATTGAATAGATTATTGATTATGGTGCTACTCAACATATGACATCTAATACCAATTTGTTTACTTCTTTGGAACCAGATCTTTATAACAATCATTTAAGTCTTATAAATCATGCTTCTTACAGTGTTAAAGCTATATGAACTGTTAAAATCACTAATGGTGAATTATATGATGCCTTGTTTTCTCTCTATTTAATAGTAAATTTAATTGTTATTCCTTAATTATGTGAACAACACTATAAAGAAGAAGTATTTAATAAAACTTGTTATGTTAAATCTACCAAGAATGAATTTTAAGTAGTTGTTATTGCTTTTTTAGACAATGATAGCTTGTTCAAGTTTATTGGATTCTCTTCTTCCTCCTCTTCTCATGCTTTACCTGTTTCTAATCATGCTAAATTTTGGTATGAAAAATTAAGACATATTAATTACCAAAGGATTTTATCTATGAATAAAGTCAATATGATGCAAGGTTTGCTAGAAATTACACCCACTAATTTTATTTATAGTGGTTGTATGGCTAGTAAAATACATAGAACATATTTTCCTAAGAATCAATCTTGGAATGCTAATGAAAAGATTCATTTAGTTCATAGTGATCTCTTAGGCCCTAAGCAAAGTCTTTATATTAATGGTTCAAATTATGATTTAACTTTTGTTGATGATTTAACTAGCAAATTTTTATTTACTTTATGAAAACTAAAGATCAAGTTTTAGAAACTTTTACTGGCTTTCATTCCATTATTTAAAAATAATCCCATTGATATTTACATATAAAAAATTGATAATGGCACTGAATATTTTAACAATGATTTTATTTCTTACTATTTTTGACACTCTTGAGTAAAATGGTGTTATTTAACATAAACATAGGACTGTCACTGAAATGGCTAGGTGTATATTGAATGATAAAAATATGTATTATAAATTTGGGTTAAATATATGTGTTGTGTTTTATATTTGATTAATATAATTACCACTAAAGATGTTTTAAATATTACCCCTAAAGAAGCTTGGAGTGGTAGAAAACCTAATCTTAAGCATTTATGTGTTTTTATTGTGATGCATTTATTTATTTCCCATGGAAAAATGAAATAAGTTCAATTCTAAAGAAAATTTTTTTTACATTTTTTGGTTATGATGAATCATCTAAAGCTTATAGGGTATATGATCATCAAATAACAAAACCAAGATTAAAAGGGATGTTATAATTATTGAAAATGGTGTACTTGATTGTGTTTCCAATTTATATTCTCTTGATATTATTTATGCTTCTTTTCATTTTAGATCAAGTAATGATCATAATGATGTTATGTATAATGATGTTGTTCCTAAGGTTCATCCTCCTCTTTCTAGTCTTGCTCCACCAAAATATCTGCTTATGTTGGCAAGACTACTCTAGCAACTTATGGAATTGATGTACATCTTAATGATACTCGTTGAACTAGGAAACAATTTTGTAATTATGTTTTTATGTCTAAAATTATGAAAAATAATGGTCCTCAAACACTAAAACAAGCTCAATGTTAGCCTCATTGGGAAAAAACAATGCATGATGAATACAACTCTTTGATTTCCAATAACACTTGGGACTTGGTCTCTTTACCTAAAGGACATAATTTGGTAAGTTGTAAATGGTTGTTTAAAATTAAGTTCAATTTTGATAATAAAGTTAAAATAAATAAAGCTAGACTAGCTATTAGAGGATTTTCTCATAGTAAAGGAATTGACTATAATGAAACTTTTACACCTATAACTAAGATTCCCACTATTAAAGTTATTTTAGATTTAACTAGTCATCTATATTGGCTTGTTTATCAAATGGATGTTAAGATTAATTTATTAAATAGTGACTTTCATGAATAAATTTACATGTCATAACCACCTATTTTTTATTAAGAAAGGAAATTAAAATTTTGCTTGAAAATTAAATAAATCCATTTATGATTTGAAATAATCTCTTAGAGAATGGTATTATTAGATTATGTATTCTATGTATTTCTCATGTTTTCTACTGTATTAGATAGTTGTTTCATCCTTTTGTGAATTTGTCTTATGTGATGATTTATCCCACATTGGTTAGTTAGGCTAGTTCTTTGTTTTGCCTTGACTACTTATGCAAGGGCTTTCCTTTGTACTAGCATATCTTATTTCTAAATAACACTTGACTTGCATTGTTTCACAATCATTTGTCTATAGCTTCATTGTGTGATTTTACTAGTGTTATCACTTATGAATCTTGAGTTTCAATGATTTTTCACCATTCATAACATGACACCATATATTTGAGGTGTTGTATCCATCAACTTTGCTACATTATATTTAAAAAATTTCCCTTGTTGTTGCTACTTCTTCCTTATCATATTTCCTTAACATTTTTTTCTCTTATAGATGTATCACTTTTATTGAAGATTTAAATAAAGTGTGTGGTGTTTATTCTTGGAGAAAGGTGGAGAGGAAATGGAGGATATCTTGGTGTCATATTTTAAGACTTTCAAATATTTTACTTTTTGAATATTTTACTTATGAAGCTTTTGCATTATTTTCTATTGAGAGAGGCATATTTATTCCAATAAGTCATTGAAAAGAGAGAGAAATAATCTTTCTTAGAAGAAGACTTAGATCTGTAGTGAAAGGCATTGAGAAAATGGAGATCAACATTTCTTTTTTATTATGTAAGATTTTTTTTCCATTTCTTATTTGGTTTGTCTATGGAGAGGAAAGGAATTGCAAAGCAGATAGAAGTGTTGGCATTGAGGAAGTATAGCATTATGTAAGGTGACAGGCTATTTTGGGAGGAATTGGAGATATTTTTCACCACTTGTATACCAATATCACATCTTTTCTTCTTTTGTTTTGTTTTAGATCTACCTTTTTTTAATTAGGCATCAGAATCTATATGGCGGCATCATCTATCCAAGCATGGAGTTTTATGCTCATCAAACTAATGCACCATTTCCTTATTTTGTCTTAAATATTATAATTTTGTATTCACTGCTACACTATTGAATTGGATTTATGTAGAAGGATTTGAGTAAGATGATGCATTGAGGACTGAATAGTAAAGATGTTATGGATATGAGGAGAACTTAGGCATTATTCTGCACCAAGGCATCATTCTATAAGGAAGAAGGTCTATAATTTTTTCTTTTGTTCTAGATTTGACTTTTTAATTTGGCATCCCAGATCTAAATGTTTGTTTTATTTTTTGTTGCATTATGAATTATAGACCTATGCTCTCTTTAGGTGGTATCATTATAAATTTTTTCCATCTTAGACTAAGTCACCATACTCCTTTCTTTGTCTTATGTGATAAATATTATCATTTTATATTACCGTAAAAAATTGAGGAATTTATTTTTGACTTGGACAAAACCTCCTTTAGCTAAAGTGAAAAAACCCACATTTATCCTCCTATTATCTCAAACACAGTTCTTTTTATTCATCATTTTATTTCTAAGCTATATTTTTTGCCTTTAGCTGAAACAAAATTCACTTATGCAAACATAACAATAACTAGGTGAATCTTTTTTCACTTTGGTTGGTGTTTCTAATTCTTTGGTTCAATTATACTTCTAATGAGTGGTTGAGCTCCTATATTCTTTTCTAATTTGGTCATATAAATCCATTTGTAGTATATTTTTTAATGTTTAACCCATTTGATGATCAATCATAATGCCTATAAATTTTGAATCATAACTTAGATTTGAATTATGTTTTTTTTAAAATTACATGGGTTTTGATTATTTATCCACTATTGTCACTAACTTTTAAAAATGCACTACTTTTATAAAGTTTTAAATTGGGGGGGGGGGGGTCCTTAATACAATATTTTAGGGGTCATCTCAGTGCTGATTTAGTACACCCTTTTTCATTTTCTAATCTCTTTGATGATTCATTAGCATGGATTATACTTATGATATTGACCATTATAAGCCTTTGACTAAACATAATTACCATACTTGGAGAGCTCAAACGGAAATAATCATAAAGTGCAAAGAATTATGTTCCTTAATGAATGAGACTCAACCACAATTTACATGTGAATTTGAAAATTTTCATCATCAATGTAAGTTTGAAGAGTGTATGGGTTTGATTTACGGTTATGTGAGTGATATTATTTTGTTTCATTTAGATGGTTGTGATTCTCCATTCAAAATATGGGCTAAGTTAAAGGGTTTGTTTGGAAAAGTAGATCACTTGAGAGCCATGTAGCTTGAAGTAGAGCTTAATTCACTCAATTCAGATGACTTTCCCTCTATTATGTATTATCTCACTAAGTTTAAACATTTGATTACATAGTTGAAGGGGAGTGGATGAGATAAGAAGGATAAAGAGTGCACATACTTGATTTTGTCTAAGTTGAGTGGCCCGTTCTAAATATTTTCTTCTACCTTTTTCTCTAGTATGGATGCCTTAGGTGTCACATTCAAAATGCTAGATCTAGATTTTTTTATTAGAGACTTACTATGGAGGAATCCAAATTGTCTCACCTTGAGTCTTCCACCTCTTAAAAATCATTAGTTTCATCAAATCATAAGAATAAGGGGGAAATAAGATTAATAAGAAGAACACTCCTTATCCATATCATAATGCACCTAAGCCTAACACTAACACAGAAACCTAAATCATCTTCCAAATCCAAGAATAATTATAACCTATCTTGTTTCTATTTTGGGTGGATTGGTCATGAAGAGTTTAGGTGTTTCAAGAGAATGAAAGCCTTAGAGGATGAAAATAGGAAACAAAAGATCTACATATCCACTCATATATCTCATGAGCATTAGAGATAAATTAATGTTGTTGGGAGATCACAATTACCTATTTTATATAGTTGGGTTCTAGATTATTGTGTTTCATACCATATAACTTCTTCCAAGGAGTCCTTTGTATATCTTGGTCTAATTTCTATTTACAACACTAAGTTTGGATATTCTTCCTTCATTTCTATCAAGGGTATGGATGACATATAGTTAGATGGTGGCTATATAACTGATTCATTATATGTTCTAGACATCACCACTAATCTACTTTTAGTTTATCAAAATTTTCATTCTATCTAAGGAAAGATAGTGAATTTCACACCATAGAGTGATGAATTTTGAGCTTTGTTAGAGCCACACATAATTATTGCATAGGGCATTGTTGATCATAATTCTTGACTCTATTATTTTGAGGGTTTTGATGATATTACTTTTATAAGGACATGTTTAGTTTCTCATACAAATTATGAGATTTGTATTTACCATAAGAGATTTGAACACCTAAAATATAGATATTTGGAGTTAAGCACTCATAGTATGGTAGAGGATCTTCCTATAATTTCATCTCTTGATGGAGTTTGCCCTGATTGTGTATTGGGGAGATAATACCAAGATATATTTGCTAAGGGTATGCCCATGAGATATTTTACACCACTTGAGCTTGTGTACAATGATTTTATGGTATTTCCTACTCTTCCTTTTAATGAAGCTAAGTATGCAATTAATTTCATTGATAATTTATCAAGGCATAGTTGGGTTTATTTCCTAAAGTAAAAGAGTGATGTATTTTCTCAATTCAATGTATTTAAGGCTTTGGTCAAGAAATAATATTTGATTTGCATCAAGAAGATTCATATAGAAAATGGGGGGAGAACTTTAGTCAAGATTTCTCTAATTTTTTATCATCCAATGGTATTGTTCACCAGTATTATATTGATCATACTCCATACAATAATGGATTATCATAATTGAAGACCTAAAATATGAATGATATGGACAACTAAATGATGAATTCATGGAATTTACCTCCTATCTATTAGGCATAGCTTGTTAATTGTGTGAACTACATTCAAAACTACACGCCACATCAAACACTTGAGCATATAACTCTAGACAAGGCTTGGTCTAAAACCAATCCTAATGTATCATTTTTTTGAGTATTTATGATCCTTTCTTGGTCATTTTTATCAAATAAGAAAAGGAAAACATTGGATAATAAGATCAAAACTTTTATTTTTGTAGTGTATTATGAGGACATGAGAGCTTATCATATTTTAGAACCTGATACTCATGATGTTCATTTTTGAACATATGTACAGTTTGATGAGCACTTCACATCTCATGATTCTTCATATTCTTCCATGCCCTCTTTTGCTTGTTTTGATTATTCAACACATCCTCTTGAAGATTCATTCATTGAGGATCTAGTTCAGGATATTCCTAAGAAGGTTATCTAGGATGAGAATCCTATTCACACTAATGTTTCCACTATGCCTATGTGGTATATTAATATAATTTATGATGAATCACCTTTCATACATGATTTTCCACCTAATTGAAAACATCATGCACATTCTATGGGTACTAGACTTTTGTGTCAGGCATTCTCTAGGGATTCATAGTATTTTTCATAGGATAATGGGATATAAGAGTGGGATGATGTGATGATAGATGAGTATTATTCATTGATAAATAATCACACTAGGGATTAAATAATTCTTCCTAAGGTAAGAAAGTTTCTTAGGTACAAGAAGATTTAATGTACCAAGTATGTAGATGATGGGTCTATTGATAAATATAAGGCATGTCTTGTTATGAAGGGCTTCTTATAGGTCAAATGCATTGACTACTATAAGAATTTTTCACCCATCACCAAGATGGATTCTATTTAACTTGTACTTTATCTTACTAAATCATAGGGTTATATAGTGTATCAGATGGACATTAAGAGTGCTTTCTTGCATGAATATTTTCATGAGGAAATATATATGGAATATATTATTGGGTTTGGTCATGATTATTATCTTGTTTTTACACTTATTAGGTCTCTTTAAAATCTCAAATAGGCCACCTGGGCTTGGTATGATAAGATGGATTCATTTAATCTCTCCACTAGCTTTGATTGTTGCCACTCTGATGCCATAATGTATATTTAGCTTATTGTGGAAGAAATTGGTATAATGGTATTGTATATTGATGATCTAATTATTATAGGTAGCTCCTCATCTCATATTCATATTATTTAGTAGGCACTTTTAACATAGTTTGACATATAGATTTTGGATTTTTACATTTCTTCCTTGGTTTACAAATTTCACAATCAGGTACAAGGATTTATTTGAGTCAACAAAAGTATACCCTTGATCTTCTTTAGAATTTTGGCATGGTATATTGCAAGCCAAGTCCTTCTCCTTTTTATTCTAGAGTGCCTCTCACTACCTCTTGTACTACTCCACTTTGTGATCCTACATTTTATAGGTAGATGGTTGGGTTTCTTATGTATTTAACCCATACTTTCCTCAACATTTCATTTGTAGTTGGGATTTTATCTAGGTTTGCACATGATCTTCATGAGAGTAATTGGTAGTATGCCAAGAGGATTATACTACACCAAGGGTTCTACTCAGCTAGTTGGATATAGTGATTTATAATGGGTAGCTGTTATTGATGATAGGCATTTTACTTTGGCTACATCATTATTTTGGCTCTTCACCTATTACTTGTTTATGTAATAAGCACAAAATTATACCAATTTAATTTATAGAGGATGATTATAAGGTAATATTTATATAAAATTAGTAGGTTCTTTGTCTTTGTTAGTTATTGATAGGGTTTGGCTTCAAACAAGATTAACCCACTATACTTTGGTATGACAAACAAAGTGAAATTCACATATATCATAACCCAATTGAGCATCAATGGAACAAACACATTGAGGTACATATGCACTTCATTTTTTAGTAAATTCAAGATGGAATTCTTAGATTTGATTACATTCTTACTTAGTAGTAGGTTGTAGACATCTTCATGAAGCCTTTTGCATCACCTCATTTCCTTGAGTTATATGGCATGCTTGGGGTTTGAAAATTTGTCCTTGTGGGGTGTTCATTAGGACATATTCCTTATTAATTTTAGGGATACATATTATACATGAGTACCCTATCAAGTCTAGTTTCTAGGACTCATATTATGGATATGCTACTTTTATTTTTTGGTTATTGTTATCCCCTAGCTTCAATTGAGGGGGGGTGTTAGAGTATGTATTTCATGAATTTATCATGTTTGATAGTGTATTATCTAGTTATTTAATCATTTTATGAGGTTTTACTATGTGAGGATTTATCCCACATTAGTTATCTGGGCTAGCTATATGTTTTTCCTTGCTTACTTATGCAAGGGCTTTCCTTTGTACTAGCATATCTTATTTCTGAATAACACTTGACTTAAATTATTTTATAATAATTTATCTATAGATTCATTGTATCATGTTTTTTGTGTTATCACTTATGAATCTTATGATGTATTTCTTGTTCACCATTCCTAATAGGTACTCTAAAATTTATCAATTTTTCATTGCTAAAGGCTTTACTCCCAATTCAAATGATCCTAATCTTTTTTTCAAAAACACTCTCAATGGCATAGTTATCATTTTTTTGTATGTTTATGACTTAATCATAACTCATAATAATATTTAAATGATTTATATCACTAAAATTTATTTTAATAATACCTTTTAAATGATTGATTTGGGTCTCCTACATTACTTTTTAGGCATTCAAGTTTGACAAAAAAAATATAGCATTTTTATTTCTCAATATAAATATGCATATGACTTATTATCCAGGTTTAATATGTTAGATTGTAAATTTTTTTATACCTATTTTTAAATTGGTTTCAAATTATTTACTGGCATGGAATTTGAAAATGTTGATCCAAATCTCTATAGACAATTAGTTAGATGTTTGAATTATCCTACTCATACTCATCCTAATATTGCCTTTTATGTTGGATTGGTTTCTCATTTTATGTCTAAACCTCAAGCTACTCATTTTAAATCTACTAAAAAAATTCTTAATTATATTAAAGGTATTCTATCTTTTTTCATTGAGTATACCTTGAATAACAATCTCTCTTTGGTAGGTTATTATAATTATAACTAGGATGGTGATCCTAATGATCGTAGATCCATATGTGGTTACTATTTTTGTTTAGGTTACAATATATTTTCATGGAATATTAAAAATTAGGCTACTATATCTTTATCTTCCACATAAGATAAGTATAAATATTTTAAACGTGCTTCCATAGAATCTATTTGGCTTCAAAGACGTCTTGTAGATTTGGGTCACCCTCAATCTTAAATTAATCTAGTTGTTTGTGATAATCAGAGTGTCATTACTTAAGTAAAAAATATAGTTTTCCATGCAAGGTAAAAGAACATTTAGATTCATCATAACTTTTATCATGAATTTATTTGAATACAATCAAATTCTTCTTTTTCTATACTATGCACAAGCAAATGGTTGATATTTTCACTAAGCCTTTATGTAAAGAATAAAAATTAATCTTTTATAATATGTTAGGATTTAATGAATTTATCATAAAGGGGGTTATTAGTAATGTTTCCTCCCTTGTTTTTTGTTTATTAACCCCTAAATAAATTTTAAGTTGGAGTGTTAGGATTACCCTTTATTTAAGATAATATATTTATCCTAAGTTCTCTTTATTTGTATGGTTTATTTATGTGAATTATGAATTAACATAAATCTAAATTATATGAGGTGTCACTCACCTCTTTTTTCACCTTTAGGTTTTGTGAGTTACTTAAACTATTAACCCCTTCCCTCTCTTGGCACACACTTCCCTTCACTCTCTCAGGGAATAGGCCACAAGTGGTATATATAAAGGAGGATTGTAAGGTAATAATATGATTCCTTGTAATCACATTATTTTCTTATTTATCTAAAAAAGATACTTCCTCTCCCCATTTACTCACAATAAACATCTCTCTCTCTCTCTCTCTCTCTCTCTCTCTCTCTCTCTCTCTCTCTCTCTCTCTCTCTCTCTCTCTCTCTCTCTCTCTCTCTCTCTCTCTCTCTCTCTCTCTCTCTCTCTCTCTCTCTCTCTCTCTCTCTCTCTCTCTCTCTCTCTCTCTCTCTCATTATCAAATTTCTCTTTCTTTTAATTTGTAATTCTGGAGATTATGGTGACAAGCTTTATTATAATATCACATGGTTTTTTCTCTAATACATTCATTTTCCAACCTTAAAATCCTTGTCTCATTTGTGGTTTACACCTTGAGAGGTAATATTATTTCTTGATTTCATTTATTTCTGCACTATTTAATGTCATTGATAAATTATTTTGGTATAATTCTTTCAAAATAACCCTTTTAGAGTCATATGGTAGTGTATTTGGATATTATCAATATGAATGACAAAATCATAATGATAACCTTGCCTGAGTTTATATATTATTGATTAGGTTATCAATTGATCAATAATTATTGTAAGTTATGAAATTGAATACATATGGCTCACCTATATTTGATCATGATATTTTGAAGAATTTATATTTATATTAATGTTAATTAATTTGGTTGTTTAAATTTTACATGTACAATATATTTTAGTGACATATTGTATATGGTAAAACCTTTGAAGTGGACCAACTGTAGTCTAAATTAGATTTATGATATTTTGATTTGTTGAAGGAAGATCTTTTCTTTGTTTTGATTTCATGTTTGTTTATAATCAGCTTGAGTAACTAATAGAGAGTGATGGTGTATTGTTATTAAAATATATTGAACTCTTCTTTATTTTATGTAAATCTATTTGTTGAAGTAGATGGGTTCAATTTCAAGAAATTGTCCATTTGATTATGAATCATTAATATAAAAATATTTTGGCTTAAATATATTTGGTTTAATTAGTAAGGATGGGATTAAATAAAAATGATTAAATAAGTATTTTTTAGACTTATTTATGTCTCGAGTATCCTATTACTTGATTTCATAATATGCAATAACAATTGTTTACCCTATGTAGTTATTCTTTTGTAGATAAATAAATTGTGAATGATTACAATGATTCTTTTTTTATATTAATAAATCACTTGTGTGATTATTATGTGATTCTATGGGAACACAAATAAAACTATTGTAAGTATATTAAAATATTAAAATGACATGATAATCATAAAGAGTATTAATTTAATACTCTATGTCAATATGTTTAATGTGTTTTTGCATACTCTTTAATTGAAGATTTTTTATGGATAATGTTTGAATGTTAATTAAATATTATAGTTGTAACTTCATATATTTATCTCATAAATAACATTCAAGATCAGTATGTTAATACTCATCTTGAATAATATTCGATTAGAAAACATGATTGTGGATATTTATTTTTGATTTTGTACACTACGTTGTATACCTAACTTTATAATATGAATAGTTTGATGGGAAAACCTTTTTAAAATAATTAATAAAGTGGTAAAATCAGTATGATATTTTGGATAACTATCTTCCATGTAATTTTTGAAATAAACCATATCAAAGTCTTGTGTTTTATTTCTTGGAAATTAGTAAATACTAATGTTTCAGGTAAACCTTGTTTATGAAATAAAAAGTTTAACAAACTATGAAAATATAATAGAATTAAAACCTATAGGTTAGATAAAATAAATTACCTTGGTGGAATATTAAAATAATATCTTATTTAAATAAGTATTAATGACTGATTTAATTGTTTAAATCATTTATAAGTAGGGTGGTTTAGGATGCAACTGTGGTCAAGGCTGCCACCAATGAGCTCAAGTAAGTTTAAATGAGAATTATTATTTGGAACACTAAAATGGATTTAAAAATTTAAAATAAATTCATATTTTATTCCTTTCAGTTTTTTGTGTTTCCAACTATTTTGATAAGACTATAATTGCTTGTAGTGTGTATGACTTCATAGTTAGTATATTTACATGACAGTTTTCTGAATCAATGAATCAATCATGTTTACCTTGGTCTTCCATGCTTAAAACTTAAGTTAAGAATTTTTATTATTCCTAAGTTATCTATATCTTTATGAATTTTTTTTTTAGTAATTCAATTATACTATTTAATTATATGATATGATATTGACTTGGTGTTGGAATTCAAGAGTGTAAACCCTCAAAAATGATTTTTGATACCTCATATTTTGGGGGGTTAAAAAATATGGTATTAAATCCTTTGTTTAAGTAATAAAATGAAAATTTTATAAAATATGTTGATTTGAATATGTATGTTTAAATGTGCTTAGGATGGAAATTACAAGAACAACCCAAAAAAACTAGAATGTTGGAAGTGTTCAAGTTGACAATCATGGTCTGGATGATCATGATCAAGTAAATATTTATGTTGATAATGATGGTATATAAGTTAAAAATTAGGAAATCACTAAATAACATATTCCTTAGGAACATAATGTTGTTCTAAATTGTATTCTAGGTTCCTTGCATAATATTCAAGGGCAAATGGGAAGTTATGGTTATAGGTTGACTAACCTAGAGAATATATAGAAAGATGGGTAGGAAGAAGATATTTGGGATGTGAATCTATGAAAAATAGAGGTTATGTATCCTATCATAAAGGAGTTGAAAAAAATTCCTCCTCCCACATTTTTAGAGAATAAATTGGTGATGTTGTTGAAACATGACTAATTAAATTACAAAAGTATTTCACTTTGTATAACCTAGGTTCTAATGTTAATGTACACATTATAACTTTTGATTAGTAGGTGATGTATCCTTGTGGTGTAATAAGTTATGTGTTATTAAGGGGTAAAATTATTTGAATCTTTCGTGGGAAACATTTCAAAAACAATTAATAATAATATATTTGAATAACATGTATAAAGAATAGAAATCAACAACTTTTTGTTGTTGAAATAAGGAAATATGATAATTTATGAGTATTAATAAAGGTTTCTAAGACTTATACATCATGTGAATTATATATAAGATGAGGGAAAAAAAGGTCACCAAGTTTAAACTAAGTTTAAATGAGATATTGATGCACAATGCAAATATGATTAACCCAAAGACCTTAGCTAATGATTTGGAATCAACACACCATGATGGATAAAAAATATAAGTATCACCAGAAGGAAATATAAGAATGAAAAATTAGTAGGATAAAAAGTAAGTCAAAAATAATTATTCCACCTATAAGTAAGAATTGCAAGAGGAATGACCAAAATAAAACTACTGGAAAATTTTTAATTCTAGAGGGAAATTTTAAAATAACAAAAGTTCTAAATCCCACTCTTTTTCTAAGAAACTTGTTGAGTTTAAAAAACCCAATTTTCCTAAAATTGGAACCCCATGATATTTTTGATCATTTATCCTAGGACATACCTTACTATTTGTTCCATATGATAGAAAACCCTTTATATGGTTGTAAAAGCTTAAGATTCATGGTGGTCCATGACAAATATTAATGATCACCTTTTAAAAATGTTTCATTAACATTTAAATTCATTAGTTATATAATGATCTAACTTATTTAAAAATTCTCTTGTAAGGGGTTACAATTCAAAAACCAAGGTATGATCCCTAAAATGCAATCAAAATAAATTAATTAAGGCTTCTAAACTATAGTATTACTTTGGCTATGTTAAAATCATATTCAATACTATGATATACCTTGATTTTAAGTTATACAAGAGGGTTAAATTTAGATTATGTATTTAGATTTAATAATTTGGGATTACCCCCTTTTCTATTTATCATACAAATCACTAAATTTTGCATGTTTTACCTTCACATAGGATCCCAATGCCATATCAGCCCCAATCAACACATAAAGGCTTTTCATGCATTGGTCACTTGGTCATAAAGTTTAGGACTTAATCACATATGATTTAACTTTTGAATGTGGACTTAATCACTTATTACTCAATTAAAACATCTCTAGTTTGAATAGAAGTTGTAAAATATCCATAAGGCATCAACCCCATCAGATCATGTCATGTGCCACATGGTCATAGAATTTTGAGACCTAAGTTGCTTTTAAAAGTCCCATGATAGAGCAATCCAAACATATCATAAAACCTGGCATGAAGTCATACCCTTCATACCCCCAGGACTAAAGTGAAAACTTTAATTCTAAAAACACTATGAGTGCATGATAAAGTGACACATACTCAATCACCCTATATTGAATATATGGATGCTACATAAAAGCCACTAAGAAGTAAAGTCCAATAGAATAGTGACACATGGACCCCTTATAACATGGTGATATCACAATCAAAGAAAGATATGAGACCTAGAAAAAAATGATCCAATGAAAAGATGACATGTGGTAAGGTGTTGTAGTAGTTGGGTCCATCAAGATTTTTATATAATAAATCTATGTAATAATCTGATCCAATGAAATCTTGTTACTTAAAAAGACTAGCAGGGGTCTTAAAAGTACATTGGCCCAAAACAAAGGGGGTTAATTCATGTAATATCAAAAGGAGTCATGAGCCAATCCAGAGATGCCACATGGAAAAATAGCATTCTTCCCACCTGGATATCCCAATATTTAAACTAAAATGTTAGAATGCATGAAAAGATACCAAGTGTCAAGAACATATCAAGTACGACACCTAGATGACACATATATATTTATGAATTGTTGGTTTTTGGTTAAAATTGAGTGATAATGAAGTCTCATTTCAAAGGTTATGAAGCCAATTCACCTCAAGGTAAAATTCAAGCTTATGATGAGAGACACATGAACACACCAAGAGTGGTGATTGACTAGTTCCCAAAAGTGAATTTTTAAAATCATTATAACAATACCAAAGAGCCACCTAGGCTTTATGTAAAATCAATTAAAAGGTACTTTCCATTTATAGCTCATATATTTTAATTCTAAATTCTAAACAAATCCATGGTTTAAAGCTTACTATCTTGAGGTTTAATATTCACCATTGATATCTATTGAAAACTTTGAAGTGCTTTATGTTATCTTCTAAATAATTCTATGCATTCATTCAACACCAAGGTAACCCTTAAGATTATCAATCAAAAATTTAAAATTCATGGCTAAAGTAGGAGCACCTATAGTTACCAAGTTGGATCAAGTTTTGTTTCTCTATTCATACGAGATAAACACAATCTTTTGAGACACCATCTTCAATGCCATTACATAAGCCATGGAGGATATGCACTATAATAAATTATTCTACCATGTGAAAGGAAAAATGGACTAGGATAGTGATGATGAGGAAGCTCCTAGTGTTGTAGAGGAAATGTTTGACATCTTGGTACTTAAGTCTACATGATTACACAAAGCTACATCCAATCCAAATGTGCTCTCTTGTGGACTTAGTCTTCCAAATTTTTGTTCAGTCTAATTGTGTAGATGACATGATAAAATATATAAATTTAGGAAATAATATCACCTACATATATATATATATATATATATATATATTGTAATTTCAATACTATTTTTACTTTCCCAAGCCTAAATTTATTTATAATCATGAAACTGTGACCCAATGGATTGATTCACATAATATCAGAGAAGTCCTGAGAAGCTAGGAAGAGAACCCAAGGAGTTTTGTCTACAAACACAAAATCATTTAGATCCCCATCACCCAATTTATAAAAGGGGTGATAATGGGGATGTCCATGATGAATAGGTTACGTGGATTAAAAGAAACTAGACACATGGATAAGAAGTGGGTTCCACTATTGTCTATGATTATAGGTGACTCTATGATCCCACTTTGAGGAGACCATCTCCTATAATTTGGCTTCCCAAGTAAAGAAGACAATGGATAACCAAGGAAATCATTTATATATGGTTTCCTACTTATTTGACACCATTTTTTCTACTTTTAAATCCCCTATTTTACCAATTGGGACCCAAAAATGAAATGTACCATACCTCATTTCTTCACAAAATCAATAATTTATAGGTACATATAGGAGAAATAAGACATTTCCAAATAGTTATACCCAAATATGTATAGATCCATCCATGAAAGGAATATGCCCAAGCTATATGAAGATATCAAGGAAACACTTATCACTTTGGGAGACTATTTGTATTACCCCAACTACACCATAATCAAGTAGTGGGAATCAGGACAACCCCATTTAGGTTACCCACAACATTATAAGATAAGCTAGTTGAGTAGGATATTACCTTCCAAATACTCATAGGAGTAGATGGAACATGAAAAAACAATAATAAGGGATTGATCCACCCCTAATTAATCAACATCAATTGATTTAAAATTAAAACTTGGCACTCAGTCATAGTTATTGTCAAACATAGGTCCACTTTCAATCTAGAGAAGGATACCAATAGGGAATTGGATCCTACACACTTGGAATTAAATCACTACATCAAACATTGGACAAATCTCAAAAATAGATACCACTATGAGCCCAAATATGAAAACCAATTCTACCTCAATACAGCTAATAATGTACATGTCAAGTCGAGGATAAAGGTTGTTGGGATCACACATGTGAAAGGAATATTGGATGGAACTAGGTTTTTTTATGTGTCTAAGGACTAAGATAATCAATAATGTTTTCATCTCTTATCCATGCCACTAGTGATGAAGAGGAAGGCTTGACTGATCCAATACTTAGTCATATAATAATCCAAGCATTATCTCCCACTTTGGAAAAAAGAGGTATTGGAACTAGGAAACAAGTTGGATAGGATCCCACCTCAGGGGTCCCATCTAGTAGCTTTTCGCAAGAGTAAGGTGTTACTACAACACTAGTGCCACCTTTAATAAAGGCAAAAATAGTCTTACTCTGGTAAATTTAGCATAAACATTGCTACCCCTTCATCTTAATAGAGAAGAACCAAGTATTTTAGGTTAGGATCTTATTTTAATACCTCCCTCTTTCTTATATAATCAACCCTTAAGCATATTTGATCACCCTACAAATCCAAGCCATGTCAACCTCCTATCTTACCTGCCCCTCAACAGACTTATGATTAGGCTTGTAACTATGTCATTTCCCACCATCACCCCTTCCACCACATAATCCACTTATAGGTTCTTAGTGATGGCCAATTTTCCCATAATCATGTTCAAGATCTTGCCTAAACTTAGTAAAAAAATTTGTAATAAGAGGCCCATTGTCATCCTTCCACAAGTTCCTCTAATCTCTACTAGTTCTTAAATTAACACCAATGCTTCTTTGTCTCCTAGCTCTACATTTATATTGGTCACAACCAATGATAACTCGTAGAAATCTACCTTATAAGGTTTAACTCTAACTTAATGATTACCTCCCTAATCATATCCCTTGATTTTATATTTATATAAATCATGGATTAATCATATGTAGTTAGCCACTAAGTAGAACACAAACTTAGTCATAATGGACCCTCCCTAGGTTACATTGAAATTTGACATGGAGGGTAGTGTAATGAAAAGGGTGACCAAGAGGAAGGTCACCCACCTTGACCAAACAATCCTATATGAATTAGAAAAAAACTTTTTTGAGATGACAAAGATAAATAAGGCTAAGTAGGCCAATAATAGAAATACCGAGAGAACCTCCTCTCAACTCTCCAAGAAATTATGGCTATGGATAGAAAATTAGTTAAGGGAATGAAGCAAATAAAAAATGGGATGGATTAGTAGCATAAGGATACCTTACTAGAGTAGACCATAACAAAATTAAAATAGGTAATGGAAGAGATGTTTGTTATGTTGAATACCTTAGCTCAGTACAATGTAAAGGGAGATGAAATATACAATAAAGTCCTCAAGATAGAAGATAAATATGGTGTGTATGACAACAAGATAATTATTCTAAGGAAATTGATTAAAGTGAATAAATGTGAGGACCTAAATATAATTATTTTGGATGACTTGAACATTGTTCAGTCCAACATGATTGGTATGAGGAAGATCCTGAACTACTGGATTGAGGAAATAAGGTCCCTAGGAATATCCCTTACATAATAAGGTGATAGAGTCACCACCTTACTAAAAGATGATTAAATTAAGCACCTATCTAACAAATATGGCTCCATCATTATCAAGGATGTCTTCATGGCTTAATTATATAACTTTGTGATGAACTTATAAGAACAAGCCATGGCTAAGGGAGTGAACTTCAAACAAGAGATAGTGGATTTGGTAGCCTCTTCCAATAAAATAATAGGGAAGGATGTGGCCATAAACAACTACTGAAAGAACCTATCATCAATCTAATATTGATCGATAGTGACTATAAGAAATGATCCCAAAAACGGATATGACAAGTTGAAGCCCAAAAAAAAACTACCATCCTAGGAGCCACCACCTTATTGGCCCCTCTTGGAATGTATTATTCCTCAATTTTAACTAACACTCCATCCTTATCTATAGTATGATCTTCATCATCATATATACCAATGAGATCCTAGCCCATATCTTTTGGAACAAAATAACCATCTATTGGGTTCCCGTTGAACTAGATTCATGTCCCAAGGTCTTTCAAATTACATTGTCAAATTTTTAACTTTTTTGAATGGAGAATATTATCTAATTATAGGACATGAGAGACCTTATCTAATGATAGGTGTCACATTATCTGATTCTTTTTATAATTGATTGAGGCATTCAAATGACCTATATATAAGTTTTCTCACCTTTATTGTAAAATAAAGAATTTTGTGAATTAATGTAAAGAGAAAGGAAATTACAGTAATTAACTCAATATTTTCATGCATTAATCTTTAACAATATTTGTTAATAATATATTATCTCATTTCTTTAATTGTTAAAAAAATATAGCACTAGTGTTTTAAATACATCTTGTTAGTTTGTGGTTTTAGATAGGCTAACAAAGTCTGTTATGTATGCTTTATTTTCTTCCTACTATATTAGTGAATGCATTTAAGTTAATTTATTGTAGGTAAAATTTTAAATCATCATTTTTAGATATATATTCATTATATCCACCCTACAATCCTCAATAAACTTATTATTCTTTGGGTTTAAGAACTAGGATTGCATAGTTGTTAGTTTCATTTGCATTATTTTTAGAAGAAAACATATGAGATCTATTGGTCTTTGTTATTACAATGGATCTTTCTTTTTTACCCTACCTTACTTCTTCCTTTTAATTTTTTTTTAAACATGAATCACTTTATATTAATGCTCAATGTAAATGTCCATTTATTTGTTTAAGAATTTGATATTATATTGGAAAATACAAATTAATTTACATAAAAATTTAGGTAAATTGTATCACTATCGATGTTCTTATTATTCCTAAAATAAGGCACACTTGTAGACTAAAAGGTTTTCACCACATAATATCTCTAGTAAAGCTAAATGAATCCCCAAGGTTTTTTAGGACCTATATCATAATCTAATAAATTTTATTGTGTTCTTCATATTATGTCCTTGACACAAATACACATTAACAGAGAAGATTTTGCACTAGAAGGAGGGTCATGAGTAGATTATAGTGTATTTCAATTGATGCATATCATAATTACTTTAAATACATAAATATTAAGATAAACATTATGTTTTCTTCTCATTTTCTATGATATCTTTGTAACCTTTAAAAGATCCATGTGAAAAGTGTTTATTCCTAGAGGTCCTTTAAATATTCATTAATGTCTAAATATATTCTGACATTGACCCTTTGATCTATTTAAATTTCATTTAGAAAGTTAAAGATAGGCATGCCATTAAATGTTTTTAAAGGATACAGTTCTATTTAGTCCATATTTACAAAGTTCTACATAATTTGAAATAAAAATTATTGGTATATGAAAAATAAGTGTAAATATCAGTGTGTAAGTAGATTATTATGTGAAATATCACTGGGCTAAGGCTCTAAAGATCCAAATAGGGTATATTCATGTAGTATCATGATGTCTTTGAAAATTTTCACTATGTGATGATTTTATAAGCTTGATAAACTAAAGATTTCTTAATGTATCTAGTTTAACATTTATATTTGTAGGATTAAACTAAGTCTCTAACAAAATTGTGTAGTATCTAAAGCTCTAAAAAATCCAAGCTAATAAGGGTGAAATAAGACCAATTATAAATTTAGGGCCTTGTTATAGGGTTATTTTATGTTAATTGTGATAATTTTTACCTTTTATTGTAATATTTGGTGAACCTTTGTAGTATTGTGACTTTTTGATAGATATATTTACTTAAACATCCTGGAGTTGCCTAGGTTATGGACCAGATATCACTTAGAGACTAGGGTTCTCTTTGAATCTCTAGAAATCCATCATAATGCTAGAGATGATAAAGGGAAATGTAGAATATATACATCTCACCCTTCCTCGCTAGTAAGCCAACATTTAAATCTTTTGTTTCACATCTATCTATTCATGAAATGGTCAAAAGGATCTTCTATGAATATGCCTAGTCTTATGCATGATTTACCTAGGAACCTAGAGAAATACCTCCCTCTCTTCAATCCATATGGGGGTATAAATACCAAAGATAATATCAAGTCTTTCAAGGCTAACCTTAGGATCCTAAATTCCATTCATGAAGATGTATCTTATAGACTCCTCTTTTTCTCTTTTAAGGAAGCAACCTATGACTAGTTTCTTAATTTACTATAGGATTACATAATTAGATGGAACTAATTCAATGATACCTTCATTTCTTAATTTGAGAGGATAATTAGTTTAGGAATCATATACTAGTAGTCTTTTTTTATCATAAATCAAGACTTGAATGAACCCATAAGAGATTTAAATGCTAAATTTCAAAAGATATATACCCTCACCACATCTCCCTATCATCCTAAAAATGACCTATCACTTGAGATATACAAGAATTCCCTATAGCAAATGACATTTTTCTTTTTATGTAGGGCCATAAAAATCAATACGTTACCATAGGCATATGTAGAGGCTATACACATTGATTAGCAAATGTACATGTAAGGTCATCCTTCTTTTGTTATCCCAAACATCAACCTAACTTTACCCACTTTAAATTGGGTCCTTAATGTAAGCCAAAATAAGTCAGGCTTAAACTAAATACCCAACCTTAATCAATTACCATTCATACATATAACTCCTAGCCAACAATTAAGATTCTTCAACCAGTATAATTCTCGATCTCATCCCCAAAATAATAACAAAGCTCTAGTCCCTATTAATACTTTGAAGAATAAAATCATTGTCTAGAACCCAATCTATAACTCTAAACTTCACTCTTCAAAATGATACCTAGAAGTGATTCAGAGGATGGTTCAAAAACTAGGTAGTGATTTCATAAATTTGTAAATAAATAAATTTAGTAACATGATCTATTAATTCAAAATGATAAGGTTCTAAAAAAAAATTATGGTAAAAATGATATCTTGCCCTTCTGTACTAGAAAAAATCAACTAATTCCAAATGTTTGATGATGATAAGAAGATCATCAAATTCATGAATAATTATGGAATCTTTGAGTCACATGTAATCAATGAGTAAGATGAAGAATATATGAAGGAGTTTGAAGTTGAGGATGATTTCATAATTCAACTAAAGAATAATAGAATACCTATGGGCATAGTCTCTTTGGAGAGGATATTTGACAAAGGCAAGACAATGAGTGACCCCAAAATACCTAAAGTGAGCAACAAATATTATAAGAAAAACAGCTTGGGTTCATCAAAAATTCCCTAACACATTAACATCAAGCTTGTCTACACCAAAGAAGATGTTTCTGAGGAAACTGAGATATTGTCTAGATTTAAGGACATCTTCACATGGTCATGTGAAGACCTCAAAGTTTTTGAATCCTGGGTTATCACTCATATAATCCCTTTAAAGGATGCATGCAAACCTTTCTGGTAAATGAAAATACCTATAAACCTAGTGTTATATCCTCTGATTTATGAAGAAGTAGAGAAGTTATTGGATCCAATGATAGTTTTCCCAATTAGACAATCTACATGGGTAGCTAACTTGGTCCTAGTCAGAAATAAAAATTGTGAAATTAGACTCTTTATAGACATTCAAAACCTCAATCGATCTTTAGAAATGGATAATTAATCATTTCCTTCTTTGGAAGAGGTAATTCAAACTATTAGTGGCTCTCAGAAGATGTATTTCTTATATGGTTTCTTTGGTTATAATTAGGTGCTTGTTAATAGATAAGATATAATTAAAATGTCCTTCACCATAAAGTGGGGAGCATTCTCATACAAAAGGATGCCTTTTGAGTTCATCAATGTTGGGGATACCTTTCAATGTGCCATACACCATGTGTTCTAAGGACTTATTAATAAGTGAATCATTATTTATGTGGATGATCTACACTATTTTCTCAAAAAATAAGATGGACCACATGGCCCCCCTTTAGTAAGTTTTGGAGAAGTGCATAACCTTTGGTATCTCTTTCAACCCTAAGAAGAGTATCTTCTATGTAACAAAAAATAAAATCTTGAGACATGTAATCATGAAGGATGGTATGGATATCTACCCTGAGAGGATTAACATTATTTTCATTATTGATTTCCCTAATAGTAAAAAGGAATTAAAGTCATTTTTTGGTAAAAGTAACTTTGTGCATAAATTTATTTTAGGTTTCACCAAATTTTCAAACCTCTAAATTCCATGTTGAAAAGGATGTAACTATTGATAACATGTCTGAGGCTAAAATATCTATCCAGCACATTAAATAAGCTATATTAAAATCACCCATATTGATTAGCCTAGATTTTGATAAAGATTTTTACCTTTATTCCTTCACTTTTGACCACACAATTATTGTTGTCTTAATTTAGAAAGTAGATTATAAATAATGTCAATTCAACTTCATGAGTATCAACTAAAAAGATCCATAATTAAGATGCCCACTCCTATAAAAGCAAGCATATACCTTGGTAAAAGTTATTCAAAAATTTAGACATTATATCCTCTGAAACAAAACTCATGACATTATACCTGACCCCATTGTTAATATTATCCTTAACTAGAATAAGTTAGGATAAAGATGAAGAAATTGGATGACTAAGCTCTAGGAATATGACATAGAGATGAAGTTGACTAAGATGGTATGAAGACAATGCTTAATTAAATTAGCCACCAAGATTGATCCTTGGATCAATGTTTTGAAGGTGGACGTAGACTAGGTTTCAAGTGAGGAATGGTAAAAATACATCATATAATACTTATTTACTGGTAATTTTCCACTAGAATTGAAAAGAGAGAAAAGAAGAGCACTCAGACTCAAAATCTTGCATTTTATGATCAAGAAAAGAGTGCTTCATAGAAAAACTATAAAGGCATCTATCTGAGATGTGTTTCCAAACAAGAAGTGGTAGACATATTGAATAATTTTCATGAGAAATTTGGAAGTGGACACCCTTCAAGTAGAACCACAACCCACAAAATACTTAGAGAAAGATATTATTATCCTACCATATTCAAGGATGTACATGCTCATGTCTAAGCATGTCACTAGTGTCAATTATTTGATAGTAGAGAAGGGAAGCCATGAATTTACAACAAATGATTTAAATTAGGCTATTTACATAATGGTGATTGGACTTCATTGGGGTCATCAATCCCAAATCATCTATAGGCTACAAATTTGTGTTAATAGCCACTGATTACTGCACTAGGTAGATTGAAGTTATAGTTGCTACTAATAATTATAGGGAAATTGATGTCATCAAGTTCTTAGAGGAGAACATCATAACAAAATTTAGGACCCCTTTATCTCCAGTGTCTGATAATGGTCTGACTTTCAAATATGTATAATTTGTAGAATGGGCCTATAATAATAAGATTGTTATCAAGTTCTATTCAAATCATTATCTATAAAGGAATGGAATTACAGAGTCAATGAACAACAACCTGATGAATGCAATAAATAAATAAATAAATAGATAATAAACTAAGGGAGTTGTATTCATTATTGAAATATGCTCTTTAGGTAGATTAAACTAGATACAAACAAGCCTTGAAGTCATCTCGTTCTTACTAGTATATGGGAAACAACTAATATTTCCTATTACATTGTAGCTACCTACTTATGAGTTCATGAATGAATACAAGGATGATAATGAAATATTTTTTTCAAGAATATTAAATATCATTCAGATGGAAGATGTCAGAGATGAAGTCCTTAAGAACTTGAATAGGCACCAAGATGTAGTCAAAATATGGTTTGATAAAAGGCTAAAATCAATTTTTTTTACATATCAGACTTGATCTTATTATGGGATAAATCCCACAAGAAAAAATGATAGCATGATAAATTCATGCATCTTTAGATTGGTCCATATCAAATTGTAGAGATCATGGGTGGTAATGCATTCAGATTTAAGGATTTAAAGGTAAATGACCTAGTTCTACTAGTGAATAGATAGTATTTAAAGCACTATTTCTAGGTTGCCCCTTTTACCCCTATGCAAGTACTATGAGTTGGTTTAGTATATTAGTAGGTAGTAGTAGATTACTATTAATTTTTATTTTATTTCTCATTGTAAGTTTTCCTTATGTCATTTTCTTTCCTTAGGGTAGTTTTTGTGTGTTGTAACCTAGTAATAAGCCCTCTAGGCAAGGTCCTAACTTTCTTTTGCATTTGTTTGAGATCTAACATATAAAAAATTGAGGTGTTGAAGATTTTTTACATCTCAATATATGGACATCTAAAGTTAGAGACTGTGCCATATGTTGATTTATAAAATATGAGACAGTTTAATAATAAAGTTTTCATTCCATGGGATATGAATTTTTAACTTGATTATAATTTAATGATAACAAACTTGCATTTGACTGGATGAAGATCTCAAAATTCTAAATATCCATACATACTATCACTTAATTTCACATCATGATAATACCTGGGAAAAATTTAGTCGATATAAAATGAGTGGTTCTTGAGTAGAAGTGCTAGAATTCCTTAAAACCTGGATGCCAGACTGGTTCCCAACCTCTAAGGGTTTGTAAAAATAAGATAAATAACATGTAAACTGAGTTGAAACAAACTTGACACTATAATTTGGATTCCTTTAAAGGTGATTCAGGTAAACTCCATCGGGGTTATGGTTGCTTGGATGGTAGTGGAGCAAGGCCTAGAGTGGAGTGAAAGGAACCTTTATTGGGGTTATGGATGTATGACTAACAACATAACAATTCCAAAGCCATCACCTTTAAAGTTGATCATCACTACACATATATAAAATTATTACCCAAAACTTATGTTCAAGCCATGAAGTTCAAAGCTACTAATTTTGAAACCCAAAGGCACATTGGTCAATCAATTCAAAGCACACACATAGTATGAATGCTTTTTAGATTCTTAGTCTCTAATCCTTCAAGTGAAAGGTTTTTAGTTATAGAGAGATAATTATGATATTTGTTACATCTTCCAAGGTGTGATTACTTAACAATTACACTCTAAACTAGGATATCTAAAATCTAATATTTTTCTATCTTTCCTATAGAAGTCACCATTTGTTGAGTTAAACATGCCCTAGTTTCCTAAAATGGGGACCCCATGAAAGTTTGGGTCATTTGTCCTAGGACATACCTTAATATTTATTCCATATGATATAAAACCCTTTGTATGGTTTTAAAATATTAAGAGTCATGGTGGTCCATGATAAATATTAATGAGCACCTTTTTAAAATGTTTTATTAATTTTTAACTTCATAAGTTTTCTAATGATCTAACTTGTTTAAAAATTTATCTTGTAATGGGTTACAATTTGGAGACCAAGGTATGGTCCTTAAAATGTGATTAAAATCACTTTTTTGGCTTACAAACTATAATATTACTTTGTCTATGTCAAAATTGAATTCAATACTAGGATATACCTTGATTTTAAGTTATAAAGGAGGGTCCAAGTCAAAATTGATATTTAAATTTATGAATTTGGGCTTACCCCATTTTTTATCATGAAAATCACTAAATTTTGTGTCTTTTGCCTTTTCATAAGATCCTAATGCCATCTCAGCCCCAATTAACACATGGAAGCTTCACATGCATTCGTCACTTAGTCATAAATTTTTGGACTTAATCACATATGCTTTAGCTTTTGAAGATGGTTGTGACCTAGTTATATAACTAGAACATTCCACTTAGCACTAAATTACAACATCTCCATTTTGAATAGAAGTTTGATCTATCAACCCCATTATAACATACCATATAACACTTGGCTGTGGCCTTCCAAGACCTAGGTTTCTTTCAAAAGTCCCATGATAGAGTGATCCAACTGCATCATGACACTTAGCATGTAATATTACCCTTCATGCTCTTAGGACTAAGGAGAAAATTTTAATTCTAATAACACTATGAGTGCATGATAAGGTGACACCTATCACTTGATCACAAAATCTTGAATACTTAGATGCTATGTAGAAGACACCTAGTAGTAAAGTCTAATGGACTAATGACACACGAACCCCTTACCACACAATCATATCAAGATAAAAAAAAATTAAAAGACCCAAAAAAAATTAATCCAATGAAAATATGAAATGTGGTAAGGTGTCATATTAGTTAGGTCCATCAAGAGTTTCATATAGTAAAGTTGTGCAATAGTGTGATTCAATGAAATATTACCACTTGGAAAGACTAGCAGGGTTCTTAAGGCCACATTGAGCCAAAATAAAAGGGTCCAATCCATGAAATATTTAAAATAGGCATGGTAAAATATAAATATGACACATGGAAAAATATTATGCTACGCAATCAAATATCCCAATATCCAAAGTAAAAGCTGGACCACACAAAAAGACACCAAGTGTCAAGTATGACACCTAGATGGCACATTGTTATCATGAAGTGCTAGTTATTATTATGAATTAAATGATAATGAGGGATCTTTTTTATAGTTGTAAATCCAAATCATTTCAAGGAAAAATTCAAGGCTATGATGAGAAGACACATGGACATACCAAGAGTGGTGATTGACCAATTCCTAAAAGTGAATTTTCAAAGTCATTGGAACAAAACCAAAGAGACACCTAGGATTTATGTCAAAGAAATTAAAATATTCTTACCATTTATGGCCTATATCTTATAATTCAAAATTATCAATAAATGTAGGGTTTAAATCTCATTGTCTCGAGGCTTAGCATTCACCATTTTTTTTGAAAACTTTGAAGTGATCTGCATTATCTATTAAATAATTTTATGCATTTGTTTGACACCAAGGCAATCCCTAAACTCGTTAATAAAAATTTTAGAATTCATGGCTGAAATAGGAGCATATAGAGCCCCCAAGTTAGAGTAAGCTATATTTATCTATTCATATGGGACAAACATAGTCTTACAAGATACCATCTTTAATGAAATTACATTGGCCATGGAGGATAGGCACTATAATGACTTATTCTACTACGTGGAAAGAATCATGGACCAAGATAGTGATGACAAGGAAGATCCTAGTGTTTTAGAGGAAATGTATGACATCATTGTTCTTAATTCTATAATATTTCACAAAGATACATCCAATATAGAGGTGTTCCCTTGTGTGGACTTGGTCTACCAATTTTTTGTTTAATCTAAGTGTGTGGGTGACGTTATTAAATCTATCAATTTAGATAATCATATCACTTACATATTTGGATTGACCTTTAAATCCTATTATGAATTTATTAGGCTTTAAATTTTTTATAATCAAGAAACTATGAACCAATGGATTGATTTACATAATACCAGAGAAGTCTTGAGAAGCTAGGTAGATAACCTAGGGAGGTTTATCTGCAAATCCAAAATTAATTAGATCCACATCACCCAATTCATAAAAGTATTAAGAATGGGGATGGACATAATGAATAGGTTATATGGAGTAGAAGACACTAGCCATGTGGATGAGAAGTGGGTTCCACTACTATCTATGATCATTTATGACTCCATGACCACCCACTCAGGGAGATCATCTTTTGCAATTTTGCTTCCTAGATCAAGAAGACCTTGGTCAACCAAGGAAATCATTTTTATATGATGTCCTACTTGGTTGATGCCATTTTTGATGCTCTAAAATTCCTCTAATTTTATAATTGGGAACTAAAAATTAAATGGATTGTTTGGAATAAAAATGACTTGGGGGGTGAATCAGTTTTCAAAAACTTTATTATACAAACCTAATCAATTATATATCATTTAGACAAGCACTTATATTTTAGCAAGCATAAGCACTAATCCACAAGAGAATGAAACACATGAACACAATATATATGTGGGAAAACCTCAAGGGGAAGAAAACACATTGATGATGTAAATGGAATATAATCTTATAAGACAAACACCAACTTCACATGGAGCACCAACTATGACTCGCTTAGCATCAACTTTGCTAGGATTTAGTAAGCACCCTCTTGTAAGGAGGAACCAACCCCCCATATTACCTAGAACTAGCTCAATAGCCTAAAATAATTAATCACCTTTACAATAATTGGTTTTAGATACAATGGATGATGATCTCCTTCTTCATCTCTTCACACACTTCTATCCCTCTCAAAACTGGTCTCTAGCCTTCTTCACTCAACTATGCTTCTTCTTAACTTGATTAAGTCAAATGACCTTGATTATCATAAAAAACCTTTGTAAAATGTTCATCACTAATCCTATATCATATTATAATGGTATATAATACATCCTTCTACTCTTCAATATACATTCTATTTTTTCTTACCCTCTTTTTCCTATAATAGGCCTAAAAATGCCTAGTATTTATACAAGTTTCTTGTTCATATCATTACTAGTTGGCCAAAAACCCTTAACCCCTAGGTCAGCCATGAAATGCATCTTAAGAAATATCATAGACATGGATAAAATGTGTTGTGATTCCCTTTAGGTCTGATATTTCTCAAATATGCCTTATCTCTCATTTATATCTCATTGAGACCTAATTGCATTTGGCCTAGTTAGCACACATTACCCTTTAATATTACTGGAGGATATTAAAACACTTTACATTAAAAAATAACATCTTATTCCATATTAATATACATTTATAATCTCCTCTATGATCCATATCACTTTTTATCTCAAACCACTACTTTGAGCACATCATTAGTACTATTCATATTAGGCCCATGCATACTTAGAAAGTCTATATTTAAAAATTGAAGAAAAAACACAAATTTTACAAACAAACATGGAAAAATAATACATATTTATAAGTTACATGACTTTATATTCATCACCATGTGTATTATACTTCATAACTTAGGGTAAAAAAACTCAAACCCTTCTCTGTAAGTCGCCCAATCAAAACTGCTAACTAGTGTCAAAACACAATCATGAAGACTTAAACTTAAATCCATGAAATAATAATTAATTTGAACTATGAAAAATTAAATATATTATTTTACATCTCTATATCACTCTCAATTAAAAATATTAAAATCTGTAATGCCAAATAGTAGTCTTGCATACCATTCTTTATCTTCAATACACACAATTAAGCCTAAAATAATAAACCCATTTTGCCTTCACTATTTTAATTACTTTTCATAAATATAAAACCTTACTAAAAGCATGGATATGAAATATATATCCAAAAAAACATCATAATATTCATTTTATTCTTCATATTAGGGTAGAGAGCCTCTAACTCATTATTGTAACTTGCTTACCAAGATTTGTCGTTTACCTTCAAACACAATCGTGGTAAGGATACCATGGGCAATTGACAATATTGGTCTTATAGACTAATCTCACAACCTTACACCTTCACTATCTCATCTACATAAGATAAGTCAACTTATGAGGAACAATTTAATCATATCCATTAACCTCAAAAACATATATAAAAAATTAAAATGTATTACATGTATTTAAATAATTCTCCATGAACTTGGATTCATCCCTATTCTATGATAACACTTCCCTGATCAACTTCTCACCTTTGCCTAGTTTTTTCACTATCTACACCATTAGGCCTTTTAATGATAGGCCAACTTGCATGAATAGTTTAGAACACCTAAGATATATAACCTACTTATAAACCACCATGTAAATAAATACAAATCTCAATATTTAACCTCCATCCATTTAGCAACTTTGACTTGGTCAACTCTAACTGCTACAATAAGTCTTCAAGAAACAAGGATTTTCCTATAGGATCTGCTCACTCACCAAACAAACCAATCACACCTAGATTTTCTTTTGAGAGTTTAATAGAACATCCAATAAATTACATATAAGTTCCAAACCATTATATGCTATTTTTATCAATATATTTCTCATTGGGTCAATGTTAGGGTTTTAGAGAGGGTTAACACTATTTTTAGTGTTAATGATTGTTCATAAAGCTTAGACCCATATTCCAAAAAAAAATTCTTATAAATTTGAGCTGGGACACTTACCCATATACCATGAATATCTTAGGTTCCCATGCATAGGTTACACATGCCAATGATTACTTGAAAGTTCTTCTCGGGTTGAGAAATCTTCATTATGTGCACACAAGATACCTCAAAACACTTTTTCTTGCCTTAAACTTAAAATTTTAACCTATAATTTGGTCAACATACTTGAAACAACATGAAATAACTATAAAAATTCTCACTTATTATTATCTTGAAATCTAAAACTTACACCTTATTTGGCCACCATTTCTCTCACTTTACTCTCTAGGATTTGACTTGCAAGTCACATTAGGCCTTGAAATTGACATTAAAACCTCATTCCATTCACTCTTCACCTCACCCCCATGATAAATAAACTTCCAAAATGATCAAAAACTATTTTACATTATTCATAGGCCTTGAAAACACCTCTTGACACCTTATTAGGTTAGTCGAGGTCTAGAACTGGTGTTAGTTGCATGCTAGGTTTATACATCTTGCCCCTATAGGATTACTCTGAGACATTCATGAGTGATCCAATGAATCATATTCATACTAAAACATTGAAATATATAATCTTATATATATATATATATATATATATTATACCATCTCATTAGAAAACTAAGCTCATACCTTCTCAGAAGGTCTTTTCCTATAATGACCAGTGTCATAACTAAGGTTCTCAAACATTTGAAGCTTGAAAACTAACCTTGAAACACTCTTTGATGTTTATAAACCTTTATCACATGCCTTTCATTCTCATTATATAGTATCATACATATTTACACACCTTTTAATGCTCATCATGCACATGCTTGTGATATGACTATGCTTGTTATGATTAGGCTTCTCAAGACACCTAGTACTCAAAACATGCTTACTTTAACTTGATCTTCAAACCTCTTTGTGATAAAATTGATAGTAATTAGTTTGACTTGAATCATGAAATTGACCTCAAAATAATCATTAGGTTACCTTTAAATTCTCTCTTGTCACATGGTTTCCTTGTCACATACCACTTGACCATACATCTTTACTAGATGTACCTTGATATCAATGACATCTATCTTGACTTTGAAATAAATGAAAACACTTATAAACAAACTCCCCATTTTTCATTGATGGAAAATCATTCTTTAGACTAATCACTCTCATCTCCCCTAGTCTAATAAATCTCCCTTTTTAGACTTTCTCCCCCTTTGAAATTAATAATAAAGTGTCTTATATAGATTGCCATATAAAAGCATACCTTCTTGCTATAAGATCTCAATGTGTAAAATATGAAACATTAAAGGAGCATGCTCCCCCTTACTCCATGCATACCTTATTCAAATGAACTTAAATTACAAGACCACTTCTCAAGACAAATCAAGCTTAATCAACCACATGAATAGCTCCCCTTCAAACCAATCATCCACCATGATATTACACCCAATGAGTGTCTTCATGAAGCCTAATGAAATCAAAAAAATTTCATAGGACACTAAAACAACACCAGTTTAGGATATTCCTATATCTCCATGCTCTTGGAAGACTAAATGTTGTTTAATATCCTTTTGGTCTTGACTGACACCATAGGCTTAATCTCTTCATCAATTATTTGATCATCAATGTGGACTAACAACAATAATTTTGAACTTCATTTCAAATTTGAAGAATGATCAATCATATAAACCAATCCACTTGATCATGACTCATATTCATTATTTTGGTTTCCATTTATTCATTTCTCTTATCTCTATCAATCTAGAGGCTTCAAACCTACTATTTTGACTTGAAGACCTTCTAACCTTGTTGGGATAAAATCTTGAAATGTTTCCTACATCATGAAAACTATAACAAACCACCTTATACATATCTCTTGACTTATGTAAGTTGTGACTCCTTCTATAGTCCTATGAGTACTTATTATTGGAGGGTCTTTTACACTATCTTGCTCTATGACCAAGCTGATTGTACACAAAATAGTAACCATTGAATAAATTGGCATAACTTATAGCATTGATATTTTATACATCTTTTCATGTTGACCTTTTTGTCTTTAATAGTCTTCTCTTTGAATTAAGGTGCTTATTTTTGGTATTATTTGAAACCAAAACCTATTTTCTCACTTGAAAACTTTTGAATATTCAAAATATCATCTAAAGTCTTAGTGCTCTTTTAAAACTTCACAAAGGTCCTCACCTTGCTAGATGTTTTATTCAACTCGACTTTTAATGATTATATTTTAGTTTCATACCTAATACATTCTTCCTCTTTATAAATTAGGATTGTATTTAATACCTTCATCTATGCCTTAGCTTGATTGATGATCTCATCATGCTCTTTGGAAACATTACTCAACCTTTCCTCAAATAATCCAATCTACTCCTCATAGTCCTTAACTAATTATCTTACTTTGTGATTCTTTTTCCTTTTGAAATTCAATTCTTCTAGGGCACTTACCAATTCTACTTCAATATCTACTTCAAATTCTTCTTCATATAATTTGACATCAACCATAATGCCTTTCCCATTTGAACAACCCTCATTATCTAATTCTATGACCATAAACAAGGTTTCATTATTGTCATGTTCAGTTTCATGACTAACATCATCACTATCAGATACACTCGAATCACTTACATCAAAATAGTTATCTTATTTATTATATAATCATCTCTTGTTCTTGAAATTTCCTTTCTTACCTTTATACTTCTTGAACTCATTCTTGTTTTTATCATGCGTATAGGTCTTCTTATCATCTCCATGATGTTCATCATTTTATTCATCATTCTCAAATTTATCCTTGTTAGGAGAATTGAATGCAAAGTGACCAATATTTCCATATTTAAAACATTTAGAGGGTACCTTACCTTTGTAATTACTATATCCAAACCTCAACTTCCTTGCAAACATGGTTATTAGTTGATCATAGTCAACATCTAAGCATTTCTCATTTTTGACCTTCTTAGATTTTGACTTATTCTCAACTTTGAAAGTTACTTCCTTCTTGGGAGGTCTTTCTTCATTATTTATCATCTCATAGGTAGTCAAAATTTGATGAAGCCCATCCATATCTATCTTGTCCAAATATTTCATCTCTTCTACTACAAACACCTTAGAGTTAAACTTAGGAGTTATTTATCTTCAAACTTTTTGAATAGTTGCATATTATTTCACCTCTTCTCCAAATTTAGAGGGTACCTTACCTTTGTAATTACTATATCCAAACCTCAACTTCCTTGCAAACATGGTTATCAGTTGATCATAGTCAACATCTAAGCATTCCTCATTTTTGACCTTCTTAGATTTTGACTTATTCTCAACTTTGAAAGTTACTTCCTTCTTGGGAGGTCTTTCTTCATTATTTATCATCTCATAGGTAGTCAAAATTTGATGAAGCCCATCCATATGTATCTTGTCCAAATCTTTCATCTCTTCTACTACAAACACCTTAGAGTTAAACTTAGGAGTTATTTATCTTCAAACTTCTTGAATAGTTTCATATTATTTCACCTCTTCTCCAAATCCTATAATGACATTGACAAATTCATCAACCTTAAATAGGTAATATGTAATTGTTTCATCTTAATTCATCTTTATATTTTCAAACTATCTCTAATAGGTCTACAACTTGGACATTTTCACCTTCGTGTCTCCTTCATAGATGGTCTTTAATTTGTCCCATATATATTTGGTTGATACATAATGTATTACCTTCACAACCTCTACCTTTTATAGGATATAAAAAATGGCATTCATTTTCTTAGATTTATATTCACTAGCCTTCTTACCTATTGTATTTGTTAGTGAAACATGAGGAGTAATTAACTATCCACAACTGACTACCAAATATCATGTCCTTGTGACATCAACTATGTCATCATCCTAAAAGTTTGAAATTCATAATTATAGCCATTGAATAATGGATATTTATTGGTAGAGAAACCACCTTGAGCTTTCTGACTAGCCATCCTTACTTCAAAGATCTCATTTAGGCTTTTAAATATGATTTAAAGGACCAAGCTATGATACTAAATATTGGAAGCAAAATTATTGAGAGGGGGTGAATTATACTTCAAAAAATTTATTATACAATTTTATTTAAGCAATCATAGATCATTTAGACAAGCATGTACATCTTATCAAGCATAAACACCAATCCACAAGAGCATGAAACACATGAATACAATATATAAGTGGGAAACCCTCAAAGGTAAGAAAACCCATTGATGATCCAAATGGACTAAATTACTATAATAAAAACATCAACTTTAGTGAAGCACCAAATTGACATGAAGCACTAACCCCAAATAGTTAAATAACAACTCAACTAGGATTTACCAAGCACCCACTTGAAAGGAGGCACCAACCCCTAGATGACTCACACCAAATTAGACACCTTATTGGTTCCCATTTTTTCACCTCTAACCTAGCCTTGCACACTTGAATAAAATGGTAAACAATGATGAGAAACCAACTAGTATGTTTTTATAGCCATGGAAGGGTTATAAATCAAGAATGGACCAGACTGAGAAAATGACTAAGAAGCACTAAGAAAGGGTATGGTCAGCTCCTTGATACTTATGGCTCTACCTAAATCAATGAGATAAGACCTAAGGGATAGATTTCTTATATGGAGAGATTATGAAATTCAACCTCCATGGGGATTATTAACATAAAGAGACATAGATTTGACATGGACACAACCAAACTTGCACACTCCACCCAAGAAGGGCTATCATAAGGAATGCACAAATACAGTAGGTCACATTCCAGCTACTGAAGACAAATATGTATATGACTACAACTTTTATTTTGAAGAATCTTTAAAATATAAGGGTTGAATAAAATATTATAATTATAAACATTAAAACACAAATTTAAAACACATTTAAAGTATGTAATATCTCATGCATTTTAAAGGAAAATAACACTTATAGTATGCAATGGGTGTATTCTTTGCAAGGTGGGATGAGGTAGGATAGCTAGATTATTATATAAAAATAGAAGGTGCTGTGTTGGGGGCCTTTTTCAAACATCAAGGTCTCTTATAATGTTCATGACATTATCCATAGAAAAAAGATGTAGAAAAGACTAAAATACAAGATAATTAGAAATAAAAAATGGTCTTTGAAAACCTAAAGCATCCAAACATTCAAGAAACGTTTTACTATCAAATCTATAGTCCTAGAGTTTCCTAAAAGGTCACTCAATAACACTTTTTCAAATTTAAAATACAAAAAGGATTTACAACCTAGATCTATGCTCAAGATGATAACTATTAGTGAACATAAACCCAAATATCCAATCAGTATGACTTTTAAGACATATTACTACACGTCATCAATAAGAAAGAGCAAAGAACCATAAGAATTTTCATTAATATTGAAAAGAAACTTTACACACATCAATTGTTCATAATTCTACCAAGGGGACAAGCATGGTGAGTTTTCTCTTTTTACAAGGGAGACATATAAACATGCTCTCAAAATCTTTCTAATGGCTATACAACTACAACCACCTTAGCAATAGAGACAAGATCTACACACATTAATTGATTCTAGAAAATTTTTAGATCCTAGACTTAGAGAGAGCAAAGACTAATAGTAATGACCAACAACCTTGAATAGAGGATAATCCCCCTATTTATACATTTCTCAATCCTTCTCAAATATGTACCTATAGGTTAAAATTTGTGAAATTGCAAAAAAAAATTAGATTCCCACCAAGATACTCCTACATGTAAATTATTCCATGCCATGCCTGAGATATTCATCCATTTACCAGAAAATAATCATTACTCTAACCACCTCTACAATGAATGATGGAGATTTTGAAAAAAAAAATTGATTTCATTGTTGGAAATATCTTCATTCAAGATGAAAGGAGAATATTCATGGTTAAGGGTAAAATAAACTTTTTCCTCATATGTAACCATCTGGAAAAGCTCTTCATCACTTATCTACACAGTTGGAATATCTTGGACAAATAATTTTTCCTTAGTGCACACCATATAACAAATTGATTTTACAATTATGGTATGTGAATGATTTAGTTATGGTGTAAACACAAAATGATCCATGGTTATGATTAAAAATATGCTTTAGAATGGATTGTAAACCTCCCTATGTGCTTTGAATCATTTCCCATCCATGGAAAAACACTTAATATTTAGCTTCCCAACCAATATTGACACATAAAACACCACATTGGATCTAATTGGGTACTCATGAGGTTTAAAAGTGACTAGGTTACTTAATTTGCTTAAATCTAGGTAGGTGTTGCTTGGTTATTAGCCTTGATACCTTTGAAATGTCTATCTTGGCTTGCACTATTAGATATACTCGCCTAAGTAATCACATGTCATTGATCTTGATCTAAAGGATCGAATGCCATTGGTTGTCTATGGGTCTTATACTGAAATGGTTCCACTTGGTAGCTCCATGGGCTTTTATGCATCATGTTCTATTAGTTATATTAGGATAATGTGCTCTTTCCAAATAATAGTCCTATGTTTATTCTAGGCTTCATTGAAAAGTCTTGAATTAATATACATCATAAATTATATAGTGTATTCTTGAATGTGTATAATAAATCTCTAGGAATGTGCTCAATATTTAGCCTAGGACCATGTATTGATAGTTTAAACTATGCCCTCATGCCATTAGATCTCTTCATCTGATCAAACAAGCATTGTTAGATTGTAATCCATGAGATTGAGCATGATTTTTTCCTACAAATAATAAAAATGTCTAAGTTTAAAACTTGAGGAACAATATAAAGCCTTACAATAAAGTATTTCCACTAAGATCTTATTAATGTTAATAAACATGAATAAAACTTTAGGCCAAAGTTTAGACTAAGATCAAGACATAATAAAAGGGGTCCCTATGCTTAATAAAAAAGGACATGTGTTAGTTTAAGCCATGAGAAACATAGGCTAAGGGATATTTGGACCTTTAAAAAAAACCAATCATGGATTTTTGGACTAGGGTTTGGTCATGTAAATAAACATGACCAAGCCTTAGTATAAAAATTTAACTAAGTCTAGGGCATTTTAAAATACTCTTGTGTAAAATGTTCTTGCCAGTTTCAAATACAAATAGAAAGACTTGGGCTAGGGTAATTAGAACTAGGATTTTAAGGTGATCAAAATAACTCAACTCAACCTTTAATAAAGTAAAGGCTATTAAAATACAAATATTGACATTAAACAATGAAATCCAAACATAATCCATTTTCAAGGTGGTCTCCATTAAACCTACAAATCTAAAACTCATAAATATAATGTTAGCAAATTAAGATAAGATCCAAACCAAAACCATGCATAAATATGCCAACCAAACTAGGTGTGGATCATCTTCAAATAAAGACAATGTGTAACATAATAGTAATAACTCAATCAAGTGAATTTCCATAGCAACATGTTTTAAAATCCATAGATTATGGTTCAAACTTACAACTAGGCTATTCATTCCATTTGATCAAGCACCATTTTTAAGACCTAATAATGTTTAAAACAAACCTGACACATGAAAAATTGGAATCAAATATAAAAAACTAGTCACGTTGTGTGTGTGCTTTGATTCCACTTAGTATTTGCCATAATATTTAGAGATCAATTTCTAGACTTCATGTCTTTAACCATTGACATTGACTTACAACATGTTTGAAAATGTATTAAGAACCATGATTTTAGCTTGGAGAAGGCTTAGGCATTGCTCTACTACTAGCTAGGCATCCATATCACTGATAAATATGCCTTTGGATCCATTCAAGGCTTTTCTCCACTACTAGCTAGGTGTCCACAATGCTATTGGAGATTACTTGAATCACCTTTTCTTAAAAAGTTCTTTTTGAAATTTGTAAGGAGCTCTTATTTTGTATTTTTTGCTTTTTATAGACCATTTATAGATTTTTGACAAATCTTAAGAACCAAGTTAGATGGGTTTTGAGATTATGGTCAAGTGTATAATATTTAAGAAATCATCCCTGGTCAACAAACTTTACCCTAGGCAATGAATCTTGTTTATGTGAAAGCATGACTGTGCTTCAATAATTTAAACTTTCATCCTAAACATGCAAACCTTATTAGAATCAAGTTTAGAATGAAATAGAGTTCAAGATTTTATAGAATTATTAATCCATTCATTTGTCTTTACTAGACTCCTTAAAACTAAAAATCATCAAGCTCACATTTTAGACCCATAGCCCCTTTACACCTGCACTCCCAACTTGAGAAATCCTTTTTTAAGCAACTAGATGAAACCTGAGCCAAAGACTATCTTGAAAATACTTATTGATAGTATAGAAAAATATAAGATAAGGGGATAAAACAATACATAGGTGTTATATAAAAATAAGGCATAGGAAAGGAAGAACAAGAAACAAACAAACCAAAGACCTACACTAACTCAAAAAAGAGCCTACCTCTAAGATCAAATAGAAATCATTCAATCTATTACAAAACCTTGAAACATGACTGATTCCATTCAATAAATCCTTTTTGTGGATATGAGTACTTGTACACTTGTGTCTTCTATATGATACAACTTAGATTCCCATCTCCATTGATCCTTTGAACCCATGATCAAATGTAGACCATTGATATCTATCTTGTTCATTTATAACATCTGTGTGATTGTTAATGACATATGTGGGACCGTTAACATCTAAACCCCTATGGTTTTTATCCTAGTCTTAATATTAGCATCCTCATGACCATCAATGACATTCACGTTATTTTCAATGACATCCATGAGACCACCATACTACTATTTTTGGGTCTTTTGTATTCAAGTAATCATGCCTTCATCATTTTTTTTCTGGAACAATCTTTTCATGTATTTTATTGGGATAGTTGTTTCAATATTTTTGCATAGGTAAAATACCTAAAGGAATCAACCCTTATAAATTTGTGTATGGTTAAAATTTTCAAACTAATTGACCTTTAAAATTTTATATAAACAGTTTGGCTGAAATAGATAAGTTTTTTACAATTTACCCAAAACAATGGAAATCGCCCTTTGGGCATTTTATGCAAAAAAATACCCAAAAGAATATGGCCTTTAAATAATTTTAGTGAATGCTTTTACTAAAGATATGAATTTTATTTGGGACTTTTAGTGATAAAAATTATTGAAGGCCAAGTGCCCTTAAGACTTTTTGCACAGATAAAAAGTTTGAAACAAATGGACCTTCCACTTTTCACAAAGAAGTTGGATCTTTACACTCTTAGCGAAGGGTAAGTACACTTTGTATTTTTTTCACAAAAATTTTGGCCGAAAAAAAAGACTACATTTTTTTATATCCTTTTGTGTGGGTAAAATTCTCAAAGGGAAATTTCCCTTTGGACTTTTTTTTGCAGACAAAATGTTTGAAAGAAATGACCCTTCAATTTTTTTTTAAACACTTGGCCCAAAGCAAATGGGACTTGTCCAAGACATTGAATTCCTTCAAAAAATTTATGGTAGATAATTTTTTTAATGGAAATAAGTATTCTAAATTTTTTTTTGAGATAAAAAACTTGAAGACCTATTTCCATCAAACACTATGTTCAGGTAAAAAGACTAAAAGAGTCCAAGGAAAGACACATTCTCCAAGCATAAACCAAATTAGGACTTAGCCAATTTTAACATGAAATTAACCTTATAAAGAACACTTGGAGATGGAATTTGGGATAATTACATGGGACTTACTTCCAATTTTCATTTGATAATCTTGAGCAAGTTCTTGTTACTTGATTTTTCTTGCCCATTCCCTTGAGGATTATAATTAGAAGCATAGTTCAATTCAATCCCATATTATTTTCATAATACCACTAAATTTTTAGCTTTGAATCTCATGTAATTATTATTAATTATCTTTATAAGAATACCAAATTTTCAAATGATATAATTTAACAAAAAAATCCAAAACCACTTGGTGCATAACCTTCTTTGTAGGGATCACTTTAACCCATTTGTTGAAGTGTTCAGTTGCAACTAGTATCCATTTATGCCCAACTCTTGACAAATTAATAATTTATCCAATGAAATCCATTCCCCATTATCTATATGGGCCTTAAATCATAATAGGCTATAAGGGAAGAGAACCTAAATCTTTCATCCTTTCATTAAAGTGATGATATATCTCACACTTTATGACTATCCAAGCAACATCTTTAAACATTGATGTCCACCAATAACCAACGTTCAAAATTTTATGAGCTATAACTTTAGGTGAAGAATAGCCACCACACACTCCACTATGGAATTCTTCAATCAGGTTATTAGTCTATTATTTTAACATGCACCTTAGGATAACCCCGTTTGGATTCTTCCATGTTAATCCATTCTCAGTCAAGAGGTATTTTTGGGATGCAAGATTAAGATTTTTTCTTTGATTTATGTCCAAGTCAAGGGGACAAATTATATTTTACAAGCAGTAAACAATATCCTATACCAAGGAGATATGTTAAATTAACTCAAAGAATCATGAATATTAATAATAATAGTGTTTACCTCAACATCTTACAGATTGGTCTCAACCATAAGCTTTACTAGACCTATCCCTCTTACTAATTTGGTGGTCTAGATCTCCATGTCATACTCTTGTAACTTATTGATCCAAATGTACCTCTTATTAGATACTTTATTTTGAGTTAAAATGTCTTTCACCATCATGTGTGGGACTTAGGTAATAATATTTAAACCCAGAATATAAGTCTTGAACATTTTCACATCCTTCAGAAGAATGAAATCTTATTTTTCCATGATGGTGGAGTTCATTTCAAGACCTTCCATAAATTTTATAAATAAATCTATGGGATACTCATGACCTTCCTTAATATTTTGAAACAAAATAGTATCAACAATATTATATGATGTAAAAGAGAATATCTAGAATGACTTTATGTAATCAAGGCTGGCCAAGACAATAGTAGACTTTAAATCTCCTTTGATGTCACTAAATAGTTCTATGACCTTCTCCTCCCATTTGATAGTTTGATCCTTCTTTAATATTGAAGTAATAGGTAGAGTAAACAATACAAAATTAGACATAAACCTCTTTAAAAAGTTAATTTTTCCAAATAAATATTGAATTTCTTTATTAGACTATGGGATAGGCACTTTGTCAATGGATTTGACCCTTTTGAGGTCAATCATTACACCATCCTTGGACACTATATATCCTATCAACTTGGCCTTTTGTACTCTAAATTATCACTTCTTTAGTTTAAACAAAATTCCAAACTCCTTGCATTTGATCAACACCTTTTCTAGATCCTCTAAATACACTTCTTTAGTCTTGGAATACACAGTAATCTCATCTTGATACACAATAATCAATTGGTTAATTATCCTTACAAAATTAACATCCATAGCTCACTAAAATGTTGTGCTAGCATTCATCAACACTAAAGGCATCCTCATTTAAACATACATTCCCCAAGGCATAGTGAAGACAATCTTAGATCTAACAAATACCTTTACGACAACCTTGTTACACCTTAAGAAGCCATCTAATGTGGACAACATCTCTTATCTAGTAACACTTTGTAGTAGGTTATCCATATTGGGTAAGGGATAATTATCTTTTAAGGAAGATTTATTTACATTTATAAAATCAAAACACAAGTAGATGTCACCATTTTTATTTCTTATAGGGACTAAATTTATAACTCATGATGAATATCAGATGGGTTGAATGATACCACCATCCCTTAGCTTCTTTAATTAATCTTGTATCTTGGTGGCCAAGATGGGGTTAATGGGTCTCTATTTCTTCCTAAAGGGATTTCTATTAGGTTGTAATATGATGACATGTTGGAAAAAGTCTTTACTATATGCTTTTAGCTCAGAATATGACCATGCTAAGTAATCTTGGTACTTCTTTAGTAGCTACATGTAGGCTTTCTTCTCAGCTTCACTTAAGTGAGTACCTAGCCAAATATTATTTAAATTATCATGAAAAACTAAGTTAAACTCAATCATTTTTTTTGAAATGAATGAGTCTCTCAACTTGATTCTATCAACTCCATCAAAATATTGTTCTAAGCTTACCAGTCCTCTAGGAAGCATGTTTGTCTTTTAGATGAATAATGTCCTTCCCAAATAGGGTTTCTTCTCCATCACAAAACTATGCCACTTTTTATGACAACATACCCCATTTAGGCTGGTAGTCTACAACTACCACATTCATATTTAGATACTTATTATGGAACTACCAACTATACAATTAATCCATTGACTTGTCCAATAATTGGAACCTCTCATGACTCTATGTCATAACACGTACCAAAGGCTAATGTAATCTTAATTCCATTTTCATTTAAGACACCCAGGGGCATCACATTATAAGAAGCTCTAGAGTCATATTCCATTTTCATTCTTAGCTAACTTCTCATGAAATTATAAGTATTTGAATGCTCTCTTCCTATGTTCAAGTATTCTTAACAATTCAACAAGTGGCATAGTGATTTTTAGTTGGCTCAACACTTGGGCCCTATCACATATGATATACTGAGGAAGAGGCATATTTGATGGAAGGGTAATCACACATTCAGCTAGGATGCAACCATTTAAGGTCTAAATTGGAGTGGGATAGGATGGATTTGAATATCTAATAGCATCCTTCAATGTTGGATCAGCTTTAGCATCATTATCTCCCTTAGGGATACTAGATAACATGGGAACTCTATTCTTAGTTAGAGCACCTCTAAGCTTAAAAATTTGGAAAATGGGAACTGATTTAGAATCTTTATGGACTATTATATTTTACTTAGCATCCTTACTAACATCCCCTCCCTTAAGATTTGTAGGGGCAGTGTCTTGAGGAGAACCAACTTGATATTTTCATTTCAAGTGATACTCCTTATCTTGGGCAATTGATGCATTGATTAGTAGTTGCCTATCATTAACTGATGGAATTCCCCCATCATATTTCTTAATCATCATAGAATGTAAGAAATTAAAGTCATGAATGGGAAATTCATACACTTGTGCCATATTAACATCATAATAAAATTCAAGAGTTGGGACATTTACATTCTCAATAACACTCCAAGATTAATCCATAGTATTAACACTAAATAATTTCATGGAGGAAATCATCTCACTTTGGGGGATTTGATAATTGAAAATTAATATCTCATCATCAGATGATGCCCATCTTCATATTCATTAATTGATTCACCTATATCACATGGGGGATGTAGAAGGAATCACTTGTCACACCATTCAATATCAATATCAAAATCTATAGCATTCACCTTGGCATTTAAAGCATTAGGCACTTCTTTTTTGGCCCCTTTACTTTGATTTCTTTCCATTCTTTCTTCATGTGCAAGATTCTTGCCTCTGTCATTATCTCTATTATGGAAAGCAAGCCCCCTTGGTGCTTGATTCAAATTTGAATCTTACTTATATCTAGTAGACACATTATTGACCCTCTTTTTATCTCTAGCCAACTTGTATGACATTTCTTTGATAGCAAAAACCAAAATTTTGACAATTTTATTCAAGTTGGATGTTTATGTGGGTTATGTCTTTTTTGGATTGACCAGTTTCACATTATCCTACTTGTTCATTGTCTTTCCAACAACCTTTTTGTTATTCTCAACATGGATGGCCATATTAAATTCCAATCATAGGTTAATGGGAGCCTTTCCCTTCAAGTATTACACATCCTTTCTATCAAAGGCATCATAATACTTTATCAAGCATAATGTATCACTGGGACTAATGTTTTTGGGAAACCACATCATAGTCTTGTTTAACTGATTGTTGAATTCCTACACACACTCATTATGATTCTTTTTTATCTTTTCAAATTTATCCAAGAGAAACCTTAGATTAATCCTAGCACCATATTGAATTCTAAAAACCTTTTGCATCTCTTCTCATGAATCAATGCATCCATTGAGAATGGAATTGAACCATTCATGAGCATCTTCCTCCAAAGTGTGAAAATATAATTTAATGCATGCATCCTCATGCTCAACCTTATAATCTTCAATGATAATTTAAAATGCCATTAGATGTTGATAACCACTCACTACATTGTTCCCTTGGAATTTTGGGAGGCACTTCCTAAATTCATCTGGGACTTCATTAAGATAGCCTTCCATTTCATCAAAATTGATAGGTCTAAATCTAGGAATGTGGAATTTAGGACATGATTTCTCATCTTGGTCCCTATTCCTTATGATTGGTTCAATAGGATGTTTAAGAACAAATGGAAAAGATATATGAGGGGGTGAATGAGGTGGACTTGGTGTATCAAAATTGGGAGGGGATCAACTGGTTGGGAAGGAGCTAGAAAATAAATATGACTATGTGTTTCAAAATTAGTAGAAGAGCTATGATAGTCCTCAATAATGGGGGGGGGGGGGGCGGGTCAACAAAGATCTCAAGATTATCAGAATCTAGATAACCTTTAGCAGTTGAGATCTTCTCTTTAATAGGCATCTAAACTTGTCTCCCTCTTCTTTAGGAATACTCAAAGGAGATATGAGTTTCTTTTATGGATCACTTTTGAGATATGATCTCAGTCCTTCTAGCTTTGTAAACAATAATATACTCAAAATTAAAAGTTAGTATAATATTTAGGATAGGAACCAATCTTCCATGAAGCCATAAAATAAAGTTGGAGTCACCACCAAAATCAAACTTCTAGAATATAAAAATTGACAAACTATTGTGATACATACTAAAATTAAACTTGCTAAAGCTTAATGAGATAGAAAACAAAGACAAGTTTTTAGAATAATGTCCAGAAAAGACAAAACACCTTTCAACATGTAATGTTAAAAATTATTTGTAATACACTCAACATAAGTCAAATTTTCAAGACCTAAAACTTCTTGGTACATCCCCAATGGAGTGATATGATGTCAAAAACTAAGATAGAATAGTGTAATAATAGTAGAGAACTTCACAAGATGAAATACTCAGGCTCTCTACAAGAATCCCTAGTAATGGTGTCAGTCGAGTGTTTTTTTCTTATTATACACCTCTCTAATATGGCCTTGCCCACTTGAATAAAATGACAAACAATGATGAGGAACTTGTTAGTGTGTTTTTATAGCCAAGGAAGGTTTAGACATCAAGAATAGACTAGACTAATAAAATGACTAAGAGGCACTGACAAAGGGTATTGTTAGCTCCCTATTACTTTTGGCTCTACCTAAACCAAGGTGAGAGGACCTAAGGGGTAGCTTTCTCACATGGAGATATTATGAAATTCAACCTCCATGGGGATTATTGGCACAAAGAGACATAGATGTGACCTAGACATAACCAAACTTGCACACTCTACCTGAGAAGGGTTGTCACAAGGAATGACAAAATGTACTAGGTAACATTCAATCTACTAAATATAGATATCTATATGACTACAAATTTAATTTTTAACAATATTAAAAATATATGGGTTGAATAAAAGACTACAATTCTAAACTTTAAAACACAAACTACAAACACATTTCAAGTATGTAAGATCTCATGCATGTTCAAGGTAAATAACACTTATAGTAAATAAAGGGTGTATTATTTGTAGGGTGGGATGAGGTAAGATAGTTAGATGATTATATAAAAATGTAAGGTGGTATGTTGGTGGCATATTTCAAACATCAAGGTCTCTTATAATGTTCATGACATTATCCTTAACAAAAAAATGTAGAAAAGACTCAAATACAAGCTAACTAGAAATACCAAATGGTCCTTGAAAACCTAATGCATACACTACAACTAAATTTCAAGAAACTTTTTCCTATCAAATATGTAGATCTATGGTGACCTAAAAGGCCATTCGATAACACATTTTCAAAGTTAAAATATAGAAAGAGATTTACAACCTAGATCTATGCTCAAGATGACAACTAGTAGTGAGCAGAAACCCAAATATCCAATCAGTAGGTCTTGTAATAAATATTATTTCACTTCATCAACAAGAAAGAGCAAATAAACACAAGCATTTTCATTAATATTGAAGAGAAACTTTACACACATCAATTATTTGAAATGCTACCAAGGGTACAAGCATGGCGAGTTTACTATTTTGATAAGGGAGACATATTAACATGCTCTAAAAATCTTGCTAATGGTTATACAATTACAACAACCTTAGCAAGAGAGAAAGGATCTACACACATAAATTTATCCCAAATTTTATTTAAAACCTAGACTTAGAGAAAGCAAGGACTAATAGTAACAACCAACAACCTTGAATAGAGGAGAAACCCCTTATTTATACATTTATCAATTATTCTCAAATCTAGACCTGTAGGTTACAATTTTTAGAGTTGTAAAACAAACTTTCAAGTGTTTCCAAAATGCTCCTAGATATAAAATATTCCATGCCACATCTGAGATCTTCATCGATTTACAAGAAAATAATCATTTATCTAATCACCTCTATAATTAATGGTGGATATTTTGTAATAAACTCTTTGATTTCATGGTTAGGAATACCTTCATTCAATCTGGAGGGAGAATATTCATGGTCAAGGGCCAAAAAAGCTTTGTCCTCATGTGAAACCATATGGAGAATTTCTTGATCACTTGTTTACACAGTTGGAATCTCTTAGACAACTTTTTTTTCCCTTAGTGCATGTCATAGGACAACCTAATTTTCCAATGATGGCACATGAATTATTTGGTGATGGTGTAAAGATAAAATGTTCCATGGTTATGATTGAAAAATATGCTTTTTAATGGCCTATAGACTTCCTTCATTACCTATCCATAAAAGAACACTTAATCTTTGTCTTCCCAGCTAATATTGACACTTGGCATGCTACATCGAATCTAATTAGGAGCTCTTAAGTTTTAAAATAGACTAATTTACTTAAATGTCACTAATCTGGGCATTTAGAACTTGCTTATTAGCCTTGATCCCTTTGAAAAGTCTATCTTACCTTGAATCATTGGATCTACTTGCTTGAGAAAATGCATGCCATCGATATTAATCCAAAGGATTGAATGCCATTGGTTATCTATGGGTTTTATACCAAAATGGTGACACTTGGTATCTCCATGGTTTTTTCTACATCCTACTTTATTAGTCCTATCAAGCTAATATACTATTTCCAAGTGGTAGTCTCATGTTAATTATAGGATTCATTGAAAAGTCTTGACTTGATATGCACCGTAGATCAGATAGTGTATGCTTGAACGTGTATCATCAATCTTTGGTAATGTGCTCGATCTTTAGCCTAAGAACACATATTGGCTTTTCAACTATGCCCTTACATTGTTAGATCTCTTCATCTGATGAAATGTGTATGTTAGATTGTAATCCATGAGATTAAACATGATTTCTTCCTACAAACAATAAAAATGTCTAAGTTTAAAACCCAAGGAACAATATAAAGCCTTAAGTTAAAGTCTTTAGACTAAGATCTTATTTATGATATTAAACATGAATAAAACTTTAGGCCAAAGTTTAGACTAAGATCAAGACATAATAAAAGGGGGGCTCTTACTTAATAAAAAGGGTTATGTGTTAGTTCAGACCATGAAGAACATATGCTAAGGGATCTTAGAGGTTAAAAGAGAAAACATGGATTTTTGGACTAGGGTTTGGTCATGTAAATAAACATGACCAAGTGTTAATATAAAAAAATTAACTAAGTTCATGGCATTTTAAAATGCTCCCACATAAAATGTTCCCATTGGTTTCAAATTCAAATATAAAGATTTGGGATAGATTAATTGGAACCAGGGTTTCAAGGTGATCAAAATAAACTAACTTCAGCCTTTGACAGACCAAAGTATAGTAAAAGACCAATATTGACATTAAATCATGAAACCCAGACATAATCCATTTTCAAGGAGGGTTTCATTTAACCTACAAATCTAAAACTCAGAAATCCAATGTTAGCAAATTAAGATAATATCCAAACCAAAATCATGCACAAATATGCCAACCAAATTAGGTGTGGATGATATTAAAAAAAATACAATGTGCAAACATACTAGTTACACCATGATCAAGTGAATTTTCATAAAAATATGTTTCAAATTTTAGAGATTATGGTTTTAACTTATAACTAGGATATTCATTCCATTTGATCAAGCTCCATTGCTAAGATCTAGTCATGTTTAAAATAAGACTCACACATGAAAAATTGGGATCAAATATAATAACCTAGTCATGTTGTGTGTGCACTTTGATTCCACTTACTATTTGCCATGAGATTTAGAGAGAAATTTCCAAAATTCATGTCTTTAATGATTGACATTGACTTACAACATGTTTGAATATTTATTAAGAATCATGCTTTTAACTTAGGGAAGGCTTGGTCATTACTCTATTTCCATCCAAGCATCCATATCCATTAAAAATATAACTTTGGATCCATTTAAGGCCTTTTTCTACTACCATCTAGGCATCCATAGCCCTAGTAGAGATTAATTAAATTAACTTTGCTTAAAATGTTGCCTTTGAAATTTGCAATAAGCTATTTTTTTTTTTTGGCTTTTTATAGACCATTTTTAGATTTATAAAAAAAGTTAGGAACCAAGTTAGCTAGGTTTTGGGATTTTGGTCAAGTGTCTAATCTTCAAGAAATCAGTCTTGGTCACAAACTTTACCCAAGGCAATGAATGTTATTTAAGTATGAGCATGGCTATGCTTCAATAATTTAAAATTTCATCTTCCATATGCAAACCTTATCAGAATCAATCTTAGAACAAAAAAAAGTTCAATATTTTAGGGAATGATTAGTCCATTCATTTGTCTTTACCAGTATCCCTAAAATTAAAAAACATAAATCTCACATTTCCGTCCCTTTACACCTACATTTCCAAATTCAAAAATCCTTTTTTGAGCAACTGGATGAAACTGGAGCCAAGGACTATCTTGAAAAGACTTATTGAGATAAAATAAAAACATAAGATCATTTAATCATTTAATCTATTACAAAACCTTAAAATGTAGGAAGCATTTCCTAACTTCATTTGGGACTTCATTAGGATAGCATTCCATTTTATTTAAATTGATATATTTGAATCTAGTAATGTATAATATAGGACATGCATTCTCATCTTCATCCCTATGCTCATTATTCATTTAATAATATGTTCAAGAACAAATGGCAAAGGGATATGAGGAGATGAACAAGGTGGAATTGTGGATCAAACTTGGGAGGGGATTCAATTGGTTGGGAAGGAGATGGAAAATGAATGGGACTATGTGTTTTAGAATCATTATAAGGGTTGTGATAGTCCTAAAAAATTGGGGGGAAACAAAGATCTCAAGATTATCAAAATCTAGACAACCTTTAGCAGCTAAATTCTACACTACAATAGGATTCTAAACTTGTCTCCCTCTTCTTTTAGGAATACTCAAAGGAGAGAAGAGTTTCTTTGATGGGTCATTTCTGAAAGATGATCTCAGTCCTTCTAGCTTTTCAAATGAGAATATACTCAAAATTAAAAGTTCCTAGAATATTTATAATAAGAATTAATGTTCCTTGAAACCATAAAGTAATGTTGGAGTTTCTATTAGAATAAAAATTCTAGAATATAATAGTTGATAAACTATTGTGATACATGTTGAATTTAATTTTACTAAAGCTTAATGAGATAGAAAACAAAGACACTAAAGTTTTTAGAATAATGTTCAAAAGGGACAAAACACCTTTCAATGTGAAATTTTAATAGTTATTTGTAATAGAATCATCATAAGCCAAATTTTTAAACCTTAAAACATCTTAGTACATTCCTACTAGAATGTTGTTATGTCAATAGCTAAGATAATAAGATCAGTGTAGTAATAATAAAGAACTTCACAAGATGAAATACTCATGGCTCTCTACAAGGATCCTTGACAATGGCACCAATTGAGTGTTGGTTCCTAGTTGTTTACCTCTCTAACATGGCCTTTCACACTTGAATAAAATGCAAAATAATGATGAGGAACCTATTAGTTATTTTTATATCTGAGGAAGGGTTGGACATCAAGAATATAGCATACTAATAAAATGACTAAGAGGCATTGACAAAGGGTATGGCTAGCTCCCTATTACTTTTAGCTCTACCTGAACCAAGGTGAGAGGACCTAAGGGGTACTTTTATCACATAGAGATATTATGCAATTCAACCTCCATGGGGATTATTAGCACAAAGAGAAACATATGTGACCTAGACATAACCAAACTTACACACTCCACTTGATAAAGGTTGTCACAAGGAATTCAAAAATGTACCATCTCACATTTAAGATATTGAAGACATACATGTATATGACTATAAATTTCATTTTGAAGAATCTCCAAAATATAGAGATTAAATAAAAGACTACAATTCTAAACTTTAAAACAAAAACTACAAACACATTTCAAGTATGTAATATCTCATGCATTTTCAAGGCAAATAACACTTATAGTATGCAAATCAACTATTATTTGTAGGGTAGGATGAGGTACGATAGTTAGATGATTATATAAAAATGGAAGGTGTCATGATGGTGGATTGTTACAAAAATCAAGGTCTCTTATAATTTTCATGACATTATCCTTATCAAAAGGATGTAGAAAATACTCAAATACAAGCTAATGAGAAATACCAAATAGTCCTTGAGAACCTAATGCATACAATACAACTAAAATTTCAATATTTTTTTTCCTATCAAATTTGTATACCTAAGGTACATAATAGGTCATTCAATAACACATTTTCATATTTAAACTACATAAAGGGATTTACAACCTAGATCTATGCTCAATATGACAACCAGTAGTGAACATAAACCAAAATATCCAATCAGCAGGACTTGTAAGACATATTATTGCACTTCATCAACAAGAAAGAGAAAAATACCATAAGCATTTTCATTTATATTGAAAATAAACTTTACACACATCAATTGTTCAAAATTCTAAAAAGGGGACAAACATGGTGTGTTTCCTCTTTTGACAAGGGAGACATATAAGCATGCTCTAAAAATATTGCTAATGGTTGTACAACTACAACCACCTTAGCAAGAGAGATAATATCTACACATAGAAATTGATCCCAAATTTTTTTTAGAACCTCGACTTAGAGATATCAAGGACTAATAGCAATGTCCAATAACCTTGAATAGAGGAGAAGCCCCCTATTTATACATTTATCAATCATTCTCAAATCTATACATGTAGGTTTCAATTTTTAGAATTTGAAAATAAACTTGCAAGTCCTACCAAGATGCTCTTAGATTGAAAATATTCCATGTTATTCTTGAGATCTTAAGCCATTTACAAGAAAAGAATCATTTCTCTAACCACCTCTACAATGAATGATGGATATTTTGTAACAAACTCTTTGACTTCATGGCTAAAAATATCTTCATTCAAGATGGAAGGAGAATATTCATGGTGAAGGGCCAAACAAGCTTTGTCCTAATTTTTAACCATTTAGAGAAGCTCTTGATCACTTGTTTGCATAGTTATAATCTCCTAGATAACTTCCTTTTCCTTAGTGCACACCATGGAACAACCTACATTTGTAATGATGGCACATGAATGATCCAATTATGGTGTAAAAAAAATGATCCATGGTTATGACTAAAAAATATGCTTTAAAATGGCCTATAAACCTCCCTCTATGCTTTAAATCATTGCCCATCCATGAAAGAGCACTTAATCTTTGGCTTCTTAGCTAATATTGACACTTGGCATGCCATATTAGATCTAATTAGGCACTTTTGAAGTTTAAAACTAGCTAAGTTATTTAATTGGCTCTAATCTAGGCATGTGCCACTTGATTATTGGCCATGATCCCTTTGAAAAGTATATCTTGGCTCACACCTTTGGATTTACTTGCCTAAGCAAATGTGTGCCATCGATCTTGATCCAAAGGATTGAATACCATTAGTTGTCTATGATATTTATACTAAAATGGTTTCACATGGTTTATATATGGTCTTTCCTACATGTTACTATGTCATTCCTATTGGGTTAATGTGCTCTTGCCAAGTGGTATTCTCACATTCATTCTGGGCTTCATTGAAAAGTCTTGACTTAATGTGCATCATAGATCAGATAGTGTATACTTTAATTTATATCATGGATCTCTAAAAATGTGTTGGATCTTTAGCTTAGGACCATGTATTGGCTTTCCAACCATGCCCTCATGTTGTTAGATCTCTACATATGATCAAACATGCATTTTTAGATTGTAATCCATGAGATTGAGCATTATTTTTTCCTACAAACAATAAAAATGTCTAAGTTTAAAACCCAAGGAATAATATAAAGCCTTAAGATAAAGTCTTTAGACTAAGATCTTATTTATGTTAATGAACACAAATAAAACATTAAGCCAAAATTTAGAGTAAGCTCACGGCATAATAAAAGGGGTTCATGTGCTTAATAAAAAAGGACATGCATTAGTTTAGATGATGAGGAACATAGACTAAGGGATCTAGGCACCTAAAAGAGACCAATCATGGATTTTAGGACTAAGGTTTGGTCATATAAATAAACATGACCAAGCCTTAGTTTAAAAAATTAACTAAGTCCATGGCATTTTAAAATGCTCCTGCCTAAAATGTTCCCACTAGTTTTAAATTCAAATAAAAAGATTTCGGCTAGGGTAATTAGAATCGGGGTTTCAAGGTGATCAAAATGAACTCAATTTAGCCTTTGACAAATGAAAGGCTAGTAAAAGACCAATATTGACATTAAATCATGAAACCCAAACATAATCCATTTTCAAGGAGGGCTTTATTAAACCTACAAATATAAAACTTAGAAATCTAATGTTATCAAATTAAGATAAGATCCAAACCAAAATCATGCACAAATATGCTAACCAAACTAGGTGTGGATGATCCTCAAATAAAGAAAATGTGAATACATACTAGTAACACCCCAATCAAGTTAATTTATATTGTAATATGTTTTAAAATTCAAATATTATGGTTCAAAATTACAACTAGGCTATTCATTCCACTTGATCAAGCACCATTGTTAAGACCTAGTCATGTTTAAAAAAAGCTCACACATGTAAAATTGGAATAAAAAACCAAAACATATTCATGTTGTGTGTGTGCTCTAACTCTACTTACTTTTTTCCATGATATTTAGGGAGAAATTTATATAATTCATGTCTTTAACCATCGCCATTTACTTACAACATGTTTGAATATTCATTAAGAAACATACTTTTAGCTTAGGGAAGGCTTGGGAATTGCTAAAAGCTTAGCTAGGCATCCATATACTCAAAATATCTGCCTTTGAATCCTTTCAAGGCTTTGATCCATTTCTATCCAAGTTCTATATTAGTGGTGGATATTACCTGAATCACCTTTGCTTAAGAAGTTCTTTTTAAAATTTACAATGAGATCTTATTTTCATATTTTTAGCTTTTTATAGACCATTTTCAGCTTTTTGGAAAAGGTTAGGAACCAAGTTATCTAGGTTTTAGTATTTTGGTTAAGTTTCTAATATTTTAAGAAATCATAATTGGTCACAAACTTTACCCCATGCAATGAATGTTATTTAAGTACAAGCATGACTATGCTTCAACAATTTAAAATTTCATCATGCATATGCAAAGCTTATTAGAATCAAGCTTAGAATAGAATAAAGTTCAAGATTTAAGGGAATAATTATTCCATTCATTTTTCTTTACCAATCTCCCTAAAATTAAAAAACATCAAGCTCATATTTCAAACCCATAGTCCCTTTACACCTATACTTCCAAATTGATAAATCCTTTTTTAAGCAACTGGATGAAACCCAAGCTAGGGACTATCTTGAAAACAACTTTTGAGAACAAAGAAAAACATAAGATAATCCAAACAAATAATATATAAACACTATATAAAAACAAGGAATATGAAAGGAAGAACAATAAAGAAACAATCCAAAGTGCTGCACTAACTCAAAAAAGAGCCTACCTCCAAGATCAAATGGAAATCATTTAATCTATTACAGAAACTTAAAACATGGTTAATTCCATTAAATGTCTCCCTTTTGTGGACAAAATAATTTGTATGCTTGTGTCTTCTATATGATGTATCTTGGATTCCCACCTCCATTGATCCCTTTAACCTAGTATAAAATACAAACCATTGATATCTCTTTGGTTCATTTTTGACATCTGTGTGATCATTAATGGCATTTGCAAGACTTTAAAAATTTAAACCTATGTGGTTTTTAGTTTGGGCTTAATTTTGATGTCCTAAAAACCATAAAATATGTTCACATGACCATCAATGACATCCATGAGACTATCATACTTCTATTTTTAAGTATTTTGTATTTAGGCAATCATGCCTTTGGCATTTTTATTTTAAAATAATCCTTTTGGATATCTTTTTGGGATAATTGTTTTGGGATTTTTACATGGGAAAAATTCCTAAATTAATTAATCCTTTGGATTTTTTGCATAGGAAAAATTCCCAAAATAAGTAACCCTTCAGACTTTTTATGAACACTTTGGCCTAAATAAATAAGTCCTTACAATTTACCCAAAACAATGGAAATAGCCCTTCAAGATTTTTGTGTGGATAGAATAACTAAAAGAATATGGTCTTCAGATAATATGAGTGAACACTTTTGCCAAATAAAGGATTTTTCTTTAATCCTTTATGGGAAAAATTCCCAAAGGGAAATTTCCCTTCAAACTCTTCACTGTGGAAAAAAAATCCAAGAAAAATGGACCTTACACTTTTCCCAAGGAAATCAAACCTTTGAACTTTTACCAAAGGGTAAGTGACCTTAATATTTTTTGCACAATTGTTTTAGCCAAAACAAAATAAGACATTGTATTTATTTCAAGCCTTTTGTGTAGTCAAAATTCCCAAAGGTAAAGTGCCCTTCAGACTTTTTTCTATGGACAAAATGTCTAAAAGAGATGCGCCTTCAAATTTTTTTTGAAACACTTAGCCTGAAGCAAATGGGACTTCGTCAAAATATTGAATTCCTTTATACCTTTTGTGGTAGACAAAATATTTGATAGAAATAAGTCTTTAGACTTCTTTTTTGAGACAAAAACCCCAAAGATCTATTTTCATCTGACATTATGTTCATTCTAAAATCCTAAAAAAATTTAAGGTAAAGACACATTAACCAAGTAAAGACCAAATTAGGACATAGACAATTTTTACATGAACTTGAACTTCCAAAGGAAAACTTGAAAAAGGAAGTTGGGATAAGGACATGATAATTTGTATTAGATAAGGTCCTAATTACTTTAATGCAATTTTTGGCACTAACACTGGCTCTCACCTAGGGATGCATACCCCCTGTAGGTGTGTAAAGAACCCCAAAACATAAGACCAGGTGCCAATCCATTAGGCTATGGAGCCAAGACTTAGCAATTTTTAGTGAACATCTATAAAGGCTAAATAAAACATTGTAGACTTAAAAAAATATATTAGGAGGATTATAAAATTAACATAGAATGAAATACAAAGGGAAACCTTACAAACAAGGTCCAAAATAGAGGGTCAACAAAGAAAAAAAATAACATAAAGATAAAACACTATATAATATGTACATAGTTGCAAATGGACTCAATTAAGGAATTATTTTAAATGTCTGCCATTAATTGGTATCTCCAATATTTCACCATCTAAGTCTCTCAAGAAGAAAGTATGCTCCCCAATCTGGTAGTCATGGAATAGGGACCCATCGACAAGGTATCAAACTCATCATGCTCTCCTTTCTCCTCATTTCTACTATCCCAAAGTAGAATCAGATTACATACTTGGAAGTTTTGTGGAGGGACTTTCCTATCAAATATTTTCTTCATATTTTCCTTGAACTTGAACTACCTTTTATGAGCTTGTCTTCAAATTTCATGAGCTCAATAATATGGTTCATCCTACTTTCATAGTAGTTGATTTTCTCATCATCTTCTAGCTATTACATGAGCTAATAAGTTGGAAAATACCATCTCATAGGCAAAATTGATTAAGATCTATAAACAAGTTCAAAAGGTTTTTTTCATGTAGCTCTATTAGGTGTGATCCTATCAACCCATAAAATAAAGATCAACTATTTACCCCACTTCTCCTTATTTTCTTCTAATGTTCATCTAATGATATTGAGCTAGTTTTTGTTACTTGATTCTGCTTGCCCATTCCCTTGAGGATTGTAGTTAGAAGCATAGGTCAATTCAATCTCATATTCTTTGCATAATGCCACTAAAGGTTTAGCTTTGAAGCTCATGGCATTATCAGTAATTATCTTGAAAACCACACTAAAACTAAAAATATTCTAATTTAACAAAAAATCCATAACCACCTAGTATGTAGCCTTATTTGTAGGGATCACCTCAGCCCATTTGGTGAAGTAGTTGGCTGCAACCAATATCGATCTATGCCTAGATCTTGACAAATCAAAAATTTCTATAATGAGATCCATTCCCCATTATCTAAATGGGCCTTTAATATTCATGTTTTGTAAGGGAAGAGAATGTAAAGCTTTCATCCTCCCAGTAAAGTGCTGACATCTCTCATATTTAATGACTATCTAAGAAACATCTTTGAAAAATGATGGCCACCAATAACTAGATTTCAAAATTTTATTTGTTTTAATTTTGGTGAAAAATGACCATTACACACTCCATTATAGAAGTATTTAATTAGGTAAATAGTCTATTCTTCTAACACACACCTTAGGAGAAACCCATATGGATTCTTCCATACTAATCCATTCTTAGTCAAGAGGTATTTTTGGTACATAATCTTAAGAGTTCTTTGATTCTTGTCCAAGTTAGGGGATAACTCAAATTTTACAAGTAGTAAACAATATCCCTATACCATGGAGATATGTTAAATTGACTCAAAAAATCATCAATATTAAAAACAATAGTGTTTACCTTAGCATATTTCAAATTGGTCTTAGCCATAAGATTGGAATAACTATCCCTCTTGCTAACTTGGTGGTATGTATATCCATGTCATACTCTTGTAACTTATTGACCCACCTGCACCTCTTGTTGGATACTTCAATCTGAGTTAAAATGTCCTCCACCATGGTTTATAGGATGTAGGCATTAATATTGGAACTTAAAATATAAATCCTAAACATTTTTACATCCTTTAAAAGAGTGAAAGCTTATTTTTCCATGATGGTATAGTTCATTTTAGGACCTTGCTTAAGTTTTCTAAAGAAAGCTATGGGTTAGTCATGACCTTCCTCATTCTTTTTCAAAAAAATAGTAGAAATAGGATTATATTATGCAAAAGAGAATATACAAAATGAATTTGTGTAATCAATGTTAGCCAAGACAAGAGTAGACTTTAAAGTTGCTTTGATGTCACTGAATGCTAACACAACCTTTTTCTCCCATTTGATGGTTTGGTCCTTATTCAACATGGAAGTAATAGGTAGATTAATCACTACAAAATCAGACACAAACCTTTTTACAAAATTATTTGTCTAAATAAATAATGATTTCCTTTCTTAGACTATGGGATAGGCACTTTGTTAATGGCTTTGACCCTTTTGAGGTCAATCATGACACCATATTTGGACACTATATGTCTCAATAACTTGGCCTTTTATAGTCCAAAATGGCACCTCTTTAGATTAAGTGAAATGTCTAACACTTTGCATCTAATCAACACCTTTTCTAGATACTCCAAATGCTCTTCTCTAGTCTTAGAGTACACAATAATGTCATTCTAATACATAATAATGAACTAGTTAATTATCCCTAGAAAAGCAACATCCATATCTCACTGAAATGTTTTTCCAACATTCATCAACTACAAAGGCACCTTCATTTATCCATACATTCCCCAAGGTAGAGTGAGCATAGTCATGGATCTCTCATATTCCTTCACCACAACCTAGTTTTACCCTAAGAAGTCATCTAATGTGGACAACATATTTGATCTAGTAACACTTCAGAATAGGTTCTCCATATTGGGTAGGAGACAATTGTATTTTAAAGAAGCTTTATTTAGATTTATAAAATCCAACATAAGCTAATTTCACCATTTTTATTTCTTACAGGGACTAAATTTGTAACCCATGATTAATACTTAATGGGTTGAATGATACCACCATCCATTAGCTTCTTTAATTAATCATACATCTTGGTGGCCAAGATGGGGTTAATATGTCTTTTTTTTTTGCTAAAATGCTTTCTATTAGGATAGAATGGGATGAAATACTAGAACAAGTCTTCCTTATATGATTTTAGCTTAGAATATGACTATGTTAATCAATCTTGGTACTTTCTTACTAGCTACATGTAGGCTTTCTTCTCAACTGCACTTAAGTGAGTACCTAGCCAAACCTTTCTTGGATTCTCATGAGAAACCAAGTTAAACTTAGTCATGTATTTTGAAATGAATGAGTCTCTCAACTTGATTCTATCAACTCCATCAAAAGATGCTTCTAGTCTTACTAGTTCTCTAGCTGGCATGTTTGTCTTCAGCTAAATAATGTCTTTCCCAAATATGGTTTCTTTTCCATCACAAACCTAAACCATAGATTCCAAGTCTATGAGATTATCATGGAACTCAACCTCATAATTTAAAAACCTTTTAATCTGATCATCATCTTCAAAAATGCCAATGATGAACATTATTTAAGACTGAAGGCCTAATAAGAACCTCCACTTGATAATGACAATGAGGGATCATATTTGTAATATCAAATTTAGCATCTAGCCCTACAAGTCTGTCAGCTTCTTAGTTGAAATTCCTATCATGATAACAAATTTTTAATGCATCAAATAATTAAATAAAATCCAAAACAACATTTTGATATTATTTCAACCTTTTATTTTTGGTGGCATAAGTATTTTAAAAATCTAGTTAACCACTAACTTGGGATTGCCCTTGATAATCAGACTTTTAATTTCATATTCATGGAAAATACTTAAATAAAGGAAGAGTGTCTCATAGTCAAATGTATTATTTTTATAGTTAAAGGACAATTTAAAATAAAACATAAAACATTTACCATTAGGGGCATAGATGACAACCCTAGCTCTATTTCCAAGATTGGAGAAAGCCCCATAAAAACACATCTTATAGATTGCATTTTCTTTGTCAAATTCAACATCAAGAATAGTAGGTTATTCACTAGTATCAACATTCCCACTAAATTTTCATAATTTAGCATCTATGTACAACACTTTAATGAGATCATGTTTTAGATATTCAATCACATGTATCATCTTCAACTCTTTATAAAGCTTGACCATCTTACCCTCTAATATAATAGTGATATAAGACAAGTCCATCTATATACCTCAAACCATGCTAATATACAATTTTAATGATAGTAGTATCTCCCACTTAAGTGAATAGTATAAAACTACCACATCCATATTTAGATACTTACCAAGATGAACTACCAATTATATAACTAATCCCTTAACTTTTCCAACAATTGAAAACTCTCATGAGTCCATGTCATAACACTTTCCAAAGGCTGATATAATCTTAACTCCATTTTTATTTAGGATACCTAGGGGCATCACATTATAAAAAACTATGGAGTCAAACATGCATTTATGAACAATCAGACCATTGATCAATAGGGTTATATAAAACAAATCCACATTTAACTAACTCTCTACCAATGCATTCCATAAATAGACCTTTGGGGTACGTTTAACAACCTTTTCTTGATTCTTCATCACTTTTTGGGGGTGTTTAGGGTAAATTTATTTGATTCACAACTAACTTCTCACCAAATTCCAAGTACTCAAATGCTCTCTTCCTATGTTGAGGTATTTCTAATAATTCAACAAGTGGCATAGTGATTTTTAGTTGTCTCAACACTTGGACCATATCACATATGTTATATTAAGGAAGATACATATTTGGTGGAAGGGGAATGACACCTTTAGCTAGGATGCAATCATTTAAGTTCTGAAGTGGAGTGGGCTAGGATGGATTTGAATCTTTAACAAAAACCTTCAAAGGTGGATTAGTTTTAGCATCATTATCACCCTTAGGGATACTATACAACATGGGTACTCTATTTTTGGCTAGATCACCTCTAGGCTTAGTAAATTAGAAAATGGGTATTGGTTTGGAAGATTTAGGGACTATGATAATTTTCTTAGCATCCTTACTAACATTCCCTCCCTTGGGATTTCTAGGGGTAGTGTCTTAAGGAGTAGCATTATGATATTTTATTCTCAAGTAATACTCGTTATCTTGGGTATTTGATGCATTGGTTAGCAAATTCCTATATTCAACTGATGGAATTCCCCCATCATATTTCTTAATCATCATAGAATATAAGAAATTAAAGTCTTGAATGGCCAATTTATATGCTTGTGCCATATTCAAATCACAAGCAAATTTGAGAGTTGGGACATTTTCCTTCTAAATTTCACTCGAAAATTGATCCATAGTAATAACACTCAAAATTTTTTTGGAGGTAGTCACCTCATTTTTGGGGCTTTAACAATTAAACATTAATATCTCATCATCAGATGACACAACCTCAAGTTTATCTACATCTTCATCAATTGATTTAGTTGTATCACTTGGGGTATGTGGAAGGAGGCACTTGTTATACCAATCAATATCAATGTCACAATCTATAGCATTCACCTTTGTACTTAAAAGATCATTCACTTCTTTTCCAACCCCTCTAGTTTGATTTCATTTTTTTCTTTCTTCATGTGTAGGCCTCTTCCCTCTGTCATTATCTCTATTACAGAAAGCAAGCCCCTTTGGTGCTTGATTTAGATTTGGATCTTAATCATAGTTGGTAGACACATGAGGGACCCCCTTTTCATATCTAACCAGCTTGTATGACATTTCTTTGATAGCATAGGCCAAATTTTTGAAAATTTCCTTCAAGTTGGATTGACTAGCTTCACATCAGCTTGATTGTTCATGGGCTTTCCTATAGCCTTTATATTGTTCTCAATTTGGATGGATATATTGAATGTCAACTATAGGTTAATGGGAGACATATCCCTCAATTAATACACAACCTTTTTATAAAATGCATCACAATACTTTATCAAGCACAATGTATTATTGGGCTTGATGTTTTTAGTCAACTGCATCATAGTCTTATTGAACCATGTGTAAAAGTCCTACATGCCCTCATTAGGATTCTTTTTGATATTTTAAAATTCAGCCAAGAGAAATAGTGGATCAATCCTAGCACCATATTGATTTCTAAAAACATTCTACATCTCTTCCTATGAATCAATGCATCTAGTGAGAAGGGAACTGAACCATTTGTGAGCATTTTCCTCTAGAGTGTGCATAGATAACTTAATGCACACATCATAATACTCAACATCATAATCTTTAATGATATTATTAAAGGCCCTTATATGCTGATAACCACTCATAACATTGTTCCCTTTGAATTTTTGGAGTCATTTCCTAACTTCATTTGGGACTTCATTAGGATAGCCTTCCATTTCACCAAAATTGATAGGTTTGAATCTGGTAATGTAGAATGTAGGAGATGCATTCTCATCTTGGTCCCTATTCATCATGATTGGTTCAATAGGATATTTAAGAACAAATGGTAAATGGATAATAAGGGGTGAATGAGGTGGACTTGGTGGATTAGAATTGGGAGGGGATTTAATTGGTTAGGAAGGATATGGAAAACAATTAGGACTATATGTTTTAGAATTAGTAGAAGAGTTGTGATAGTACTAAATAATGGGGGGGGGGGTCAAAAAATTTCTCAATATTATCAAAATATAAACAAACTTTAGTAGCTAAGCTCTACCCTTCAATAGGATCCCTCTTCGTTCAAGAATACTCAAAGGAGAGACAAGTTTCTTTAATGGGTCACTTCTAAAAGATTATCTCAATCCTTATATATTTATAAATGAGAAGATACTCAAAACTAAAAGTTAGTAGAATATTTATAATAAGAACCAATCTTCTTTGAAACCATAAAATAAACTTGGAGTTTCCACTACAATCAAACTTATAAAATATAACAGTTGATAAATTATTATGATACATGTTAAATTTAAACTTACAAAAGTTTAATGAGACAAAAAACAAAGATACTAAACTTTTCAAAATACTGTTCAAAAGGGACAATAAACCATTTAATGTAAAATATTAACAATTCTTTGTAATAAACTTATCATAATTCAAATTTTCGAGCCTTAAAAACTTCATGACATGTCCCTAGTAGAGTGTTGTGATGTCAATAGTTAAGAAAGGTAGATTAGTGTAGTAACAATAGAGAACTTCACAAGATGAAATAATCATATATCTCTACAATAAACCTTGTTAATAGCACCAATTGAGTGTTGGTTCCTAGTTACACACCTCTTTAACATGGCCTTGCACACTTGAAGAAAATGATAAATAATGATGAGAAACTTGCTAGTATGTTGTTATAACCAAGGAAGGGTTGGACAACAAGAATGAAACAGACTAATAAAATGACTGAGAGGCACTGGTAAAGGGTATGGTCAGCTCCTTGCTACTTATAGATCTACTTTAAATAAGGTGAGAGGACCTAAAGGGTAGTTTTTTCACATCGAGAGATTATGCAATTCAACTTCCATGGATATTATTTGTATAAAGAGACACATATGTGTCCTAGACATAACCAAACTTACACACTCCACTTGGGAAGGGTTTTCACAAGGAATGCATAAATTTAATAGATCAAATTCAAGATACTCAAGACATATATGTATATGATTTCAACTTTCATTCTGAATAATCTTTAAAAATAGAGGTTGAATAAAAGACTGCAATTCTAAACTTTAAAACACAAACTACAAACACATTTCAAGTATGCAAGATCTCATGCATTTGTAAGGTAAAGAACACGTATGGTATGTAAAGGGTGTATTATTTATAGGATGGGATAAGGTAGGATAGTTATATGATTATATTAAAATCAAAGGTGGCATGATGGTGGCTTGTTTTAAACATCAAGGTCTCTTATAATGTTCATGACATTATCTTTAGCAAAAATATGTAGAAAGACTCAAATACAAGCTAATGAGAAATACCAAATGGCCCCTAAAAAACCTAAGGCATAAACTGCAACTAAAATTTAAATAAATTTTTTCTTGTCAAATTTATAGACCTAGGGTGCCCTAAAAGGTCATTCAATAACACATTTTCAAAGTTAAACTATAAAAAGGGATTTACAACCTAAATCTATCCTCAAGATGAGAACCAGTAGTGAACATAAACCCAAATATCCAAGTAGCAGGACTTGTAAGACATATTATTTCACTTCATCAACAAGAAAGAGCAAAAAACCACAAGCATTCTCATTAATATTGAAAATAAACTTTACACACATCAATTGTTCAAAATGCTACCAAGGGGACAAGCATGGTGAGTTTGATCTTTTGATAAGGGAAACATATAGACATGTTCTCAAAAGTTTGCTAATGGCTATATAGCTACAACCACCTTAGCAAGAGAGATAAGATCTACACATAGAAATTGATCCTAATTTTTTTTAGAACCTAGACTTAGAAAAAGCAAGGACTAATAGCAATGAGTAATAACCTTGAATAGAGGAGAAGCCATTATTTATAAATTTATCAATCATTATAAAATCTATACCTATAGGATGCAATTTTTAGAATTGAAAAATAAACTTTCAAGTCCTACCAAGATACTCCTAGATGGAAACTATTCCATACTATGCCTGAGATCTTCATCCATTTACAAGATAAGAATCATTGCTCTAACTACATCTATAATGAATGATGGATATTTTGCAACAAAATATTTGATTTCATGGGCATAAATGTCTTCATTTGAGATGGAAGGATAATTTCCATGGTAAAGGGCCAAATAAACTTTGTCCTCATGTGCAACCTATTGTCCCCCAAAAATATCACTCATTTTTGGGACAACATTTAAACTATTTTGGTCTTACAGACCAAAATTGTCTCTTCCCTTTTCAAAATTTGTCTTGGGCATTCAAATTCCTCATTTTTTAGGCTTCACATCTTCTGTAGGTGGTTTCAATCAAAAGAATCAATTTATAACAATTGATCATTTTTGAAATTGGTTCATCACCTTGGTTCAAATAGAAATCTCCATCGGCAAGCATCAACAATAGGTTCAACATTTGGTTCGTCCTTTGGTTCAATGTCAAATAGTTCAATGTCTTAGGTCAACCAAGTAGTTCAATGCTTTGGTTCATCCTTTGGTTCAATCAAACAATTCGTCAATCAGTTTAAGGTTTTGTTTGAACCATTGAACCAAAACTTGGTTCAACGGTTAGGTCAAACACATGGTTCAAAGGCAAGTTCAACAAGAGGTTCAAAGCCTTGGTTTGACAAAATGGTTTAAAGCTGTGGTTTAATGGAATAGTTCAACATTTGGTTCATCACCAAAGTTCAAAGAGTTTCCCAAAAGACCCTGAAGGGTAGGGACCCTTGCGGGGGACTCTCGACTACCCATTCGAAGATACTTCCTAAAGCTAAAGGGACACCCAAAGACTGCCCGAAGGGTAGATACCCTTGTGGGAGGGTCTTCCCAACTCAAAAAGGGTCATTTATTAAGGCTTAAAAGGGTAAGTTCAATCTAGGAAAGTGCCAAACAGAAAAGCCGAAAGAGGACAAAGGAATGATATGCCTAAAAATGTCAAATTTAACATAGTGAGCTAGCCGTTGATCCTTTAAACATACAAACCACAATACATTCATAGATTTCAAGGCTAAGACTAGCAAAAAGTGGGGAAGGAACAAAACAACAAATTGAATCTAGGACCTGATTCAATTAACCAAAAAAGGAGGAATGATGAAGATAAGATCAGATCACCAGGTGGACATTGAAAGTTGCAAACTTTTAATAAGCATGACTTATTTCCCTTCATTGATAAAATCAAATGGGTAAAATTCCCCTATGTTCAAGCCTATCTCCTTAATAGATTCCAATGTAACATGATGTATTACTGTTCTTGAGTCCTTCTTGAAGAGGTGATATAAGGAACTCTCTTCTATTATAAAGAGGAGATCTCTCTTTTTTGACAATTATAACGAATCTCTGCCCAAATTTTAAGGCATTACTAAGACTTTGAGCTCAGATTGCTGATCATATTTTGTTACTGGAATAAGAAAGCAAGTGACTTTTTAGACTTTGTGTTGTAATATCTTTGTTGTTGAGGAAACTATTCTTATGTCTTTTTCTTCAATATATTTTCTATTTCTTTAATTCAACAAGTGAAATTAGTGACAACAGTCAGGAAGGTGTCCTAAAGAGTCCAGTGTGGAGAGACTTTGTGCCCCCATAATTTCATTTAGTGTGTTTTCTTATCATTTTTGTGTAAAGGACCTTGGAATGACTTTGTGCCCTCATTGTCCTTTGTATCTTACTCTTGAGCAATCCAGGTGAAGACTTTGTGCTGCATCTCAATTTGCTAGTTATTACATCCTTTGTTACATTTTCTGGTTACTACCTAGAATATTCTTGTGGCTTGTTTAATAGTGATTTTAAAAGAAGAGGAGTGATTTCTATCATTTTCCTTGAGTTTCTCCTTTGATCTGCACACATCATCTCTAAAAAAGGAGAGATGGATGGTTTGTCCTACCCTTGAGTATTATTTTCTATTTATATATATATAGCCTATCTATAGGGAACCTCCCCTTGATGAGAGGAGAGATCAGTCCCCTTCTGATGTGATAAACCTACACATTTAGATGACTAATCTTCCTACTTTGGCTGATCAAACCTATTTTGTTTATCATTACACTGATCAACAAAATATTCAACCAACAGTTTTTGGTGACTCCACTAGGGAATATAACCCATTATCATTATAACCCTTATCCATTACAAACTATAGCAACTCTATTTCATGTCTTACCCATTATCCATTTATAGCCTTACCATTTTCATCCATCTCCATTATATTATCTGGTCTGCAAAACTAGAGCTGCTGGAAAAGAAAATGCATTTTGATGCCTCAAGCTTTAAGCTGAAGCAAGGCCAATTTCTTTTCCATTTTTGTCTTATAATTTGGCAACTCCATTTAGATGTGTTATCCCTATTGTTCATAATCTGATCATGGCAGTTTGAGGCCCCTAGGGTATCTCATTTGGCCCACTCAATTTGACTCCACCTCTGCATGAGCTTCCACACAGTTCAAGCAAGAATTTCCCCAAATTCTTCAATGATGGGAAGCTTCATCCTGATGAACACATTGCAGCTTTCACCATATCCTATGGTGTGATAGGGGTGGAATTTGAAGATGTGGTAGTCAAGCTTTTTGTGGAGACACTACAAGGTGCTATTGCAGACTGGTTTTACCATCTACAAGCTGGATCAGTGACTAAATGGAATACACTTAAACCCATGTTTGAAGCAAGGTTCAAGCCCACAGAAGATGCACATGCCTTTTTGCCAAGCTCACTTAGATGAAGAAAGAGCCTCATGAGCCTATGAGGGATTTCATATCCAAATTTGACAAACTAAGAAATAGAATCCTTGTCATAGCTCGACCTACAGCTGAGAATCTCAAATGCTTTTTCATTAATTCTCAATTACCTGAAGTCAATTTTCTTTTGAGATATGCTAGTCAAATAGATCTTATTGTAGCTCAAATTTTGGCCACTGAGGTAGAAGATGATCTCATCTTAGTAGGGAAGATAAGAAGAGATCCAAATAGAAATAGATCCTCATATTTTTCTAAATATACATCTACAAGCACCACTGATGCAATGGTACAAAAGCTGGCAATTGAATTTCTAGCCTTGAAAAGGCAAATGGCACAAAGTATGTCTTATGCTCCTCTATATAAAGATATATCAAGGAGGACAGTCCCTAATTAGCCATATCAAGGTAATGCTGCCAAAAGTCAAGGGCAACAAAATCATCTTCTTCCTCAACAAAGGAATCCTGCCTTTGAAGCACCTCCAACAAACTTGGTAGTTGGATATCTAGAAACAAAGCATGTTTCCTATTTCCAACCTAAGTTAGAGCAAGAAAATAACACTGATCTCTTCAAGGAGGATCTATAAGAATTAGTTGGTGACTCCCACATTGGTTTCTTGAATTACCATGATGAATCTAAAAGTGAAGGTGAAGCAATCAAAGGATCATACACAATATTCACCCAGTCCTAGAATCAGTCAGACCAATAGGCTAATAAAGAGAAGATAGAGGAGTGACCCCAACCAGCAATTTCAATTATTGAGCAGAGAACCCCTCTTCCTTTTCAATCAAAGGACCTGGTGATTACCAAAGAAGTAAGTACATCAAACATCTCTATACCTTCTACTTCAGCTTCACAAACCAGTCCTTCCCCTCCCAAAAATCAAAAGGATGAACACCCATCCTCTCTTCCAAATCCATTCCAATCATTTGACATGATTGATCATGTCAAGGAATCCAAAATTCAAATGACTAAGTTTAAATCCCTGCAAGCCAATCCTGAGTAATTAGACATTGATGGAGAACTAGATGCGAACCTATTTGAGACAAAATACGTGGTCACCTAAACATTAGCCCCTACAACACAAATTATGTCTGAGTCTTCAAGCAGGGGTAAAAATTTATTTACCACAGAGGATTTTCATGTTTCTATAGATGAAAGTCCTATAGCTAACAATCCAGGAATTGATCTAAACAAGACTTTAAGAGAATTGGTAGGATGCAGTATAAACAAGGAAGGATCTTCCATCTCTAATGAAGAGAAATCTGATAGGAGATCAGATTTTGATGATGACAACAATTCTTCCACCAATGATGAAGTTAGAACTGTGTTGATATCTCCTCAAGGAGATATTCTTCCTTCATGCAATTTGCAAGTCAACAACACCAACAACACAGCTAGATGTGAATCTCTATTGCTTAAATTGAAGATTGCTCAAGATGAAGAAGTCAAACTCCTTCACATCAAAGGAGATGTTAATTTCATAGTTTGTCATGAGTTTGATATGGAAAATCCAATCATATGCTGGACTGAACCAGAAGAACAACCAATTATGGTAATGGACCATGCTGCTACAAATCAAAATCAGGGAAAGGAACCCTTTGTAGGGAGAGCAAGGAGTTATGGTTTTTAGTTTGAAGACCACATCCTACCACAAAGCAAAAAGAAGGAAAAACCAAGAGGAAGATGTATAAAATTAGTTTCCTAGTGGAGAGCTCCATTCGCCTGTCACCGTTTTTAGGGACAAAATGTCTTCTTACTGGTTTACCAAGATGGTGCACTATTTTCACTATCTCTCAAGAAGTAGCATCTGAAATACTTCAATTCTTGAAGTATCAGATCATTGCATATGTCTATATGTATATTTGTACAATTTTTAATTTTGTTTTGTTTTGTTTGTTTCTATTTTTGATGCCTTTCATTTTTGGGTAGCATGAATCTATAACCCAATGGCATACTTGAAGACATTGGAGATTATGGATTGTACTCCTTTCAATTCATTTTGCAATTGATAGAAGTTCCCCAACTGGATCCAGCTATTGTCCCCTAAAAATATCACTTATTTTTGGGACAACATTTGTACTATTTTGGTCTTACAAACCAAAATTGTCTCTTAACTTTTCAAAATTTGTCTTGGGCACTCAAATTCCTCATTTTTTGGGCTTCATGGCTTCTACAGGTGGGTTCAATCAAAAGAATCAGTTTCTAACAATTGGTCATATTTGGAATTGGTTTATCACCTTGGTTCAAATAAAAATCTCCATTGACAAGCATCAATAATAGGTTCAACATTTGGTTCATCCTTTGGTTCGATGTCAAATGGTTTAATGTCTCGATTTAACCAAGCAGTTCAATGATTTGGTTCATCCTTTGGTTCAATCAAATAATTCATCAATCAGTTCAAGGCTTTATTTGAACCGTTGAACCAAAACTGGGTTGAATGGTTAGTTCAAACACATAGTTCAAAGGCAAGTTCAACAAGAGGTTCAAAGCCTTGTTTTAATGGAATGGTTCAAAGCCATGGTTCAATGGAATGGTTCAACATTTGGTTCATCACCAAAGTTCAAAGAGTTTCCTGAAGGACCCCGAAGGGTAGGGGCCCTTGCGTGGGACTCTCGACTGCCAATTCGAAGACACTTCCTGAAGCTGAAGGGATGCCTGAAGACTACCCAAAGGGTAGATACCCTTTCAAGAGGCTCTTCCCAACTCAAAATAGGTCATTGCTTAAGGTCCAAAAGGGCAAGTTCAATCTGAAAAAGTGCCAAACAAAAAATATGAAAGAGGACAAAGGAATGACATGCCCAAAAATGTCAAATTCAACACAGTGAACTAGCTATTGATCCTTTGAACATATAGACCAAAATACATTCATAGATTTCAAGGCCAAGACTAGTAGAAAGTGGGGAAGGAATAGAATAGCAAACTGAATCTAGGACCCAATTCAATTAACTAGAAAAGAAGGAATGATGAAGATAAGATCAGATCACCAGGTGGACATTGAAAGTTACAAACTTTCAATAAGTGTGACTCATTTCCCTACATTGATAAAATCAAATGGGTAAAATGCCCCTAAGTTCCAGCGTGTCTTCTTAATAGATTCCAATGCAACATGATGCATTACTATTCGCGAGTCCTTCTTGAAGAGGTGATGTAAGGAACTCTCTTCTATTATAAAGAGGAGATCTTTCTTTTTTGATAATTAGAATGAAACTCTACCCAAATTGTAAGGCATTACTGAGACTTTGAGCTCAGATTGTTGATCATATTTTATTACTAGAATAAGAAAGAAAGTGACTTTTTAGACTTTGTGTTGTAATATCTTTGTTGTTGAGGAAACTGTTCTTATGTCTTTTTCTTCAATATATTTTCTGTTCCTTTAATTTAACAAGTAGAATTAGTGACAACAATCAGGAAGGTGTCCTAAAGAGTCAAGTGTGGAGAGACATTGTGCCACCATAATTGCCTTTAGTGTGTTTTCTTTTCATTTCTATGTAAAGGACCTTGGGATGAATTTTTGCCCTCATTTTCCTTCACATCGTACTCCTGAGCAATCCAAGTAAAGACTTTGTACTGCATCTCAATTTGCTAGTTATTACATCCTTTGTTACATTTTGTTGTTACTACCTAGAATATTCTTGTGGCTTGCTGAATAGTGCTTTTGAAAGAAGAGGATTGCTTTATATCATTTTCCTTGAGTTTCTCCTTTGATCTGCACACATCATCTCTAAAAAAAGAGAGATGGATGGTTTGTCCTACCCTTGATTATTATTTTTTGTTTATATATATATATATATATATATAGGCTATTTATAGGGAACCTCCCCTTGATGAGAGGAGAGATTAGTCCATTCTAATGTGATAAACCTACACATTTGGACAACTAATCTTCTTACTTTTGCTGATCAGACCTATTTTTTATCAGTACGCTAATCGATAAAATATTCAACCAACACAACCATTTGGAGAAGATCTTGATCACTTGTCTATATAATTGGAATCTCCTAAACAACTTCATTTTCTTTATTTCACACCATCAAAAAACTTGATTTTGTAATGATGGCATGTGAATGATCTAGTTTTGGTGTCAACTAAAAATGATCCATGGTTATGATTGAAAAATATGCTTTGGAATGGCCTATAGACCTCCCTATATGCTTTGAATCATTGCCCATCCATGAAAGAACACTTAATCTTTGGCTTCTAATCTAATATTGACACTTGGCATGCCACATCAGATCTAATTGGGCACTCATGAGGTTTAAAACTAAATAAGTTACTTAATTCTCTCTAATATAAGCATGTGTCACTTGATTATTAGCCATGATCCCTTTAAAAATTATATCTTGGCTCACACCATTGGATTTATTCATTTGATCAAATGCATGCCATCAATCTTGATCTAAATTATTGAATGATATTAGATGTTTATGGGTTTTATAGCAAAATGGTTTCACATGGAAGCATTGTGGTCTTTTATACATCCTTCTATGTCAGTCCTATTGTACTAATGTGCTTTTGCCTAGTGGTAGTCCCATATTCATTCTGGGCTTCATTAAAATGTCTTGATTTAATATGTATCATAGATCAGATAGTGTACACTTTAATGCATATTGTGGATCTCTAAGAATGTGTTGGATATTTATCTTAGGACCATGTATTAGATTTTAAACCATATGCTTATGTTTTTATATCTCTTCATTTGATCAAATATGCATTGTCATATTTCAATCCATGATATTGAGCATGATTTATTTCTAAAAATAATAAAAATGTCCAAACCCAAGGAAAAATATGAATCCTTAAGTTAAATTCTTAAGACTAAGATCTTATTTATGTTATTGAACACAAATTAAACTTTAGGATAAAGTTTAGAATAAGCTCAAGGAATAATAAAAGGGGCCCTCATGCTTAATAGAAAGGGACATGTCTTAGTTTAGACCATGAGGAACATAGGCTAAGGGATATTAGGATATAAAAGGGACCAAGCATGGATTTTTGGACTAGGGTTTGGTCATGTAAATAAACATGACCAATCCTTAATATAAAAATTTAACTAAGTCTATAGCATTTTAAGATGTAAATAAACATGACCACATAAAATGTTCTCACTAGTTTTGAATTCAAATGGAAAGACTTGGGCTAGGGTAATTGGAACCAAGGTTTAAAAGTGGTCAAAATGAACTAAATTCAAATTTCATAAACCAAATGCTAGTAAAAGACCAATATTGACATTAAATCATGAAACCCAGACATAATCCATTTCCAAGAAGGCCTCCATTAAATCTACAAATATGAAACTCATAAATCTAATGTTAGCAAATTAAGATAAGATCCAAACCAAAATCATGCACAAATATTCCAACCAAACCAAGTGTGGGTGATCTTCAAATAAATATAATGTGAAAATATACTAGTAACACCACAATCAAGTGAATTTACATAACAATATGTTTTAAACTTCATAGATTATGGTTTAAACTTATAACTAGGCTATTCATTCCACTTGATCAAGCACCATTGTTAAGACCTAGTCATGTTTAAAACAAGCCTCACACATGAAAAATAGGGATCAAATATCAAAACCTATTCATGTTGTTTTTTTTCTTTGATTCCACTTACTATTTTACATGATATTTAGAGATAAATTTCTAGACTTCATGTCTTTAACCATTGCCATTTACTTACAACATGTTTGAATATTCATTAAAAACCATGTTTCTAGCATAGGGAAGGCTTGGGCATCACTTTGCTACTAGAGATGAATCCATATCCCCAAAATTAGATGCCTTTGGATCTATTTAAGGCCTTGATCCACTACCAACTAGGTGTCTATATCCCTGATGGTGATTACTCAAATCACCTTTCCTTAATAAGTTCTTTTTGAAATTTGTAATGAGATCTTTTTATTTTTAAATTTTTTTAGACCATATTTAGCTTTTTGGCAAAGGTTAAGAACCAAGTTAGCTAGGTTTTGGGATTTTGGTCATGTGTCTAATTCTCAAGCAATAATCCTTGGTCACAAATTTTATGCCAAGAAATTACTGTTGTTTAAGTGCAAGCATGACTATGCTTCACTAATTTAAAATTTCATCATACATATGAAAACCTTATTTGAATCAAGCTTAAAATAAAACAAAGATCAAGATTTTAGTGAATGATTAGTCCATTCATTTGCCTTTACTAGTCTCCTTAAAATTAAAAAATATCAAGCCCACATTTTATACCCATAGTCCCTTTACACCTACACTTGCAACTTGAGAAATCCTTTTTTGAGTGACTGGATGAAAACCAAGCTAAGGAATATCATGAAAAGACTTATTGAGAGCAAATAAAAACACAAGAGAAGGTAAAAAAAATAATATACAGGTGATATATAAAACTAAGGGATATGAAAGGATGAACAAGAAAGAAATAATCCAAATCCCTACACTAACTCAAAAAGGAGCTTACCTCAAGGATAAAATGGAAATCATTTAATCTATTACAAAATCTTAAAATGTGGTTGCTTCCATTCAATGGATCCCTTTTATGGATAGGAGCACTTGTATGGTTGTGTATTATTAATGATGTAGTTGGATTCCAACCTCCATTGATCCATTAAACATAGGATCAAACACAAACCTTTGATATCTCTCTTGTTCATTTATAATGTCTATGTGACCATCAATGACATCTGTGAGACCATCAAAATTTAAACCCTATAGTTTTTAGCCTAGTCTTAATTTTGATGTCCTCACGACCATCAAAGACATTTATGAGACCATCAATGACATCCACGAGATTGTCATACTATTATTTTGGGTTATTTTGTCTTTGAGAAATCATGCCTTCAAAATTTTTATTTTATAACATTCATTTTAGATATTTTGTTGGGATAATTGTTTTGTGCTTTTTACGTGGGTAAAATGCTCAAAGGAATGAACCCTTCAAACTTTTTGCACAGGAAAAATTTCTGAAGGAATTAATCCTTCAAACCTTTTATGAACACTTTATCCAAAATAAAGGAAATATCCCTTTGGGATTTTTGTAAAGACAAAATTCCTGAAAGAATATGGCTTTCAAATAATTTGAGCAAAGGCTTTTGCTAAAGAAAAGACTTTTCATCGAGACTTTGTAGGAAAAATGACCAAAGGGAAAGTTCCCTTTATAATTTTTTCCATGGAAAAAAATTCCAAAACAAATGGACCTTAAATTTTTTTTTAAGAAATTGTACCTTTTCAATTTAGTCTAAAGGTAAGTGCCCTTTGGATTTTTTGCACAAACATTTTGGCATAAACAAAATAAGACTGGATTTCTTTTGATCCTTTTGGGTGAGAAAAATACCCAAAGGGAAAGTTACCTTTGGAATTTTTTTCACAAATAAAATGTATAAAAGGAATGGCCCTTGAGATTTTTTTAAAAATACTTATCTCGAAGAAAATGGGACTTGGCCTAGACATTGAACTCCTTCAAACTTTTTGTAGTGGATAAAAAATCCAATAGAAAGTGTTCTAACTTCTTGTACGAGATAAAAATCCCAAAGACCTATTTCCATTGAAAATTTTGTTCACAAAAAATCCAAACAAATTCTAAGGGAAAGATACATTAACATAAAAATACCAAATTAGGACTTAGCCAATTTTCACATGAACTTGACCTTCCAAAGGAACACTTGGAGATGGAAGTTGGGCTAAAGACTTTGGAATTTGTATAAGCAAGGGCCCAATTTCTTTAGTGAAATTTTGGGAACTAACACACCTAAAATACTTAATCACCTTAAAAATACCTATTTTCTTATGCAATAGATGATGATCTCCTTCCTCATATTTTCACACACTTCTATCCCTCTCAAAACTAGTCTCTAGCCTTCTTTGCTCGACTATCCTTCTTTTTGACTTGATTAGATAAAATGAAGATGATTATAATATATAACCTTTTTCAAATATTAATCACTAATAATTTATCCTCTTATTATGGTCTATAAGACCTCCTTCTCTATAATATACCTTCTTTTTTGTTTACCCTCTTTTTCCCACAATAAGCCTAAAAATTCCTAGTATTTATACAAAGTTTCTTGTTCATATCCTTCTTAGTTAGCCAAAAACCATTACCATATTAGGTGGGAAATTAAATTACTCTTAGGAAATTTCATATACATGTATCAAATTTGATTTTAGTCGCTTTAGGTCTAATCTTTCTCAAACAGGACTTATCTCTCATTTAGGTCTCATGCAAACCTAATCCCATTAGGCCTACTTAGCAGATGTTTTAGATTTAGATTATGGTAAAAGTCGGTTTTAAAGGGACCCCAAAACACTTTAACAGAATCAAAAAAGATAAAGCATTAACAACCACCAAGAAAAGCAGTCCTCAAACCTACTGAAGAGCAGCATCAAAATCAAGTTTTACAGGGACCTAAAACCACAAACATAGTCTAATAAAAGTACCCAGGTTTTACAAGGACCTAGATCCTCAAATAAATTTTTAGATCAAGAACCAAAAAATAGGACCAAAAACAAGAACTAGTTACAATAATTAGTAATGACTTGAACAGGAACAAAACTAGCAAAGAAGACCCTAAGCTTCTATTGCAGTTCCATGACCATCTTGACAGCCTCCTTCCCAATCATAACAGTATCATGGTTGGAGTTAGCAGTCAAAGTAGCAGCAGCTTACAAGTCTTTCTTCCCTCGAACTATACCTTGTCCTCTTACTTTGACTGTCCAAGGATATTATTTCTTCATTTGCTCTTTTACCAAGGCTAGCTACAACAGCACATATGCTTGATGTTACCTGCTCCATCTTTGTAAAATATAGAATAGTTGCCTACCTACCATTAGCAATATTCATATCTATTTTTTAGGGGTAAAATCTAGAATAGTTGTCTGCCTACGATCAGTAATATTTTGCATACTTTCTAACTCTCTAGTTTTTTTAGTGAATCTTCTTCCAGGTTTGTCTGGGGAACCAACATCTGGTTTCACCTTAGAATGCTATTTAGCTCTTTTTCTAGATTTGTTCAAAATAGAAGCAAGAGGCTTCACCTTAGTTTGCTAATCTATTTTCCTGCTTCTTGGAGGTTTCACCTTACTTAGCACATATTACCATTTGATCTTCTTAGAGAAAATTAAAACACATTACATAGAATAAACACATCATAATCCACATTAATATACCCATGATAATTTTATCTAGGCTCCATATCACTTTTTTTTATCTCAAACTACTCTTGAAGCACATCATCAATATTATTCATATTATGCCTGTACATACTCAAAAAGTCTATCTTAAACAATTGATGCATAAAAAAATTTAAAATAATAATGGAATAAAAATAAATATTTATAATATAAATTAACTTATATTCATCACCATGTGAATTATACTTCATAACTTATGGTAAAAATACTCAGTCCCTTCTATACAAGTAGCCCACTTAGAGCTACCAACTGGTCTCAAAAAATAGTCATGAAGACATGAAATTAAATCACTAAAATAATACTTAATATTACATATGACACCTTAAATATATTATTTTACATCTCTATATCACTCTCAAGTACAAATATTATAAGGTCTAAAGTCAAATATTGGTCTTGCAAACCAAACTTTTGTCTTCAGTACACACAGTCAAGCCTAAACTAGTCAACCCAATTTGGATTCATTATTTCAATTAATTTTAATAACTCTAAAACATTATTACAAGAATTTATTGTAATATATTTACAAAAAAATACATAATATGAATTATATGCTTCATCTCATGTTAGAGAGCCTCCAAATCATCTCTACAACTTGCTTACTTAGATTTGTCAATTTACTTTCAAACATAGTCATGGTGATAAAAACCTTAAACACCTGTGTAGAAAAATTGATAGACTATTGATGAATTTTTATGATCCTATGATATAATTAGGTAAATATTATATATAAATATACCATTTTCAAGTGATAATATTGGTCGTTTAGATCAATCTCACAACCTTAAACCTTCATTGTCTCATCTGCATAAGACAGGTCAACTTATGAGCAATAATTTCATCATATCCACCAACATTAAAAATATATATAAAAAATTAACAAGTATTTAAAAACTTTTCTTTACACTTTGATTCATCCTTAGTCTATGATAATCCTTACCTAATCAACTTCTCACATCTTCCTAGTTTTCTCACTATCTATACCATTAGGCCTTTTAGTGAAAGGTCAAATTTCATGATCATTTAAAAAAAATCAGATCTTTAACTTGAAAATGAATGACCATGGACATCAAATAAAAGTATCAAGTTTAAACCTTCATCCTTTTAGCAAATTTGACTTGGTCAACTATGATTTCTACATCAAATCTCTGATAAATAAGGCTTTTCCTATAGGGTCCACTCACTCACTAGACAAACCAATAAAACTTGGAGGTTACTAGGAGAGTTTAATAAAACATAAAATCACTTACATAGCCATTACAAACTATGCTTGGCTATTTTTATCAAGGTCATTCTCATCAGGTCAAGTCTATGGTTTTTGAGAGGGTTAACACTATTTCTAGAGTTAATTATTATTCATAAATCTTAACCCCTTATTCTAGAAACCAATGATTAGAAATTTGAGATATTAACCTTACCCATATACCATTAATATATTATTTTACCATGCATATGTTATACATGTCAATAAGTACTTGATAGTTCTTCTCGAGTTGAGAATCTTTCATTCTATGTACACAAGAGACCTCAAAACACTTTTTCTTTCTTTAACCTTCAAATTTTGACTTGAAACTTGATAAAAATACTTTAAATAACATAAAATACCTATAAAACACTAAATTTATCATTATTATCTTAAAATATTAAACTCATACCTTATTTGGCCACCATCTCTCTCTTTGCTCTCTAGGCTTTGACCTACAAGTCACCTTAGGCCTTGAAACTAACATTCAAACCTATTTCCATACACTTTACACATCGCTCAAATTATCAATAAACCTCTAAAATTATCAAACACTATTTTTAAGTCTTCATATGCCTTGGTAACTCTACATGTCACCTCATTAGGTTAAGTAGGGTCTATAAATAGTCTTAGTTACATATTAGGTCTATAGGTCTTACCCTTATAGGCTTACTCTATGACACTCATGAGTGATACAATACCTCATATTCATACTCAAACATCCTCATACATACTATTATGTCTCTATGAATCCATTTCATTAGGCCACTAATCTCATACCTTCTCACAAGGTCTTTTCATGTAATGACTAGTGTCATGACTAGGCTTCTTAAACACTTGAAGCTTGAAAACTGACCTTGAAACACTCCTAAATACTTTTACACCTTGATCACATGACTTTAATTGTCCTTATATAGTATCATATATATTTACACACCTTTTTATTCTCATCATGAACATTCTCATGATATGACTATGTTTATTATCATTTGGCTTCTCAAGACACCTAGTAATCAAAACATGCTTACCTTGACGTGATCATCATACCTCTTTGTGATAAAATTGAGTCATAAATATTACATAAATCATGACATTAACCTTATAATAATCATTAGGTTACCTTCAAATTCTCTCTTGTCACATGTTTTCCTTGTCACATACCACTTCACCATGCATCTTTACTATATCTACCTTGACATCAATGACATCTACCTTGACATTGACATCAATGACAAAAATTTTAAACATGGTCCTATATACTCTAAAATTTAATATGTTATATAAAATTTATTTAATGTTGTATAGACCTTATTATTATTTTATTATCCTAAAGATCCCTATCATAATGTTTAAATTATTTACCATTAGATACCTGGTAATTTATTTTTACAAATTACCATTTTACCTCCCTAACCACCTAAATCTAATTACAACCCATGAAATCCTAACCCTTTAACCAACCTACCCACATATAAACCCATTCCTAACAACCCTATGCTATAATCTTAAAATTGCCTATAGTTGGAATAAACCAACACAAATGAAACCACTTCCTTGCTAAAAAGGGTGAATAATTATCGATTCTCCTATGATCAACACCCATTATCCCAATCAATGATGATTTATTTATACATATCTATCAATTTGTCTCAAAGAAAAAGAATTGTGAATCTTAAAAAGCTTCTTAGATTTTATCAAGATAATTAAAGATAACTGAACCCCACTCTACCAAACTTTTATTACATCTAATCCATATCTGTCATCATGAACCAAAAGAATTACTTGCACTTATGGGAAGAAATACATTCTACCTACAATTTAGGTCAAGGTTATTATTGTTTAGTTATTTCATTTATTGATTATAATCCTATTTCTTGCTACTTATTCTACTCTTAGAACAAATCATACATCTTTTATCACCTTATAATTCCCTATTTTTAATTAGGTACAGTCTGAACAAAATCCATATTGATTCATCTAAATCAATACTGACTCTATATGATTGACATCAATCTATTACATTCTATTTTAAAACCCAAGCTTTTTATATATTATAAATCTATCTTGAATCTATTTTTATTTAATGGTTTATCTATTTAAACATATAATTAATATGTAGATGAATTTTTTGAGAATTGTGCATGATGCCATCAATGTTACTAATATGCCCATTGTATCTCAAACCCTTTTCACTGACCTAAATGATATAGCCTTTGAGTTAGAAATTTATGCCATTGTTTATTCTCCCTTAGTTGAATCCAATTTTGACCAAGTAGATGTTATACAAAGGGATTTGAATGATGTTATATCTTATCAGGATGACTACTTTGCTTACATTTATAGTTTAAACAAAGATTAATTCATAATCACTTTGTTATCACATTTTTATCTTTTGTAATTTTAGTGTCTATTTATCCATTTAATTATGAAAATGGTGAGCTGACATCCACTTTAGGAAGTACATAACTTCCTAGGATTAGTTCCTCCCTAGGCAAGTCACCTATCTATTGATTAATCCATTTTGTCCAAGTTATATCTTTGTGTATAGGTTATTATTCCAAGCCAAAAATAAGTTCCCTCATTCACTAGATTCAAGTGATGCACAACCATGTTTTTATCTCTAGGTATTCTTTATAAATCCTACATTTCATTAATTTTTTAGTAGAAAATTAAATTAAAAGTAAAAATAAAAAGAACTAATATAATGTTCTGGCATGCCTGATGGGATCCCTAATGTTTCATTTTTTATTATTACATTTCATTGTGAATTTATAAATTCATTTCCTTTTCTCTTGATTGTTATCTTCATTCAAAAAAAAATACAAAATTGTTTATTTTTTATTTTCCTTTCAAAGGTTTAAAAATAATTGCATTCATTCCTTACTTGCTTAGATAATTCACATAGAGTAATTTAATAAAATAAATTTATTATATAAATCACTTCTTTTCAAACACATTCCAAACCACTTACATAATCAATTCATCATATATTGACATAAGGGAACCAACTAGGATTTCATCACCTAGTGATAACCTTCATCTCAGCTATCCTACTTAGATTTCACCACTAAGGGGAGAACCAACTAAGTATGCTAACTTAGTATAAAATTTGGATATCACATATAAACTATAAAATCACCTAAAACCATAAAGTGAGGGGGTAGAACCCAATACCAAGCCATGTATCAATTCTAATTTAGAGATACATTGAGCCTAAACAAACTTGAAACCATCTGTAGATTTTTTTCTTAGAACCCTCATTAACCTTTTTCATTATCTTAATTTAAAGTAAATTTCTTAAGAAATCAAAATATTTTTAGGTATATTTTGTAGCATGTGTGCTTCTTTTCCACTAAAATGAGATAATAAAAAAAACTATTGTGTTCTTTTTGTTTTTATTTCTTTATTTTGTCTTCATTACTACAAGATTTTGATGCAACAACAATCACTAAATCACTTTTAATCCCTATCTTTAATCTCATCCATAGAGAACTCCTTGAATCCTCCTACCACCCCTAAGTCTATGGGGGAGGGTATACCCAATTCTATACTTAGGGAGATCTTGAATTCACCACCATACTAGATAATAATCCAATTTTACTTAACCATTGCTTTAACACTCAAGTTATTTGCATTCCCCTTTCCCCTTGTACATAATTTTGTAGAAATAATTTTGGCATGCCTCCAAAGGAGAATGAAGGGTTTAATATAGTTATGGTATCCTCCCTCAACAATCCTCCCCCTACAAGTTTTGATATTAATACTACACAACCTTTAAGCAATTCACCTTTGGTAACATATAGTGGTTTGTCCCCAACTAGTACCCAAGCTCAAAATATTACCACATCTCAACCTAGATTTACTCTACCCCTTATCATGACACCTTAGAATGTATTCATCTTAATCCCAACAACTCTCCCACACGTCCAAACTAGTGTACCTTTAAATCCCCAAACTTAGCCTTTGCCACAAGACTCCATAAGTCAACCCCCTTAGCAATATATCCCATTAACCACCTAATACATAGCTCCCTCATAAGCATATCAGTCCACTTATATACCCTTGCAATCCTTTTAGTATGTGGTGGCATCTAAAATAATTATGACCACTTTAGTTGGTTACCCTTTTCCACATCACATTTTGTTCCATTTCATGTCTATCAACATTCGTAATAGAATGTTTTGGGGGTTATTCCTTAATATAATAGCCAACCATACCTTATAAATAGGATGGTGAATCTAGAAGCCTATGACTCTAGGTAAAAAAATATTCTCACTTATGATCAAATATTTAATTAACCTTTCAACCCAAATATCCCCATTAGACCAACATTTTTTCAATGGGAACTTCCAAAATTTATAAAGTTTCAAAATAAGGAGGATCCTGAGTAACACATTCTAACATTTAGACATTCTTCCTATCTTATAGCTCATGATTATTCTCTTCTTCTTGGAACCTCTCCCATGTCACTAGTTGGACCAAATTTAGATTGGTACTTTTTGATCCCTTAGCATTCCCTATTTTATTTTGGGCAACTAGCCCAAATATTTTTATAGTAATTTTTTATCAACATCATAGGAAAAGTGATTAACACCCACCTTTATGACATCATACAATTTGATGTTGAATCTACCACTCATTTCATGGGTAGATAGAGGAGTCTTATAAACCAACTCACCTTCTCCCTCCCTCAACATGAACTAATATAATTATTTTTGAGATCATGTTCTAAACATATCTCATCAACATTATGGTTTCAATCCTTTAAAACTTTTGATGAGGCATTTTTGATGTCTCATAAACTATAAATTTGAGCTTTTGAGTAAGGGAAAGTAAAATTATGGAGTAAAAATTTTAAACCTGATCCCTCTAAAGGGACTAAAACTAACAAAACTAAAGGTGTTTCTAAATGTTACGGTCTTAAAATCAAAACCCCCACAAACAAAAAACCACTCTAAACCCTCTACCTCTCAAGCACAATCCCAAACCATTAACACATTTTAATCCAAAATATTACACACCTTAGGAAAGTCTTATGCTTCTATCTTTAAAAATATATTAAATTCATCTATCATCAAAGTCCATATAGTTATACCTCCTGATGACTCTTTCCCTAGACCTGTCTAGTTCAAGGAAAATGACTTTTACAACTACCATCATGTAATAGGTCATGAAATCAATAGGTGTTGTTACTTAAAAGGTCTAGTATATAACCTTATTGATCAAGAGTAATTATAATTATATAACCCTAACACTCCCCCTAATCAATATATATACATATTTAGGTAGCCATTCACTAACCATGCTTCCATGTCAAATTTTATATAGGCTGATTTAGGATCTACCTCAGACCATGAGACACATGAGATCAGTACGATCCATGATTAACTTATACATAAAGAGGTTTTTAGTGATTATAAAACACCTTCCATGATAACTAAAATCCCTAATTTCATTATAGGAGATACCTTCAAACCATCTAAATTAAGTGAAGATATCCCAAAAACTCACTCAAGCTTTCCAGATATCATTATTTAAGATCTTCTTGAGAAAACATTATCTAAAATCACTCAAGATAATCAACAATAAATAAAAGAGGAAAGATATATCAAGGAGGATGCTTATTTAGACATCCTAAAATATATTCATACCATTCCCCATGTCACTTTAACACCTACATGTAGCTTATCCATCCCCTCTAGCTTACCCCCCCCCTAAAGAGACTATTACATTACCTTAAACAAACCCAAGACCAACTCTCCTCATAAATTAAGGAGATATAAAACATAGAGAAATTAGTGGAATTTATTTAGTAATTAGAAACAAAAACCTTGGGGCATCATGAAGAAAGTCCTTGAAACATCCTTTTTGATACATGTATTATGCACCCTTTATCACTAAGGAACAAGGGGAAAGTGAGAAACTCAATTTTAAGTACTATAATGACTTGGGGCTTGAGTTGTTTATACAACCATTACTCATAATAATACAAATATAATAGATATGGTCACCACTTTGAAAGTCTATAAATTATCTTAATATTTACCAAATACTACCCAAAATACAAATAAATAATGGGTATTTATAGCATGATCTAAACTAAGGTGATTCATGGGTAGATCTAGGAGTGAGTAGGGTAGGGAAGAAAAGATAGTATGCTTGAGATGACTAAATATTCCAATTATACAAACTATTAAATCAAAATACATGAAACTAACACCTACCAGCCCTAGTGTAATGATCAAAGATAAATAAATGTAGTTGAAGTTTCTAAGGAAGGAAAATTCATATATATATAACAACATATATTACAAAAGGTAACTCACTAACAATAAATTACTTAAGCACATCTAGTAGTAAATGAGATTAAAAAAGAGAAAATATACTAATAGATTAGTCAACCTAGTGTTATGGTCAAATTAACAGATGTATGTATAAAATGTAAATACCAATCAATTTGTAGGAAATAAATAATTAGACATATAAATGTATGAGGAACTTCAACTATAGAAATAAATAATTAAGCACTACATATAAACTTGTAAATTATTTTGCTTTCTTTTATTAATTATTTCAAATAACTATTTTTGATTAGAAATGAAGGGAAAACCCCTATTTATAGTCTTCAAAATGTCTAATACAAGTTTGAGTGGGCGCAAAAAAGGCACCCAACATATAACTAAGTGGTCTAGAATGCCATGCACATTAGAATATCTTGAATTTAAATTTACAAACACAATTGAACATTCATAAGATGCCTAAGGCTATTGAGATGTTTGTTGCTACTATTATTGTTTCTTCTTCTACTTCTTTTCTACGTGTTCTTTAATCCATACTTTTATATAGGATTGGTAATCTTGGTTAATTTGATCAAAGTCTAGGATCATGTGCCTAAACAAATTAGGTATGTCTTAGATTATCTTACAATGATCCATGAGTATGGGCCTTAGGGATTCCTTAATTGCCTCTAATTTTTGTAGCCTTTACATGGAAAATACCATAATATACATCACCTTGGTATCCATCTTGGCACTTGATAAATATTTCAGAATTATGCAATGAATACCTTCATATATGCCCTAAAGTCTTAATCATCCATGAAAGAACCTTTAGGCTTGGTAACTCTAGTGATCATGGCATCCTTCAATAAGTGGGCTATCTTAAACTCAATTTACTCAAAGGATGTCTTTACATCCTTGAGTTGATCCAACCTTGTCTTCAAAATCCTCCTCCTATTCATGAGGATAGTCTATGCATGAACAATGTCTTTAAGAGGTAAGACTTTCAGGTTAGGAAACTTATTGCATCTTTCTACTCTCACCAAGTTTTCTAACTTATTATCATACAGGGCAAGACTATGGTCAAATTTAGTGACTCCTTTGGCTTGTTTGATTCCATCTTCTTGCCCATTATTCATAGCCTTGGACAAATTAAAGACATTGATCACAACATTGATTATTGAAATTAGAGTGTTGTCTGGCACAATTGGAAATGCTTGTTCCTTTAGCCTTTTCAACTCTTGTTACATCCCCTTTATCAAAGAAATAGTATATTCTACTTATGTTTGTATTGTGGATACAGGGTCCTCTACATACTATTATACCTCTCTAGGATTGAACTTCCTCTTCTTAGACAAAGTGAAGTGTGGATCTTGACTCTCATATATCACAACCAAGCTTGATTGTGGCTACTCCACTTATCTTTGAAGTACCCTCTTCATGGTACCAATAGTGGGGTAAAACCTCATCCCAATTTGAGTTGGAGCTTGGCTTACATAAGGCCTCCCTTGTCTTATTAGATGTATCATGTTCCTCACCAATTTGGGATGGCTATAGCTTCTGGCTATGTATAACGTGGTTGTAATGGGAGTACCTAGGAAGAGGAAGAAGCTAGAGCTATAACTGAGATATATAAATTAGTTAGGTTAAATTTAATAAGTGGATCAAATAAGGACTTGGTAGGCCCCATGTTGATCACAAATAAGGGTAGTATTTAAGGCCCAATCATTTTTTCTATTGTGGTGAGATGAAGTGGCTTCTACTAGGTGAATGGATTTGGAATGTGTTTTAATGTCTTGGTGGTTGCAAAGGAACCAAGGGCAAGTGATGCACTTGTAGTGATTCCTTGGGAAGGATTAGACCTCATAGCTTGGATATCACTAGTGATTTAGGAGCTTGATGGAGGTGGAAAGTTAGTGGTGGCATACGATATGAATTGGGAAATGGTTCCTCCAAAGGAAGAAATGGTGGGAGATGTGAATAGGGGAGTGTGATCAGGAGCAATTATAAATGTATTAATGATTATAAAAGAAGATAATGGTGGATTAATTATAGAAGGAGAATAGGAAACTAATGAAGGGGGTACTACTCCTCTCATTTTAGTCTTGGAGGATTTCTTCCTTGTAAAAACTTTCTCAATAGTCCTCCCATCTAGTGTTTTTAGTCCCTCCATTGAGAAATCAATTCCTTACTACCCTTCCTCAATATCAATGACATTGGGATCAAGTTGCCCACAATTTTCTATGGAATCTTCCATAGCAGCTAAAGAGACTATTGTAGGCCCTTGTGAAGGGCCAGGCTGGCTACTTGACTCTCCTTGTTTAGATCTCATAGATAGATCTTGTCCACTTGGAGCAACCTAAATTAGAGGCCTACATGACCTATATATTATAATAAGAATGCTATCCTCTTCTTCCTCATCTTCTTTCTCCTCATAGTCTACATTAAACATGCTCCCATGAGTTGGAGGTAGTTTAGGCTTTACTATGTTTTCTTTTCTTCTTTCTTAGTCAAACCTCATTTCAAGTGCTATATTATTTCTTGTAGAATTTCTTAAGAATAATTCATCATTCATTGCATCTATGTATATTGAGTTATGTGCTTCATCTTGGTGCATATACTCTATGGACACTTCCTTTTTCAATTTTAGGAGATGATTATAAATGACTTGGTTTGGATCCCATATTCTCAAGTCATATTTGGGTAATAGGTATGCATACATATGCCTTACATCTATTATAATTTTGTGCCATATGATTATATTTATTCTCCCTAGCTTGAAAGGAGCCTTGTGTGGGATATATTCTTCTTATTCTTGAAGATGTCATTAACTCTATGGGTTAGTTGATAGGCCATCTCCTCCTCTACCAATTTCATTAGCACATGCCTTGGTAACCTAAAGGAATCTACTATCACCCCTTCCACTTGGATGATTGTACAATTATGGTAGACCCAAAAGTTTCCTATATCTCTCAATGTTGTTCTAAATTTTTTATGACCCTAGGATTCTCATATTCAATGATGGATCTATAAATAGGGGTTAAAAATATTATATAATAATCTTGATGTAGTGCATGAAGCCATGAATATGCATTGTAGAATATGTGTGGGGTACAACTTCATCTGGCTTAGGAGTCCATATGTTTGGTCCTATTTGTGTAGTTTTATATATAACATCCAATAGATAGTTAATCATATAGAATGGAGCCCCATTTTGGCATGTATCTTGTATAGATGAAATCAATTTGATGCTAATAATATCCCAAAGTGAGGGGATCTATTGATATTTAAAAATTATTTGTAATAGTGGGATATCCCTTATATCCATGTATCTAATGTGTACATTATCAAATACTCTATTTAGTAGAGCAAGCACGATCCTAACTACTTGTATGAATTGATAAATGGGTATATTACCTTGTTCATCCATGAAGAATCTATTTTTGTTTATTTTCCATGAATCTAAGACTATCTTTGACTTGTGTGCCTCATACCAGTTGTTGATGATGCTTTGGTTATAGTCCAATTATGGCTAAGATAGGTCATAATATTTTTAAAAAATTAGACCTATATGGAAGGAAATGGGAAACCCCAGGTTCATGGATTTGAGCAATCCATATTCATATTTGACATCTTGAAGATGTCATATACCAGGTCAGTTCATGACATGACGTCTAGTTTTGATATATCTTTGTAGAGATCAATAAATTGGATTGTTAAGATATTTAAAATGAGCTAAATGATATGAGGCATTGTCTTAGAATCATCAAGATCCTTAGCTCCCTCATAATTGTAATAAACATTTCTATAATTCATGTCTCCTAAGTTTATGGCTTTGGGGATGAGCTTTATGTCCATAAAAATGACTAAATTGCCATGTTGAAATAAAAATTCATCATTTCTAAATATAATTCCCTTACCCAAGGTAGATTGTCCTACATGTGCTATTTATAAAATTTTCTAGATATAAATTGGCATTCTTATGTATCCCTCAACAAATTTAGAGATCCAACAATGGTGGCCTAGGTAAAATATGTGAATAACTCGAGCTTGGTTGACTTAAGAATGAAGGTAGCATAAAATGCTTAGGGCTTCAAATGCAAACACAAGAAGTAATAGCTAAGTCAAGAATCCCTTTTGAAGATTACTTTGATTGATGTAACATTGATGTAAATTATGATTCATACTACATTAATGGCTAACATGTCACATTTTTATTCAAATTAAGTTTTGTTTTTCCTTTGATTCATCATCAACTTTAGCTTTAAAGTTAAATGTTTCCATCTTTTGACATGTGGCATGCCACATCAAAACCAACTAGGCCTTCATGGGGATTGAAGATGACTAGGCTATTTAGTTGGCTCAAATATGGGCATGTGGCATCTTATTATTTCTCTTATGCCTTTGGGGTACAACTTAGTGTTATGAGTCACTTATAATGTGCCACATGGTTTCTCCCTATATGTATCAAGATTTTAGCTAGGATCTTCTAGATTTGGATGGTTATGAGAGTGTCATTTGTCACTCTTGTAGGAAATAAAAGTTTATTCTTTGCTAGGTGGATCTCTCATGGATGATCATGACTTTACCTTGACATGTGTCACCTTCAAAAGGCCTCTAGGCTACTATCGATAACATTTTTTCAAATGTGTGGCTCAAGTGGAGTCACACATCACTCTCAAAGATGATATGGTTGATCTTAGGATATAGCTTTTTAGGAATTATAGGTGGCATCATAATGTATGTTCAAGATGGAAAAACACTCCTTTGAAGGCCATTATATTGATCTCATGTTTAAATTTCATGGGAATGACACACAACATCATCTCATAGGTCCAATGGGGACATGCATCACCTCGATGAGGCTCTCAAGGCGTTTGAGTGGATCTTTGGATATAATTAGTATGGGCATGGCAAGTTTCATAATCACATAGATCCATTAGGGACATGCATTATCCTCATGATATTTTATTCATTTTTATACCACTTGTCACTCTCACAAAGGGCCATAGACAATTGTACACCATCAAGACTTGATCAAATGGCTCAAATGCATCCACATGTCCTTCTTAGAGCTCTCACAAGCCTTGGATTAGATGTGATGTGGTGTTGACATACATCATTCTTGGATGAATCTGAAGGGTACATGTAACACTTTAAAGGATTGTTCAAGTTTGGATGGTTTAATTTGAGGTATGTGGTGACATCTTATGGGCTTCAAGATTGCAATATAATGCATGGAAACTTAGATACAATGGGATTATGCATAGGAGATAGGATCTTAACACATAGATTATGGATTTAAATTCTAGTGGCTAACTCCCTTGTGAGCTTTTAAGATGATGCCATCTCGCTTCAATGTTTCATTAATTTGTTCTAAGTGTCCCGCATTGGGTGATGAATCATTAAGGCATTGTGAAGGCTAAAAAAGTGAAAACCTATCATCTTTAGGTCATAATCTTAAATTTGACATCCCATGAGGCATCTCAAACCACTAATTTAACTTTGACATCCTATGAAGTCAAGTGATAAGCTGAATTATACATCTAAAAATGTTAAATTCCCATCACAAAGAAATTTAAAAAGTCTAAATCAAAATTACATAAATAATTTATTTTAACAAAGTATAAGGTTAGTCTAATAAGATTCGATGAGGATTGTGGCTCTCATGTTAATTGTAAAACTAGGTAGAATCTTCTTGGCAAAGGCTTGTTTGCAAATTTTTTAAAGCATCAATGGTTAATAATCCATTGTTTAAATTAAATGGCATCCTTATAATATTAATGATGTTAGCATATATTATATAAATAGCCTAAGTATACAAAGAGCCTATGCCAAATGTCCCTACTCTTTTTAAGAAGTGCTAGCCTAAGTATGAATACTTGAAGTGAAAGCAATCCTTGGAACCTTCAAAGAATCTATATGACTTTAAGCTTAGTTGAACTTAGGATTATGGCCTTATGAATATATAACTAATCCCCTTAAAGGCTTGATCATATAGGTCACTAAGCATAGTCCATGAAAATCATGAACTTAGGAATATATTTAAGCCTTTCTACCAAATGACCAAGTCCCATAATTGATGCACTTCACCATAGCACAACTAGCCTAATGCAGGCCCTAGTTATTTCTTTATTGTGCTTTGGGTGAGTGCATAATGTTTGTTCCTTATGTGAATTGATGCTAGTGTAGTTGAGTGTTAAATGTTGAGTGTAGAAGGACAACCCCATGTTTTTGACTAGTTATAATGAGTCTTAAATTTACTAGACATACCTTAAAGTGATAATAGATTTTTTACAACATTTTGGTTCCATTATTAAGACCCATGTTGAATGTTATTATTGTAATGGTGTTGTAGAATGATACTCTGACTCTCCTTCAAAAACATTGAGTGCTAGTTATAATATGAGGAAGATAGATTTACACTAAAGCATCCAACCTATAGAGGACAAAAGCCAAGAAAGTGGGTTCAACACAACCTATATGATACTCTATATGAGGTCTTTTTTGGGGAGTTACCTAAGCATGTGTACTAATGGTTGGTTTCATATTCAACCCATGAAAGGACTTATGGATAGTGTTATGAGTGGATGAAGGAGTGTTTAGAGAGGCTTGAGACCCTAGATGCCACTTGCATGAGAGTAGTAGACAAATGGTGGCAAGGAGTGTTAAAAAATTGCATGCTTGAGTTTATAGTTTCAACATACTCATGTCCTGAGGAAGTAGTGTATCAATTTTTACATGAACCTAGAGGCACATTTGTGAAGGAGTTCAACATAGAGCTCAAAAATTTAATGGTGGATTATAGATTTGAAACTTGGGGATAGAAGGATAAAGTCCTTTTGCATATGATTAGTTCAAAGGGAGAAAAGGGGATGTGTAGGTAAAGTGAAATGGAAGGTAATGAGTAGATTGACACTTGAGAGCTTAGAATATAGATCTATAATAAGAGATGGCATAGGATGATGGAAGATTTGGAACTTAGAAGTGTCGAGAGAATATTTAATGAGAAAGAATGGTATGGGGATGGATCTCTTGAAATACAACAACATGAGGAAGAGAGATATGATAAAGAGATGGATTGAGCTTAGTATTTAACAGGTGTGGAATCTACTAGGTTTTTAGAAGACGTGGTGATTGAAGATGCAATTAATTTACCTACCCCTTTGAACCTATGTTGCATGTTCATGCATGAGATCCCCACTTGAAAAAATCATAAGAGTGATAATTGACCCTATTGTCAACTTATATTTTAGATGATTTGTAAATTTAGAGTGTAATTTTTTGATTGAATAAATTATTCCCTATAAGGAGGTGAGTAAAAATAGCTCTAGACCATTAGGCACTAGCTCACCACAATAGAACTTCAGCACAAATATCCCAACATAGCTGATGTTAGTGACAAAAATTAGGAAAAAACCCATAGAAAGTGTTTTGGTACCATAAATAAGTATTACAACACCATTGACATCAATGGTGCTAATAGCAACAATGGGGTTGGGTCCTAAACTAGTGGCTAGAGGCATTAGAGGGCCACCACCATGATAGATTACAGGGGATAAGCACACTAAATGCTAGTTTCCATGCATAACAAATCTATTATGAAATGGAAATGCACTTGCCAAAGTATTACAATATGGAAAATGCCATAGATCATGTGATAAAGTGTGAAATATAGTGTTGCACTAAAGGAATAACTGAATCGAAGTGTAAGGTAACCTAGTTTATGATTACTCTACTTGATAATTCCCATACCTATTATAGGAAACTTTACACTAACTATCTATGGTAGATTATAACACCCTGAAGGAGGTATTTCTTACATAATTTGTCATTCTAGAGTTTGAACAATAGAGTATCACCATGTTGAAATAGATAACCCAAGGGCTCTTAAAAAGTGTGTAACTGTATGATGTAAGATTCAAGACTCTCCTTTCAAATCTACCTTATGACATATACCCTTCCCAACATGCACAATGGTTCATTAGAGGATTGTTATTATCATTCTGAAGAGTGTTTTCTAAGAAGACCTTTACAAACCCTCATAATGTATTTGAAGCCATGCTTAGTGCTAAGGTAGTTGGAAGTACCAATACTAGGATCAACCCATTTATGGAGGTTTAAACTGCATCTATGGCCTCTAAACTCTAAAATATTAACTCTATCTCATTGCAAGATGTTTCAATTAGGTTCTGATACACTGATTGTGAAGTAGAAGGCCATAATAGGAAAATCTACCCTCAAAGGAATGTGTACACATTGTTTTTAAGTTGTGAATTTTGTTGAGAGGTGCACAATGTTCACAACTTCACATTGTTGTAATGTACCAACCAAGTCAACACAACCATATATTGATATTTTTTTGATGCCTACACCCATACAATAATTGATTACTAAGTGATTGACAAGATACATGAGAAAATACAAAGAGGTGTGAGGTAGGCCACTAAAAAAATTAGAGGGTAAGCTAACCAAGGAAATTAAGGCTATGATCACTAGAACATAGGATTTGGGATGTAACAAGCTACCAGAGGGAAAGGTGGAGGATGTAGTGGTGGAAGGTTTCTACCTCACTCATTTTATAAGTGTAGTTCCATAAAACACTATTAGTGTGACTACCCTACACATCCCATGTGTGGGTATTTTCAAGGGCACCATAAGGTCAAGGAATGCCTTAACCTATACAAAAAAATGACCCAAAACTTGCCTGGGATAGTCAAAGGCAATGGAATAATTAGGCATGAGTCAAAAAATGGTGAAGTGGACTCTAAAGGCACAACCAACCTACACAGAGATGGTTAAAGTGTAGGTGACTACTTGTAGTGGATTCACTACTTAATTTCCAATGGAAAAAATACCTAAGTTATGCATATAATATGGGGATAAGGGTTTCACTAAGCACACAATATAACCTAAACCTAAAGTTGTGCCTTCCCTAGACCAAATGCACCATAAAGATGTGTTATAGTAGGCTATAAGTGTAATCCAAAACCTTCAAGGGTAGCTCTAACTAACACATGATCTAGAAGCATAGACTATTGCTTCTAAAAACAATCAAGAGAACTAGGAGGAAGAGATACAAGAATTAATGAAGATACTACACCTCCTACAAATAGAAAGAATGCTACCCCTATTGAAAAACTTTCTATTAAAGCATGCAGGGAAAAATATAGTTGAATTCATTGTACCACACCAAAAGAGAGTTCAATAATTTTGGCATACATAGAATGTAGAGTACGATTAAGAACTCTTTATGAATTCCAAAATTGATAGATGGTCTATATGTGAGGACATTTTAGACATAGTCATCAAGGTTAACTCTTAATCAAGAACCCTTGGGAGAAAATGGTTGGATAGCCTTGATGCCTTCCCCTCATGTACTTTCAGGGCCAATAAGACCCAGGCATAACCCATTAAAATTCTTAAGATCTTAGTTTTAGACATCATGGATGTTTAATTCCATGATGACTTTGAAGTGATTGAGTTGGGAAAATAAGATAACTACCTAACACTTCTAATAATACCATGGTGTTACGTGAATAACATATATATCTGATTCAAGAAGTGTTATATGACATTCAATAATGGAAAGGAGAGGGTAGTTATACCCCTCTCACAAGACCAATGACCCCCATACATTGAGCGTGTGGACCTTGAAGATGAGATCAACCACATATATAACATAATGTTGTAAAGAATTGAGACATTAAAACCCAAATATAAAGGATTACTTTCTTGGGAATATGGGTAATCATCCTTAGATACCATTGATGTTGCTTGCAACCATTAGTTCAAGGAATCATATGAGATAACTGGTCAAAGATATTGCTTGGTACACATGAAGGCACCAAAACTAGTAAAGATAAGATGGGTCCAAATTGATCATGATTCTAAAAGGTACGTCCCTTATGCCAAGAGAAAGGGAAAGAGAATGTTTTTCTTAATAAGGGAAAACTTTTATTTCTCCCAAGATATGTAGGGAGTAATCTAGTAGAAGACTATGTCTGAAATCTTGAATCATGCATCCTAAAAGAAGTGGATAGGATGGGTGCACTAGTCTATACATTGAAGATAATTTTCACTCATTGGTGGGTAGTACAAAGGCCTAGCTTGCCAACTTGGAAATATGTAAAAGAAACCATCTACACTAGATTTTGGAAGAGAAATGAGGACTTAGACATCTCTACCTACTCTAGGGACTCTAGCCCCATAGTGCATGTGTGCTTATACAAAGAGACATAAACTATTTGTGGGGATAACTCCCTAAGGAATCTATGGGTGCATGCATTCTATAGAACCTTGAAGACATGGGAAAGAACTTGGTATGATATCAATGAGACACACCATAATAAAACTAATTGGAATACACTTAAGGAGTGTTTTGTTCACACCTTCTCCTTTTCTTCTCAAAATATTGAACTAATTGAGCCACTACAAATAGTTTAGAGGTCAGTGTTTGAGTACACTGCAATATTGGAGGAGTGCCCAAAATACATGTTCAGTGAAAAGGGGTTGGAATTCCTAACTTTATTTAAAGAGAAAACACTCAATAGTGACTACAATGATGAGGATGATGAAACATGAAAGGCATGCAACTATACAAACCTAACATGCAAAAGGAATCTAGTGAATCAAATTGATCATAGCAATCTAGAGGAAGAAGACCCTACCCATATTCACTTACAAATAACTAAGGATAGTAGGCAAGCTGCCATATTCACTTAGAAATAACTAAGGATAGTAGGCAAGTTGAGTATTCACATCAAGATAAGAATGACCCCTATCATGCATCATTAAAAATGATAAAGGTAGATATCAACTCAAAAGAGGAATCGAAGATTACTACTTTGGGTTATTATTGGTTTGATGTAGAGCTAGTGTGCATTGTAAACCTCTTAAAGGAGTTCCAAGACTTGTTCCCTAGGAACTATAGAGACATGAAGCATACACTTGCATCCCGTGGAAAGATGAGCATCAATTTACTCAATGGTGTGAGACCTATTAAGAAGTGACCTTATAGGATGAACCCCAATCTTCATGCCCAATGTAAAATAGAGATTCATGGTATGATAGCCATAGGTGTCATCTACCATGTGCAAGAATTTTAATGGGTTAGCCCTATAGTTATTAGTATCAAGAAGGATAGGTGCATCTAGATTTTAATCAACTATAGATTTTTGAATGTTTCTTTCATAACTAACCCATTTATGACTCCATTCATCAAATATGTCTTATATAGTGTCACAAGTTACAAAATAAACACTTTTATTGATGGGTTATCAGGATACCATCAAGTCCAAATCAAGGAGGAGGATAAGGTCAAAATGGCCTTTATGATAGAATAGGGTTGTTTCACATATAATGTGATTCCCTTTCAACTCAAGAATTCACTAGCCATATTATCTTGAGTGGTGATCACCACTTTTGAGGACTTCATTCATAAGCTACTCTAAGTGTACTTAGATGATTGACTATGTATGGGTTGATGATGGATCACTATGATAACTTGCACTTGATGTTTGAGAGTTGTATGTAGTTATATATCTCTTTGAACCTCAAGAAGTGTGTCTTCATGATATTATTTTGAACTTTACTTGGGCACATCATCTATAAGGATGGTGTATTCATTAATCTAATAAATATTTTCATCATCTTTTAGCCCCAAACCTTATCAATTTAAAAGAACATTTCTGTCTTTCTTGGCCATTGTAAATACTATAAGAAATTTATAAGGAACTATACTAATATTGAAATGTCACTAAAAGAGATCTTGTAAAACAATGGCCCATTATATTGTGGCATGGCATATAAAGATGCATTTGAGACCCTTAAAATCAAATTATCAAGCATGTTGATATTACAATTTCTTGACTAGATGACTCCATTCCATGTCCATGTCGATGCATCTAGTAATACAATTAGCACCATTCTGACACAACCTAATGAATTCAAAATGGACCATCCCATTTATTTCACAAGAAAAAAGTTGACCATGGTAGAGAAGAACTACACCACAACTAAGCACAAGGTGATTTCTATGGTTTAGGCCCTACATAAATTACATTAGTACCTATTAGTGACCCCATTCATCTTATTCATTGATTATGAGGCACTTAAGTACCTAGTGAATAAGCTCGTTCTCCATGGGCACATATGTCGATGGATAGTTTTATTCCAAGAGTTCCAATTCTCCATTGTAGTTAAACCTAGGAAATAAAAATTGGGCCTAGACCTTTTATCCTACATCAACTGTAGTGATATAGTAATGCCTATTGAAGATGATATGTTAGATGAACAAATTTAAAAGGTCCAACACATACAAAAATACTTGGTTAAGATCACTACATTTTTGATATCTGGGTTCTTGTATTATAATATGATAACCAAAGAGAAGAAGTAATTTTCAATTCATGTTTCCCCCTTTAAACTTATTGGAGGGGGATTGTACAAGTTGAGATAAGATGAGATCCTACACTGATGTGTTGTAGAGCATGAATGGGAATCAATCCTTCAAGAGGTGTATGAGGGTATTACTAGAGGCCATTGCACTTGAGATGCTATAACATGTAAGGTAATAAAATCAAGGTTGTGGTGTCCAAGTCTATTCTAAGATATGAAAGATTACACCAAGGAATGTGACATCTACTAGTGCATAGGAAAGCCCAACCACTAGGATGAGATGCATCTCATTCCTATCCTTGCCTAGGCACCATTTGAAAAATGGGCCATTAACTTTGTTGGGCTTATTACTCCCATTATGAGGCACATAGGTGCATGATACATTATAGTGGCCATAGATTACTTCACCAAATGGGATAGGGCCATGCCAACTAAATATTTCACAACCACCATCATTATAAGGTTCATCTAGGAGAACATAATTAGTTTATATAGGTGCCCTCTTATCCTAACTAGTGATTATGACATGCACTTCATCAATGAAACTATCCACATATTACTAAGTACATAGTGGTAAACCATAATATAACACCTTATCATCCATAATTGAGGTATTTAATAAGATATTAGGGATGTGTCCCACAAAGATTTAGATGACCAAGTGTTAGCAGTATTATATTTCCATCTCACTACATACAAGCACCTAAATAAGGCAACACCATTTTAATTGGTGTTTGTCACATAAGACATTTTATAGATGGAATTCATAGTGACCTCATTATCTATTGCACATATTGGTCATTTGGATGGCCAAGAGTCATTGAGCGCATGATTAGAAGACTTAGATAGATTGGATGAGACATGTGCTAAAGAAATATGAAGTCATCAAGTAGAGAAGGCATGCCATAAGCTATGGCATGATAAACATATCAAGCACAAGGTACATATTAAAGGAGCATTAGTATTTATATATGACTCTAAGTACCTCAATCACCTAGGAAAATAATAGATTATATATATGGGACCTTATGTAATCCATAATATATTGGAGATTGGTGCATGCAAGTTACACATGTTTATGGGTGAAATGGTCCTTGGGAATTTCAATGGAAATTTATTAAATCCCTATATTTAATAGAATAGTGTTTATGTCATCAGAGATTGAATTCCTAGATATAAGTCAGTTGTGTTTTGCTAACCAAAATACAAAAAATTTAAGCCAAATATTTGCTAATGTTTTGTGTTGTTTCTACTAGGTGAATAAACATGGTGCTTTTAGGCCTACATAAGAACTCTTTTGGAATTTTAATGCATAACTCTAGTCAGGTGATTCCAACACAAACACTTTCTAAGAGATTGAGGCTAGACACTAAAGTTTTTGGGCACATGTAGTTTTCCAGACTTGGAAGGATAAGAAGACAAGTTGACAAAAAAAGGTTTCACAAGATGATCTTGCATAAGAAATTAAGAAGAGAAAATAAAGTGCTAGAGGACCAGCATGGAAATTTGTATGGGGTAAGGAAGGCCAAATCAAGAGATGAAAATGCAATAAATCAACCAAGAAATTTAAGTGCACTTGAAAGGAAGTGCAATGGGAAGAAGAGATGGAACAATTGAACTAAATCATGCACATGTAAAGTGTTGTGACCAAGTTTTGATAAGAAGGGTGAAGGTTGTGCCAAGGAGAATGAATCATATGAAGAAGATAATGAAGACAATTGGTACTGACCCAATGATTGATGGGAAGTGATTGTTTGAATCACCTATCACTTCACTGAATAAGTTATTAAGATAATTAAATGACTATGATGGTGGAGGCACAAAGATATGTAATAAATGTGAATATGGTGGTATATTTTCATGGATTTTGTAGGTTTGTGGATTTCAATAAATATATGAATGGCTACACCATTACTCACTAGCCATTAAATGGGTATCTAATGTTAAGGTATAAAAAGGTAGACAACACATTGGACTAGGTTACAAACCTTGTGCAAATTTGAACCTAAACACAAAGCTGAACCAAAGTTGAACTAGAGCCAAAGTTAGAAAATTCTACCAAGTGAAAACCTAATCACAAATAGTCCCCAATTGATAATGATGGAATAGGGATAAATATTTTGTTCTATTTCATATTAGAAAAGAGGCATGTGGAAAGAGAATTGTGAGAGAACTAGATAGTAGAATCCTGAGTGACATTGAGGACACCATTAACAGTGCCCAAAGCTCAAAAGATGAAGTCACAGTCATAGTTTCTATGACTATGAGTAAATTAAGATTAAGATATTTAGGAATAATAACATACTAAACTTTAACAATAATTGATTTAGAATGGGAGAAAAAGGTTAAGTTTAGGTTTGCCCTTGGTGTAGAAAGATGCTAAGAACGTATGGATGCTAAAATAAGTAATAGTTATGATGAAAGAGGCATAGTTGGTTAAAGGTGATAGCATTTTACAAGTATACCTAGAAGTGAGTAAAAATCTTGCATACATATAAATGTAGTTTCCCCCTGAGCTTATAGTGGGGAAGACTTGGCTATCCTTTACACACACACACACATGTATATTAAAGGAGTATAACCATTACATATAGAGAAACATGTAAGAGATCAACCAAGACGAAGTGGTTAATAAAAGAATGAATATGAAGGTGGGAATGATTTTATTTGACATCTCCATCTAATAAAAGATAGTGACCACCAACACAACCTAGTTATATGAAATGTTGAGTTTTGGTAACCTGAAGGAATTAGTACAATTCCTCCTCTCACACATCTATTATGATCAATTTTAATTCATAAGAAGGCACATGTGGATATTTGTGTGCCTAATTAGTAGGATCACAATGATCCTAGGCATAGGGATTGACATTCATTAGATGATGGAGGATGATGCAGAGGTGGAGAGGGTTGAGAAACTCTTGGGTTATTACAAGGTAGAGTTTGGATTCTCAATAAAAGACATATGAGACCCCAACACAAGGGTAATAGTGTACCTAATGAGCTCCAATATATGATCTAATAGATGGTCAACTAACATAATTAAGACATACTTGTGCATTCCCCACCACATGGCACAGGGGGTCAAGTTCAATATTAAAAAAAATTTTGCTAAGGAGATGGTGAAGAATGTGCTAAAATTCCACATGGCATGCAAGAAATTTTGGTGGGGTTTAATGCTATTTTTTATTGTGATGGATGAGATTGATATTATTTATGATGATGATGAAAATTTATGGGTGTTCTAACAACATAAGGACTTCCTAAAATTGAAGTACCAAGAATTCATCTACCCACCTAGTTTCTCCCAAAAGTACAAGACAAGGGGTGGTGTGACCTATACATAGAGGCATTTGGGATTAAATGGTGTATATTTCAAGAGCTACCATAGAACATAATATGAGTGGTGACCTTCACCATCATTCAACACTTTCATATATTTTTCCTAAATTTCATAAAGGGAAACCTCTCCAGTTGGCTAAAGCTACCTTATGTGTTTTCTACTATTTTTTCATAGTAGCACTAATGAAAAATCCAAATGTATAGTAGTTCAAGATCTTAGTGAAATATACATACCAAGAAAGGATAATTTTTAGGTGCTAGTATATTGGCCCATGAGAAAAGTCCACAAAGGATGAGGAGTATGACTACAATCGAATAGACCTCCATACCCTCCAAAGGGAAACTATAATAGGTCACATATTCAATATGTATAATGAGATTATGTTGTGGAAGAAGGGATCCAACCTTGAGATAGATGATGATCACCCCATCTTGAATGGTAAATAAGGGAAGCTAGTTCTAAAAATGGAGTATAAGTCTCCCTAAAATAAATGGGGAGAGACACTTTAGGAAATCCAAGAGAACATAAGGTTGAGGATCACCTCTGGTGAATAAGATACACCTCCAATTACCAAGAAGAACATAACCTTCATGTCAGAGACTAATTCCTCCAATAATAAGTCTAAGGGACCCATTGCACTCCCTATAATAATTTTGGCATAAATGGAGGATGAAGAATCCCTCACATGTGGAAGGGAGGAAGAGATAGAGGAAGAATGAACAAAGACCTAAATCTTGCAAGAATAAGAAATGGAAGAGGTCTTAGCACCAAGTATGTATAGGGGGCCATCCAAAGAAGCACAACTACCACACTTAAAGAAGTATAGAATATAGCAAGAACCTCATCTAGAGAACCCTCCATATAACATCCATGAATAGAAGAGGATAAGAGAAGGTTGTGGAAGAAAATGTGCCATAATGAGGAAGAAATTGAAATGGCATTAGTGCTTGAGAAAAAGAAGAAGGTTCGGAAGGAAATAGGCCTAAGTGAGGTAGAAATTGAGAAGTATAAGGAAGATAACACCAAGAGGGAGAAGAATGTGAAGAAGGTTTCCAAAAGCATGGGACTAGAATTTGAGAAAGCTAAGAAGGAACCTAGAATCCCCATCAGGAAAGCATATCAAGCTATATAATAGACATTCCCAAGTAGTGAAGGGGTGCTTGAAGAAAAGGAAGGTGATATTAGTACCTTGGAAAAACAAAATGAGACTAAAGATAAACCCTATCAGGAGTAAGAGGATGGTGAAGCTAAAACTAAGGGAATAAACTTAGAGGTGAGCATTGAAAAACCCTAAGAGGAAGAAGAAAACAAAGGGGAGAAGTTTGAAGAAGAACCCCTCAAATAAAAAGAACATGAGTCTTCTAAGGAAAGCACCAAATATAGTGATGGTACTAATGAAAAGGAGGAAGATAAAATATAGCTAATCATCATCAATAAGGATGATGAAAATTGACCATTAAAGAGAAGGGGTAGAAGGGATAAAAGGATGAAGACTTATACATGTTTGAATTCATGCCCTCAAAGCCACCACAACCAAGATGTTCAAACAAATTACATTTATGTTTGATCACTATATGGATGAATCTCACTTTGAGGTACTTTGAAAGGCTATACCATTTATAGATGAACTTGAAGAAGGCCATGACTCCCTCATCATCAACCGTCATGCCATGAGCTTAGTATGGTATAGTAATGCACTTATTCAAATGGCCACTAAATTTGCATGTAAAAATATCATCAATGATGGAAGGACAAATAAATGGAATAAAATATATAACTATGCCAAAGATGAAGTATAGGCCGTGAAATTCAAGATGTAGTAGCTATGTGAGTGCATAGAGATGTTCTAACCATCCCTTATAGTTGACTTGGATACTTCAAACTTCTCTAAGGTTTATAAAGTATGTGTGTTAGTGGATTAGATGCTATCAAATATGAAATTGGATCTAGTATAAGAAGAAGATCCCTACACCATGCTACATAAATATCTTGATTCTAAGTTTGAAAATGTGGAGGACCTCTTTATAAAGCTATAGGAGGGTGAAAATGTAGCTGATTCCATCTTCTTGAGCTTTTATAACCAAGCATTAGTCATAGATACATGCCTCAAGTAGGGAAAGGAGTAAAAGGAGAAGATAATGGCATAGGTTTACTCTAAAAGTAGGCCATAATGTACATAAATAATAGGGAAGGTCAATTTTTTAAGTACCTAGATAAAGGACCAAGAACAAAACCTATAATCACTTTTCCATGCCTTATAGATTAAGGATGTAATCAAGGAGAAATCCTAGATAGGGGTGTGACAAAGGCTAAGGCAAGTCTAGAGGCCTCTAGGAAGTAACTAGACAATATGAATGTGCTCACATTTAGTGCTGCCTCTACTAAAATAGAAAACACTATTGAGTAAATAAATATCACTATCAAGGGCCTTGAGGACTTAGACATCGAGCTTAAAGGGAGTCTGACCAAGTTTTATGCACTGAAGACTTTGATATCCTATTCTAAGGGTGACATAGCATTTTTATATGGGGTAATGTTGGGCCCCTATTTTAGTAAGTATGGGAATCATGCCAACATGATGGACACATCAGCATAAGGTGATCACTTGGCATGATGATTTCTATTTTGGCATCTTGGTGTCAACTAGAGGATTTAGTGCACAACTTGCACCCGTTAATAGATGGCTAACCATTTTTAAGATTCTTGGGGTATCTCCTAGGTTGAAAGAGATGTGGTGATCATAGTATAAAGGGTGCAAGGTGATGGAGTTGGTATAATGATCAACAAAGGCTCCATCTTAACAAATGGTGTACACACTCCACCCTAGTAATAAAGGTTCATGTAGGCTCTAGAAATATATCAAACCATCAAGTGAAAGAGACATGAATCAATGTAGTGAATATTTAGAGAATTATAACTAGATAAATTATAATAGGGCAACATTATATTGAGGATTATCATAGATTCTATTAAAGCTCCATTTGTAGTTCCCAAGCTCCCCTATGAGTCTTTAGTGAATAAGGTTGTTGCATATCATACAATGTTTCTGGTTTATACTTCCTTAGTGTTGATATCTGAATGCACAATGGTTATAATGCTATAAGATCCATAAATTTACATTAATAATGTTATTTACAAGATTTTGGTTCATGATGTTAATGTCATCCCTATAATATTGATGATGTTATCATATCTTATAGAAATATCTTAAGTATAGAGAGAACCTGTGTCAAATGTCCCTACTCTTGTTAAGAAGTGCTAGCCTAAGTATGAATACTTAAAGTGAGACTAGTTCTTGGACCCTTCAAAGTACATATATGAATTTAGGCGTATTATAAACAAGTATTTCACACTTATGAATCTATAACTAGTCCCCATTAATGCTTATACCTATAGGCCACTAAGCATATTCCATGAAAATCATGCATTGATGAATCTATTTAAGCCTTTCTCCCAAATGATGAAGTCCCATAATTGATTCCTTGTGCTATGGAAAAAATAACCCAACATGGGTCCTAGTTTTTCCTCTATTCTTATTTGGGTGAGCACATAAGGCATGTGCCTTATGTGAATTGATGCCAACATAGCTAAGTGTTAAATGTTGAGTGTAGAAAGATAACCCCATGTTTTCACCTAGCTGTAATGAGTCCAAAACTAACTATACATGGCTTGAATAACTAATGAATTCTATAAAATAGCCAATCAATAATAATAAGCATCACAAACTAGTCCTGTTAGACACTAGCATTGCATACACTATAGTAGCTTTGGACAAGAACTCCATATCCTGGACACTAGTACCAATATCAGGACAAAAATGAAACTTTTATAAAATAGGCCCTAAAACTACCAAATTTTCAATAAAATATAAAAACTTACATTGGAAATAACAACAATAATAAAAATTATGGGATCCTTACGAAGGTAATTGCCTCCCTGGCCTGGACCAATGCCTCCACCTCCTCATATCGGTTCAAAGTTGTTCCTTATCTCCTCGACATATTCTCTAGCTTAGAAAAATAATTAATCTCAACTAAAATTATTCAAATGAATTGACAAACTAATCAAATAACCTATTTAAGTCACATTTATCAAATCCCACCTTATTAAGGTTGACCTTGTGTGATAATTCACCAACTAATACCAACTTCTTACTAGTGTGATATCTTGAGAATTGTAACTATAATTTATGAACCATATCTTGCACGTATGACTTGACATCAATGTTCTTCACCCTATATTAGTTAAATTAATATCCTAATCACTTATAACTCTATAAAATGACCAAAATGATATTACCATAATAAACTCAATATAGACAAAATATTTATCCCATTACCAATTTCAACAATCAACTTTGTCACAATAAACAAAGTATTCAAACTTAAAACAATATCACACCCACTAATTAACACCAGCACATCTGATCATTACCACTTTTGGTTAGACACCCACACCATGGTCTCTACTCTCTCACCAAGATGGGGGGGAAATAAACATAGATTACTTCATATAAACATAGATTCATACACATAGGTTCACACATATACATAGGTATACCCAAATATAGATATTTAGACACATAAGTCTACCTAGATATAACTATTCATATACATAGGTTTACTCAAATACACAAGTCTACCTAGATATAGCTATTTAGACACACAGGTCTACTTAGATATACAAGTTCACTCATGTATAGTTATTTAGGCACATAGGTTTACTCAAATATACATGTTCATTTAGATATAACTATTTAAACACATAGTTCTACTCAGAAATATATGTTCACTTAGATATAGATTAAGAAACATGAGTATACCTAGATACAACTATTCAGACACACATGTTCACATAGATACATATGTTTACCCAGATACATATATTCAAAAACATAGGTCTACCCATATATAGATATTTAGATATAGGTTTATTTAGATACATAGGTTCATGTAGATATATAATTTCACATAGATATACAGTTTGATGTAGATATATAGTTTTAACTCAAATATATAGGTTCACTCAGATATACAAATATTTAGATACACAACTACATTACTTAGATATTAGGATTGGGGGCATGATGCATAGTACACATCTTTGATCTCCATATTTATATTTTCATGTTATACTTAGTATCATCACCAAGATGTCACCAAGTTTTCTCCAGTTTGGGTCATAAGACCATTTTTAGAAGTTGATCCATAGCCTTTCACTAGACCTAGTTTGCATACTCAAGTTTAGTTCAAATATTAGAGTGGGGTCAAGCAAGCCTTGTTTCTCCACACATTCAATTTACATACCCAAATTTAATTTAAATATAAAATTTGGGCCAATTAGGCCTTATTTCTCCATATATTTAGTTTACATACTCATATTTAGTACATATATAAGGATGGGGAAAAAAAAGGTTTTGTTCCTCATGATTTAGTGTACCATTTAGATTCAATAAAAAAGACATACACATTATAGAGTTCCTATTCACATATTTCACTCTAGCTCTTATCCACTTTTATGCCTAATAAGTGAGAAAGGTCTAAAATAGAGCCACACATAAGTATAGGCACACATTTATCTTTTTCTTTTACTCTAGTACTTTAATTTCATCGCATTACTAGAATAAAATGGGGAAAATGTATACATCATAATTTGGTCAAGCAATCATAAGTATTATGCATTTTATTTCTCTTTCACATGTAGCTCTTAGTAATGAATACAATCCTTGTTTGTGTGGTAATTTTTGGTCTTTTGATCTTTCTTATGTCTCATCTTCCCTATTTATTTCACCTTTAGTGGTCCTAAGTCAGCTCTTCCTAGTCAAAGGGGGCCTTAGTTTGTCTTACTTGGTTCTAGATCTATTTTTAGGCCTCAGGACACTAGCATCATTTTAAAAATAGTAACATCATTTAGAACTAGTTTCCAATTATGTATCTCATTTTTGATAGTCTTTTTCTCCTGTGTTTTAGTTCTAACCCTACCTTGATCCTTATCTTATGTTTGTTATCCTTCTTTTACAACTTGTCAGGCAATGAATAAGATCTTATATTCAAATCAAATTTCCTTATATATAAAGAGACTCATAAATCATTGTACATCTAACACTTATTATTTTGGCACATAATTACATAAAATTAGTCAATAGTATAGTTGATTACTTTGCATACTACTCAAATATAGCATCTAGACATTGCATTCTTGACTAAAAAAGGGCCTAAGTGAAATTAATTAGAACATACCATGAAAGTTTATTATACACATTACTTAAGGGAAAACTACATGTGATTTGAGAACCCTAGCATTGGAGTTCATGTAGGTAGTGGCCAAGATAATAGGGGTTCTACTGTACACTATCGTAACATCCCACAACCTAGTCTTTTTCTTCCTTTGTGCATTCAATATGGCTATTGTTTCATGTGTGCAAGTACTCATTAGATTTTTGGAAGAGATTCATCTAAAACAATGACATAGGTGAGTTCTTAGAAGATATAAAACCACATAAAAGACCTCCAAAACCTCCCACAACTTCCATAAAGTTCTAGATAGCTCCTACAAGAGGGACATTAGTTCCATAATTGGACATTAACACCACATGGTGTTATTTTCTTGATATTGATACTAATATCTTAGACCAAACTTTAGACACAGTCATATAATAAAATATGTCTACCTATTTATTTATCCTATTTTAGTTTCTTGATCCATAAAATACCTATTTTATTCTAGATAAGTGCTCCTTCTGTCTCTTCTTTCTATTTTTGGAAAGGTCTATTAAATTAATTGTTTCTAGTTTTAATTCTAGATTACTACTATACTTAACCCTTGAATAACATATGATTTATACCATAAAGTCCTAATGAATATTTAGGCATATTTTAATGTATAAGTACATGGGAAAAGCCCCATAATCATCATTCTTGGCTCTGATCTTGGCAATGATCTCAACCAAATGTTTTTCTTTGTCCTTAAGATTCAATCTTCAATCTATAATCTTATGTCATCTCTCATTACACTTTTTAGCATTATCTATCTTTACCCTATGCACTAATCATATTGGATTCAATTCCATTTATCATTATACCATCAGCTAGTATCTCACTCATTCACTCATCTAGTTCCATTCACTTACCCAACTCCTTTCAGTTTCCTCACTCACTATTTTCCACTAGATAATCTCCTCAAGGCTTAAAACAATAAATCTTATGATTGATATTATGAAAAAAACTAGATATGATGTATGATCTCTCTTAGTCATGTTATACTTACCTTCACCCCTTTCAATCCCTCACTCACACTCCAACTCTCACTTTCACACCTCAAGCTCATAGTGACACAACTCCCTTGTAGCCTTATTTTATCAAATATTATTTGTTTGTATGTTATACAAGTCATTATGAAATTATAATCCCATATTTTGGCACCCTCTATCTCCCTACTACCTCACATAAAGTTTCAAAGTCTAATTCCTTATGAAAGTGAAACTTCCTTTGTAACCTCCTTATTAATTAGGCCTTCTAACCCTCCATACACTTACTCAGACCTCAAATATATATTATAACATAAAACACCATACCAAAACCCATTTAATACTTTTACTCATGTAAAAATACTTATTATTACAAAATTTTGTCATTTTTCATTGATTGAAGTTCAAGTTATAGGGTTTTTAGTTTCCAAACCCTAGTTGGTTGACTATATAGGCCGAGAAGGGTCAAAATTCATTATATTTAGTTTTTAGGTAATTTAAATAGGATATAAGACATTTAAAAGGTCTTTACTATCTCTTTCCACCTTCCCAAATATCTAAATTTCCTTGATCAAGCCTTTTGTGTCTTATAACAGCCAAAATATAGAATTTTGTATATTCTAGATAACTATGTAAGGGTTTCTTGACAGCTTGTTTACATTAAAATAAGTTAAAACCTAAAAAATGGATAATATAAATACTTATAATCCTTCTAAATTTATTTAAAATTTACTAACACAATGACCATTCATATTTCTCAATATATATATGTTCTTTCTTGGCAAATGACTGTGCAAACAGGGTATTGATTGTGCTAAATAGGGTTCCTTCATTCCTATGGACTATGAATTGAAATTTTAAAATTAAACTTGCATTAAAAACAAATAATATACCATATAATCACATATTTACTCCTAAATATCATCATCTCAATCCAAATCCACAATCTATACTATAAAAAATATTAACTCGCCTTCATACTTGACTGTTATAGGCATATATAGAGTTTGAGGGTAGAGATCAATCTCTCCTAAATACATTTAATTATTAAACAGCATATTAAATCACTATGGTTTATAGGAATCAAAAACTTAATATTTAATCTACCATGGGAGTTCTTCCTTATCAATCTTGAAACAAAATAACCAAATTATTTTCTTTTTAATCGTAACCCTATAGTTTCCTATTTTAAACTTGAAACCACACAAATAGTGACATTTTTATGGAATTAAGGGAACTTAAAATCAATATAAAACTAATATAAACCTAATACCATTCAATTAATCATAGACACAAATAATAATTTCTTCTTCATTCATTTGAATCATCAAATATTACACATTCAGTTCATTCATGAACTCTGTCAACTTTCTTGAGTATACAAATTTTTTTTCTTGGTTTATTATCCTCTCACATTCTTAGAGATATATATGTATCTAATCCTATTATCTTCTCAGCCTATAACTCTATTCACATCCAATATATACATTATTTTTTAGTAGTTACAAAATAAGACTCTTCCACAATGGCCAACTCAACCTATGAGTGGCATTTACATTAGTTAACATGACTCTTAATTTTCACTACCTTAATTAATTAGACATATTATGTATTAAAACACTATTTTCATGACCTCTTGTACATTTTATCATACATATTAACACTAAATTACTTCATACCATGCATATTGTCCTTCTAGGCTTAGTTTAAATTTCAAATTGTCACTTTTGGAGGGGAAACTCCAATCACATATAAAACTTACTCATTATGACTCAAAATGACTTCTAAAGACATAAATGGACCCTATAGGATCATTCATACACACTTCCATCCCAAAATATATCAAATTTGACCTCTAACTAACATATGAGTTTTCAACAACACGAAAATGATGTTTGCTTACTAAATGCTCTTGCATCATCTTGGCCCATAATTATCCATTGTGTTATGTCGATATACATTATATTATGCATATTATAGTAATTAAAAGTTTAAAAAATTATAGATATTTTTAACTTTATGAAAATTAGTAGTCATTATATTTATCTTTGTGAGACGATCATAACATTATATTCTACCAGTACACCTTTTTGGGCTAGAAATTTTCAATCTTGTGTAGATTAGAAGTCATTGGATTCATCTTGGTGAGGTAGTCACAATGGTATCATCCATAGATACATTTTTTTAAAGGATAAAACACTCATAGGGTTTTTGTATGTATAGGCTTAACATTCATGGACATGGTAAAGGGAAATAAATGCTTAAAACTCATCACTAAGATGACATGGATTCTACAACTTTGGATCTGAATATTTCATTGGTAGTTCAACACCTTCAATCAGAGTTACATGGCATGGTGTATAAATATGATCTCCATGTATTTCAAGAGGAATTAATTAGGATTATAGGGGAGATAAGTGGTTTAAGGGATCAATTACAAAAACTAACTAGGTAATTATCCATCCTTGTAGATCAAACTTCACAAAATAACTCTCCACCACTCCAAATTGGGTCTACCAATCCAAATAATTATAACACCAATCTAGGGTTGAAGTAAATATTTCCAAAATTATACTTACACACATTTTATGGTAAGGATCCACTCATATGGATTACTCAAATTGAAAATTTATTTGATCTATATCATTTTACCTATTCTAAAAATGTGGTTATGGCATCTCTATATATGGAATCCAAGTAGTTTGTTTGTATCATTGGTTATGTGCTTAAAATAAAAATAAGGATTTCTTAGTTTCATGGTTGGTATTTTATAAGGATTTATAGCTCTACTATCATAAGAAAATTTTTAAAAACAAATTTAGTTATTTATCCAAGCTATATTAAATTGAGATTTTAAAGGATTACATTTATTAATTTCATAATCTCTACTTACATATGGTAGACATCACTAAGTAAAATTTGACTAACCTATTTTAGGGTGGCTTCAAAGATATCATCTAACTAGAGGTTCACATGTTTCATCCTAATAATGTATTTACAACCATACCAAGGGTACACATGGATGAGGAAAAAGAGTTACTCAGACGAAGGCCTTTCACTAATGTCTATGAATGCACTTTCCTATAGCCATGATTTTTGTAGCCTACCAAATTTTACCTCTCAATAAATTTAAGACAAGCATGGAAAATATTTTTGTTTTGGTTGTGATATAAAATGGAGTAAAGGACATCAATGTGATTAAAAAATGTTTTACATTGAAGGTACCAATGAGGAGGAATAAGATGACAAAGCTTCAGGGGTAGGTTTAGAAGAGCCTGAGGATGAATCTAAAAATTCATAACCTATTATTTTATGTCATGCACTTTTAGGCATTAGTATTCCTCAAACTCTTAAAGTGGTGGATTTCATGAAGAAATAGAAGGTGACTATGTTAATTAACTCTATAAGTACACATAAATTCATCAATAGAAAGTTAGTTACTCATTTGAACTTTTTCATTTATCCAACTTTGAAATTTTAGGTCATGATTGTAGATGGTGGTAAAATCAAGTTTTATGGAAAATTCCATAACATTAAGCTTGTTATAAGAGACTACTTGTTAGATTCCCCTATGTTTGATATTTTTAAGGGCGTAGCTAACATTATTTTAGGAATGCAGTGGCTCACCACTTTGGACACTATTGAGATGAATTTCTAAGAATTATTAGTGAGGATTTATTTAGAAGGTAGTACCTTTGAACTACATGGATTACACACTAAATATCCACAACTATTTAGTTTCCATTAGATGATGAAGATTCTCAGAAAATGTGTTGAGGGATTTGTGTCACAATTATTTTCCTTAAAGGTTCAACCAACCAAGGTGTCTACACATCTTGATTTATAATAGGTGTTGGATTACCATTATATATTTTTTGGTGACATGACAAAAGGACTTCCTCAAGTATACGTGCATGATCATTCCATCATTCTCATTTTAGAAGTCCACTACCCAACATCAGACCCTATAGGTATCTATATTCCTAGAAGAGTGAAATTAAATAGATGGTATATGAGATCTTGGATGAAAGAATCATCTGACACAGTCAAAATGAATATTCTTCCCCTATGGTCATGGTATGAAATAAGGATGATACATAGAAGATGTGCCCAAACTACAAATAACTCAATAAGTACACTATAAAAGATAAGTTTCCTATTCTAATAATTGATGAATTGATAGATGCATTGTATGGTTATATTAATTTTACAAAGTTAAACCTTAGTTCTAGGTATAATTATATTTGAATTCATAATGGGAGAATACCTAAAACCACTTTTAGAACTCATGATGGCAATTATGAATTTATGGTCATGCCTTTTGGCCTCACAAATGTACCATATACATTTTATATTTTGATGAATATTATTTTTAGGCCATTTTTTAGAAAGTTTGTATTGGTGTTTTTCTATGATATCCTCATCTACATTAAAAATTATAAAGACCATTTGAAGCATGTGAAATATGACTTTTAGTTCTAGAATAACATCAACTTTGTGCCAAACCTTCCAAATTTACTTTTGGTGTCTAATAGGTGGAGTACTTAGGTCATATTATTTCACATGGAGTAAAATTTGATTTTAAAAAATCCAAGTGATGATGGATTGTCTAGTTCTTAAGACTCTCAAGAACCTCTAAATATTTACAAGGATAATTGTTTACGATCGCAAGTTTTTCAAAATTTATGGTAGAATTTGAGTCCCACTCACTTCTTTTTTGAATAAATACTCCTTCTAGTGGAATGATTAAGCTACCAAGGTGTTTAAATAGTTGAAAATGGCTATGTGCATAACTCTAGTTTTGACTACTCCTAACATTTGAATAATTTTAATGGTGGAGTGTGATGCATCAAAATATAGCATGGGGGATTCATGTAATAAGGTAGACCAATGGCATTTGAAATTTTACAAATAAAGGTAAAAAATAGGATAAAAGTAATATATTAGAAAAAGATGGTGATTATTTTTGCATGCAATTAAGTAATGGAGATCTTATCTCATGGGTCATCACTTTCAGGTAAAGACCAATCATGATAGCCTCAAATATTTTTTGGAATAGCAATTTTCATTTGAAGAATAATAGAAGTAGGTGACTAAAATGTTAGGATATGATTTTGAAATAGTGTATAAGAAATGAAAAGATAATGTGGTGGTAGATTTCTTCTTCTAACAAGATGAATCATTTGAGGCATTGTTATGTGCCATGACCATGTGTCATGTAGATTGGCTAGAGGAAGTAAAATAATAATAAGAGAATTACATTTATACCAAGGATTTGATTTAGAATCTTCACTAGGGTTTAAATGAATCTAAAAAATTACATTGAAGGTAGACACATTATGACATTTGTACCAAGGATTTGATTTAGAATATTCACTAGGGTTTAAATGAAAACTTACAGAGGTATATGTCATGTTTATTAACACAAAATAAAATTTAGTCTAAAGTACTTAGCCTAAGTATCTTTTATATCTTGATGCTAATTAAATTGCATGCATCTTGTAGGATCGACAGCTCATAGTTAATTAGAGCAAGCCAATCAAATGGATCACAATTGGAAAAAACTATTCAGTGAGACTCTAAAAGGCTCATAATATTGAAACATGTGGAGTGTGAGTTCACTAATAAAATATAGAGCCTAGGAGGCCTATGAAGGTGCTAGGTGACAAACCACAGAGTCTGATTCAGAGACAGCCAATGACTTGCAAGCACAAGGATCATAATTAATGGTCTGTATTGATCCATGAACAAAGATGAAATGGTGAAAAGCAAAAGAAGGAGTCAAAAGATAATAGACAGATCCTTTAAATCTTTTATGAAAAATGTCACGAAAAATACCACATAAGCACAAAATGACAAAATCAAAGATTTGGTGGGCACAAAAGGCAAAGGTATAAAGGCAAGGGTTTTAATAAAATCCAATGCATGAATTATCCTAATTCCAAGCTACCATCACCATTAAATATATAAATAATCCCTATATCCCATAGAAATCCCTAATTTAAATTCTAATCAATCACAATCGAGCTAGAAAGAGTCTAACTATTATCTGAGCAAGAGACAACTAATTCAAAGGCTACTTGAAGACCATTAGTGAGCCATTTTAAAGTTTCATAGTCATGGAAACTTATAGGCAAAAAAATGGATGACATAGAGTTGTATTTAGCTTTAAATAATGAGGGAAGAGTATTCAAGGATACTAACTTTGATGTTGTGTTATTAAACATAAGAAATAGAAACTAGTCTAAGATTTTTTGGACTATTGAAGAGATGAAAGCCATCACAAGGGAAGAATAAAAGAATGCCTTCATCCTCCATAGGTACAATGACCTAGTCTTTATCTAGATGACTAGTCACCACTATGTTGCTGCAAAACCTAAGGTATTACACTGTATTGATGTTATTGCCCCTATTTTCATAGACTATAAAATTAATGAAGATTGGATAGTTCATGAACATAATTTTTAAAAAGTAGAATATATTTACCATCTTATGTTTGAAAGATATCACAATAAATGTAATCCCCAGGTATACTTGCCTAAAATTAGAGTATGGACTAGTAAAAATGACTTGAATGGTGTTCTTACCCCATTGCTACTCACCAAAACCCATGTAATCCAAGACCCCACTAGAAAGATCCTAATTATTTAATTTAGGGAAGGGATCAAAGTAATCATGACCTTGTTAAATAGATTATGTGGAGCCCTTTCCACCACACATGTTAATAAAATCTAGGTGTCTTATGTGTACTTCATGGTAGAAAAATGACTCACTTCCCTAATCAGTGAGATGATACACATTTATTTTAAACAACAATTTTCATCCATAAATAAGAAAACTAACAACCTCTTCTTCATGATGTCCTATCTTCTAGATGACCTCTTATTCACCACCAAGATCCCTGACATAAATAATTAGTCACCTAATGGGAGACACCCTATTTCCCATCACTATTTCAACTTGCACATATTCAAATATAGACAATGTATAATTTATTTATGATTGTGTATATCTAGCTTTGGTAAAAGCTATTATAGGGATCCCCATGGGAAGATTCATCCCTCTAGTTAATAAGTATGTGGATTTTATTGGATACATCTGGTTGTATCCAAATTGCATGGTTATAAGAATAAAAGGGACCTTAGTTTAGCCCCTCAAACTACCAGTCCATGTACTAGTCAAATTGGTAGAAAAATAGGTTACATACCAAATTTTCCATGGCATAGATGGTGTGTACAAGTAGAAAAAGAAAGGACTCATTCACCCCTTTACTTTGACCATTATGAAGAATATAATATAGAATTAGGAACATGTGGATGTCATCACCAAATATAGATACTTCTTAAACTTATAATTAGATGATTTGAGGTAGTCAGACTTGTTGATAATTTTGACCCTACAGGTAAAATTGTAACCCTTATCATTCAAAACCTACATAATCATGCCTTTTTGTCTCCTGAGTCAATAATTGGTCTTGAAAATTCCTTGAAGAATCCATGGTTAATAGGTCTTAGGGTTGTTTAGGTGATCTAGGGTCTTTTTTTTCACTTGTCTTATTCTTTGCAAAAAAAATTTGATGTTGATCTGAGTGGTTGAAGGGAGTAAATTTTGAAAAAGACTTTAGGTTTTCAAAGAAGAAGACTTCAAGCTTTTTCATGAATAAATATTTAAGGTTTTTCTATATAATATAAATTGAGGAAGGACTTTGCATAAAATTTGAAGGATTATTCCTTTCAAAAAAGACATTTTCAAAAATCCTAAAGGGTAGTTTCCTTTTAGAAAATTCACTTTTTAAGAAGTCTGAGAGGGTTCTTTTCCTTTGAAAAAGTTATTTAAAACTTTTTCAAAGGGTAAGTGGACCATTACAACTTTTTTGAAGGGTAAGTGGACCATTACAAATTTTCTAAAGGGTAAGTGGATCGACATAATTTTTTTAAAGGGTGAGAGAGCATTTAAAAGTTGCCAAGTGGTCCATTTTCAGAATTTTGAAAGGTTCATTTTAAAAAACCCGAAGGGAAATTTGTAATTTTTTTGAGTATATATATTCCTTTAGACATTTTGTTTTAATGTATTTTCCATTGAAAGATAATCCCAAAAGAATTCGTTTGGAATTTTTGTCTAAAGGAAATGAATAGAGGAAAATCTAAAAGAATTCCTTTAGACTTTTTGTCTGAAGGAAAAAAAAAAGAATTCCTTTAAACTTTTTGTTTGAAGGAAATAAAAAAGGAGATAAGTTGTAGAAAAAAGTATGAAGGGGAAGACTAAAACAAATTTTGAAGGCCAAAAATCTAAGAAAATTCCTTTGGGGAATTATCTAAAGGAAAAGTCAAAAAGAAAAGTGCATAAGGAAATTAGTCTCAAACAAATTGTCTGCAAGAAATAGATAGGAAATTGTCCAAGAGGAAAGTTTATGGGAATATATAGAAATAGAGGGTCAAAATACAAAGAGCCTAAAAAATAATCCCACAGTAATCAACCAAAACAAAGAAGGGTAAATTAAATATAAGGTTACCCAGTGTAAATCTAAAGGACCAATTAACTAAGGACAGGTGGCATAAGCACATTCAACTAGTGGTATTTCAATAGATAATCAGTAGAAGACAATGATGACTTCTCCTTTTGACTCATATGATGTGGTTCACAACTCACATTTAGATCATGAAAAGTGTCCCAAGAAATATTAGACTAGAGTAAAGAGCATGCCAAATAATAAATGCAATAATCAAATTATTCACAGACATGTAGCTACCTTCAAGCATGGCTCTCTCAGTTCCAAAAGGGAGACTCAAATGGATGAAGGTCTCAAAGAGTTTAGCATTGGATGGCTATTCAAGGAGATATTAATATATAATTTCATGCATGAACTCTTGTTTATCTTGTTAATCAAATCCTTTTCAAATACTTCCAACTCAGCTTCAAGTGGAGTTTCCTCTTTGAAGATTGGCATAGCATAATACATGAAGAGAATTGAATTACCAAGGATCCATGCATGTTTGATCAATTTTGAATAATTTAATATTTATACTAAATAAGGATTATGAAATGGGATCTCCATCATTTTAAATGCCAAAGAGTTTATCATGTAAGGCATAAGACAAAAATATATTATTTGAAGGCTTAATTATCTTTTGATAGCTAAAGTTAGACTCATGAGATTTAGGAGTTGATCTCCTCTTCTATTTTCAGTGCCAACATCTTGTTTGTGTATTTTTTTCTATATAAGTTGGTTTTTTCAACCATTTTGAGAGATGAATCCCTCTTTTAGCAAGATCAATCTCTACCAAAATTTGATTTTTGGACTATTTTTAGATTCCAAGATGTTGGTATAGTGTATTTATGTTAGTGATTTGCATATGTGATATAATTTTTCTTCCTTTTCAAGTCCTAATTCTTACCTATTTACTAGTTGATTAGATTATGTAGGTCATGTTTTATGTTTGATGTCTTTTGGCTGAAGTTATAGGAGATGTAAATAGATGGTTAGTGCCTTGAATTAGGCCTATTCCTTCATTTCCCTCAAGATTTGATCACCAGATAGAACCTTTTCATGAAATACTGATGCATAGGATTCAATTGAAATTGAAAGTTTAGTCTTTTTCTTATCTAATTAGTGTTTTTAGGAGCTTAAATTGAGTGGATAAACCAAAATATAGGTGTATCACAATCATTAGATAGGATTTTTTTCTTCAAGTTTCCCTTTTCTTGATATTTTTTAGCATATAATAGAGATCCTAATTGATATACCATAGGGAGCTAGCCCTTAGAATCTAGAGACTTAATCTACTAATTAGGCCACCCATAGTCTATGATTATTTCCATGTTTCAGTAGACTATGAAGGCCTAAAACTACCTTCATAAGGGTGTGATTCTAATTGAAAATAGTTTTGGCATGTTGGGTGGGACACATTGGAGCTGGTCTTGATGAAATTGAAGTTGTAGCAATGTTCTTCCTAAAGTATTTGGTGATTCCAAGCTCAAGTAATTAATTTTAATAGTCAAGGCATAGTTTCCATGTAAGTCTATTTTTATTGCCTTATCATGAATGAGTTTTAATGTATGTATATGAAGATAATTCCTATGCTATGTTTCCTTATCATCCTTATGATGAATCATACCAACCTTGTCTCTAAGAAATAATGGATGAGATAGAGCTCAAAATACTAGCATATGCAAGAAAAGTTTGTTCAAGATTTCAGTATGAGAAAGTGAGTGTTTTTTCAAAATGTTCCTAATGATCTAGATAAGATAAATGAGTTATGTATTTTTTTATTGGAGAATATTGAGTCTTGTGAGAGGCAATGAATTGAGTTTAACCAATTTTCTCAAGAGGATTCTTGTCTTCCTTATTATCATGAAATTCTTCACATGCTCAGTGTATGCTAATGGATCTCCCTATTTGGAGTCAAGATCAAAGTAATATGCCTATTTAAGAGACTAAACCTTCTTTCAGTCCCCTTTCTTCACCAATAATCCCTCGAGCTCAATATATCCTTGAAGAGGAGGAGGTTTCAAATTTTGATGAGGTAATGGCCAAGTGGAAAGAATATAATGTAGAGGTCTTTAAGCATTTCTCTTTCTCTCCTCTCCAAAATTACCTAAATTATTCCATTTCCCTCCATAAACTAAAATATGATCATGATCAACCTCCCATGCTTCATTTTCCTTCTCAAACAAATAAATTTTATCACGTTTGCACCATCTCCCTTCTTCAGGAGGATTCTATTCTCTAGAGGATTGAGAAAGAGGTTACAACTACAAGTTATGTTCTTTCAGAGTGTGAAGAGGATGAATCAAGTGTGTATGAGTAAGATTTTCTCATTTATACTTCACTTGAGGTTGTAGTTGAGAATGAGAAGGATGATCTTGATGTGAAGGAACTCCAAGAGGAGTTGGTACAAATTGAAGTCATAAATGAGTTAGAGATATCTTTTATTAAGAAGGATTAAGATAAATTTCATGCTAATACTCTTCAGATTGCTTGAAATGAGGAACAAAAATATGATTGGTAGTTGTACCTTGAATCTTTATAGGAGATTGAAGAACTCTATAAGGATATGTTGCCTATTGAAGAGCGTGTTTATGAGAAATTTGATCAATAATCACCTATTCAAGATCATAATATATATTAGGTTGCCTACTCAAAGATCTTTGAAGAGATGGATGAACTTGTAGCAGTTGATAAGAAGGATGAGGTCACTCAAGGACAATGCATAAATGAGATATCACTTGATAATGTTGTAGATGACAAGCATTATGAAAAATATATGAAAGTACTAGATGAGTTTGTCTTTATTGTTAATTGATTTTCTATTGATAACTCATTTGAGGAGATGTTAATAGAGTTGGTGAGCAAGAAAAATGCCTCATCAAAGGTTATGATTAATAAACATCTTACCTTGAAATTTGTACCATATCTTAGAGTGAGTTTATGAATTTCCCTTGTGATACAAGTGGATTATTCTTTGTCATGGTTATTTAGTTATTTTTCCTCCAAGTGTTATTAAATCACATTAGATTTGTTTTGTTTTGTCCCAAATAAGTGCTTGTTTGAACATTTTCTTGTTTAGTTAGTTTTCATATTTTATGTGTTTCCCTTATTATTTTGGAGGATGAAGGTTTTCTCATGCTAGGTCAAAACAGAGTTTGTAGTCATGGATTGGTCTAATTTCTCAAGCATAACATGCATGCTTCCTAGCTGAGTCACCAAAATGTTGACAATTTTGACCCTACAAGTCAAATTACAACCCTTATCATTTGAAACTTGCATAATCATGCATTTTTATATTGTGAGTTACTAATTGGTCATAAAAAATCCTTAAAAAATACATGGTTAATAGGTCTTAGGGGTTTTTAGGTGATTTAGGATCTTTTCTTTCACTTTTCTTATTCTTTGCAAAACAAAATTGATGTTGATCTGAGTAGTTGTAGGGAGCGAGTTTTGAAAAAGACTTTAGGTTCTCAAAGAAGATGACTTCAAGGTTTTTCAGGAAGAAATACTTTAGGTTTTTATATATAAGATAAATTGAAGAAGAAAGACTTTTCACAAAATTTGAAAGATTATTCCTTTCATAAAAATACATTTTCAACAATCCTAAAGGGTAGTTTCCTTTTAGGAAAGTCACTTTTCAAGAAGTCTGAGAGGGTTATTTTCCTTCAAAAAAATCCTTTACAACTTTTCCAAAGGGTAAGTGGACCATTAAAATTTTTTTGAAGGGTAAATAGACCATTACAACTTTTTTGAAGGGTAAGTGGACCATTACAATTTTTTTGAAGGGTGAGAGACCATTTCAAAATTGTCGAATGGTCCATTTTTAGAATTTTGAAAGGTTCATTTTCAAAAACACAAAGGACAAATTGTAAAATTTCCAAGTACATGAATTCCTTCAAAAATTTTGACTGAAGGAATTGTCTATTGAAAGAGAAGCCCAAAATAATTCTTTCAAACTTTTTGTCTAAAGGAAATGAAGAGAGGAAACTCTAAAAGAATTCCTTCAGAATTTTTGTCTAAAGGTAATAAACAAAAATAATTCCTTCAAAAATTTTATCTAAAATAAATAAAAAGGAGATAAACCATAGACAAAAGTCTAAAGGGGAAGATTGAAACAAAATTTGAAGGCCAAAATTTTTAGATAATTCCTTCAGGGAAATTGTCTAAGGAAAATGCTATAAAGAAAAGTGCATAAGGAAATTAGTCTCAAATAAATTGTCTACAAAAAATAGATAGTAAATTGTTTGAGAGGAAAGTATATGGGAATAGAGAAAAATAGAGGGTATGAAAAAAAACATCCTAAACAATAATCCGATAGTAATCAACCAAAACAAAGAAGGGTAAATGAAATATAAGGTTACCTAGTGCAAATCTATAGGACCAATTAGTCAGAGACAAGTGGCATAAGCACATTCAACTAGTGGGATTTTAACAACCAATCAACAAAAGACAAAGAGGACTTATCCTTTTGAATCTTATGACATGGTTCACATCTCACATTCAGAGCATGCAAAGTGGCCCAAGCAAGGTTAGACTATAGTAAAGATCACACCAAATAATAAATTAAATAATATAATTATTCATAGACATGTAGCTACCTTCAAGCATGACTCTCTCAGTTCTAAAATGGAGACTTGAATGCATGAAGGGATTGAAGAGTTTAATGTTTCATGGTTGTTTAAGGAGAGCTTAAAATATAATTTCATGTATGCACTCTTGTTTATCTTGTTAATCAAAGCCTTTTCAAATACTTCCAACTCAGCTTCAAGTGGAGTTTTCTCTTTGAAGATTGGCATAACATCATACATGAAGAGAATTGAATTACTAAGGATCTATGCACATTTGATCAATTTTGAAGAATTTAATCTTTATTATAAATAAGGATTATGAAATGGGATCTCCATACTTTTTAATGCCAAAGATCTTTTCATGCAAGGAATAAGACAAAAAGATATTATTTGAAGGCTTAGTTATCTTTTGATAGCTAAAGTTGGACTTGTGAGATGTGGGAGTTGATCTCCTCTTCTATTTTTAGTGCCAATATATTGTTTGTGTATGATTTTTATATATAAGTTAGTTTTTCTAACCATTTTGAGAGATGAATCCCTCTTTTGACAAGATTAGTCTCTACCAAAATTTGAGTTTTGTAACCTTTTTAGATAAATAGAAGGATTGTTTTTAGATTCTACGATGATAGTTTAATATATTTATGTCAGTGATTTGCATATGTGATAGATTTTTTTTCCTTTTTAATTCATGATTCTTACCTATTTAATAGTGGATTAGATTATGTAGGTCATGTTCTATGTTTAATCTATTTTGGCTAAAGTTATAGTGGATGTAAGTGGTTGGTTAGTGCCTTGAATTAGGCCTATTCCCTCATTTCCCTCAAGATTTGTTCACCAAATAGAACCTTTTCATGAAATACTAATGCATAGAAGTCAATTGGAATTGAAATTTTTGTCTTTTTCTTATCTAATCAGTGTTTTTAAGAGCTCAAATTGAGTGGATTAACCAAAATACAGGTGTATCACCATAATTAGATAGGGATTTTTCCTTCAAGTTTCCCTTTTCCATGTAGTTTATAACATATAATAGAGATCCTAATTGATACAACACAGGGAGCTAGCCCTTAAAATATAAAGAATTAATCCATTGATTAGGCCACCCACAACCTAGGATTGTTTCCATGTTTTAGTAGACTATGAAGGCTTGAAACTACCTTCACAAGGGTGTGAGTCTGATTGACAATAAGACCATAATAGGGTCAAAAAACAATGTTTGAAATCAAAATAATGAAATACCCCTATAAAAATAAGCTTGGTGTTCATGACATGATGTATATTAGGGCCACCAATTTCATAGAAGTATTGGCCAATTTGAAGAAACATAATATCAGGCTTGATCCCAGGCTAGATAGAGATGAGAAACCTAGTGAGATATGGTAGATGTGGACCCTAAAATACCACTTTTTTCCTAGACCCTCTTCTAGGCCCCATCTATAGTAACCACTACAATAACCTCAAGCACCAATTGCACAAGGACCTAACAAGTAAAAATTAGAAGAAAGGTCAGGTGAAGGGACCTTGATTTCAACCCAACCTAAAAGGCTATATTACCCAATTGAGTTCCTTGACATGATTGCACTATGTCCTAGGGAGACAGTGGAAGATGCACTTGGAGTGATTACTAAGTCATATGGGTCAGATAAAGAAGAATAATATATTGGGGAGCCTTAAGCCCAAGCCAAAGAAGTAGAACATCAAAATGGGAACGAGATAGCTATGGACCTAGTTCTAGTTTCACCCTTACACAAGAAGAAGGTTGAGTTGGCATTTGTCTTACTTATAAATAAGAATCCAAAGTTAACCTTCACCCATCCTTTGAGTGGGGTTAACTTATTTAGTGACAAGAATCCCATTCATGGTCCAATCATCCTTGAATGGTTTATTTATGGGAATATGCAAAAGATTCAAACATTACAACATTCATGAGCCATGAGCTAGATAGTTATAATCACTATTAATGATGAGCTAAAGCCATAGATAGTGGATCTAATGAAAGAAGAAAATGAAAAAAGGATGACCACCATTGGGCTATCAAGTAACACTCAGGTAGAAACCCTTGGAGCCTTAAGAAGCACACATATGGAGTTCTTAGAACCTCCAAAGATCATAGGGTCTTCATCAAGTGTTTAATTCAATCCATAGATAGTAGGCTTGGAGAGGGTGACTACAAACCAGACCATGGTTGAGTATGAGGAGTTCACTTTTCAAATATTTGAACATTTTATAGGCTTAACTCTAGTAAGAGGTTAGGAACCTAGTGAACACCCAATCCATGAAGAAGACATATTTGGAGTAGTTAATGCCCATTCAACCCAACTAAAATAAAAAATAAAAGGCCTATATCAAAAAATAGAAAACCTACAAAAGGAAAAACAAAATCTTCTGATAGGATATCTTGTCAGTTCCTAAAGAAATGATAAAGATGTTTGAGGCATATTTTCATGATATGTTCAATTCCTTTAAGGAAATGAAGATAAAGTAGAGTCCATTGGCCCACCTAGATGCAATAGCTAAGGGTTCAATAGCCTGATGGTATAATTAAAAATATAAAATCAAGGAACTAATTAGCATACTAGTGGAGGACTAGATTTCTAGCTTTAGGACCATCAACCTAGCCCATTTGAATTCTATTATGGCAATAATTGTTGACAAGATCCAAGGTTTGAGTACTTAGTTGAAGAACTTGGAGAGGGTCCCAAGGGATGATAAAGAGATGATAAAATAGAATTGAGTAGCTCCTTAGAACCATGTTTTCCACACAGACCACACTTGTTCCTTATGCATCATTATATATGATAAGTACAAGCACAAAATCACCTTGGTTATGCAAGAGGTTAGGATCAAGAGTCATGGACAATTTGGGAGTGACAACAATAAGGTCATGGACTTGATCCTGAACATAGAAGATAAAATAGCCAAGACAAGGAGTATCAAGGAAGCAATGGTGAGGAATGATAGATATTTTAATGACTTGACTGACCAAGGGGACGAATGCCTGTTATAGCCAATTGTCAACTTAAGGTTAGTCAATGAACAACATAAAAAATCCATGAAGATCCTTTAGGAGAAGCAAGAGAGTTATTCAACATAGGGCCCACAAGCTAACTAATAATATTCTATTTTTTAATACTTTTTATAACATTCAAAAGTAGAATATTATTTTTATAAAGGCATACGCTAGTTTGTTAGCATATTTGTGTATAGGTCAATCCACTTTGGAAAGAGGAATGTATTTTATAACTTTGTAAAAAAGGACAAATATTCTTACCTTTGTACATTTTTAACCTCATGACTAATCGGTGTACTACCTTAGCATCTTATAAAAGGTAGTATTACCAATTTGTAAGAGAAAGAAGTTTTTGAGAAAAAAGACTTTGTGTAAAATTTGAGCAATTAATACAAGCAAGGAATTCTATAAAGATTATCCAACATATGTTTGTGTGTTTGCTATTATGGCTACTTTCTCACTATCTATTTGGATGTTTAGATTTGAATGGTTTTCATTGATTTTTGATGTGCATATATGAATGCAGATTTGTTAACTTGTGCTTATACTAGGTTAATTGAAATATTTTAGGTTCATTTCACTTCCCTTACTTTTATTATAGATGTGCTAATGTAATTTTCTTGTGAAGTAAATCTTTACATTGAATATAGTTTCTCATTTGCATTATTTTGTCCTTTCTTTAGATATTTTGTTGGTACATGGTGAGATCTATGATATATATATTTCATGTCATATACTAGTTCAAATGTTTTTCTTGATGAAATCTAAACTTTGTCGTAATGTCTAGACTAAAAATCAAAATAACTTCTTTCTACCCTACCCTTCCTTTTTCTTTTTTCTTTAATAAAATAAACTTAGTTTAAACTTCATTGTAAATATTAATTTATATTATTCTTTAGTTTATAACATGATCTCAAATTCACTGACATTAACATAGATATCTTATATTTCACTTAGATTGGTCACAGTGGCTCCCAACCACCATTCAATATAAATATTATGGAATATCTTATTGCTCTACCCCTATTTCACCATGGGTAACCAACTTACCATAACCTACTACTCATTCTTTGGTTTCCCTAAATTATAAAATAAGAAGTGTCATTTAGACATTAAGAGCACCTATGATACATCTAGAGGTATCAACAGATCACTAGTTTGGAATTCTTGAACTAAATTATTCACTAAATCCTCCAAACTAGTAATGGAATAAGTTCTAAGTTGGTTGTACCAATCCAAGGTGTTGTCCCCCAAAAATATCACTCATTTTTGGGACAACATTTGAACTTTTTTGGTCCTATAGACCAAACTTGTCTCTTCCCTTTTCAAAATCTATCTTGGGCATTCAAATTCCTCATTTTTCAAGCTTCTCAAAAATCTACAAACTCTATAGGCTTAAATCTACGGACTCTACAGGCTTGAATGTACGGACTCAGTAGGAAGAGGAAATCTATGGACTTTGTAGGTCAAGTTCAATGGGCTTTACAGGTTGAAATATATGGACTTTTTCAAGGTAAGAGAAAAATACGGACTTGGTTTCTATAGAATCTATAGGCAAGTTCATTTTTATAGGTTCAAAGGCTTCTGTAGGTAGGTTTAACCAAAAGAATCAGTTTCTAACACTTGGTCATTTTCAGGATTGGTTCAGTGCCTTGGTTCAAACAAAAATCTCCATCGGCAAGCATCAACAGTAGGTTCAATGTATTTGGTTCAATGGTTTGTTCAACATAAAATGGTTCATCAGTTGGTTCAAGGCTTTATTTGAATCGTTAAACCAAAACTTGGTTTAACTATTGGTTCAACATCTTTTGGTTCAACAGTTAGTTCATCATTTTAGTTCAATTAAATGAACCATTAGCTTGAACCATTTTGGTTCAAAGCTTGGTTCAACCAATTGGTTCAATGAAGAGGTTCAACGATTGGTTAAAAAAAAGGGTTCATCAGCTTAAACCATTTTAGTTCAACCAAGTGGTTCAACGTTCACTTCAACCAAGCAGTTTAATCAAATGGTTCAACAGATGGTTCATTGCCTTGGTTCAACAAATGGTTCAACAACTTGGTTCAAAAGAGCATTTCAAAATGCAAAAGTTCAAAGGGCCTCCCAAAGGACAAGTTCCCTTACAGAGGGAACTTGGTCAACAAAAATACCCTTCAGAAGGGTCATTTTAAAAAATACTAAGGCAAGTCTAAGGCACAATTCCTTCATACTTTTTGTTTGAAGGAATTCCTTCAGATAAAAAGTTCAAAAGAATTCTAAGTGGTTGCGGGTGGAAAAAATTTGAAGGATAATAATCAAGGGAAATGGAAATTCCATGGACTTTTTGTTCGTGAGAAATTTCTGTGGACTTTTTGTCCACAAGAAATTGTCTGTGAAGAAATCTCGAGGAAAGCCCATGAAGACTCTAAAGAAAAAAGCCACCGAAGGACCCCAAAGGGCAGGTACCCTTGCAGGGGACTCTTAGCTGCCAACTTGAAGGATACTTCCTCGAAGCCGAAGGGTCACCTTCCCTTTGGGAAGATGTAAAACAAAAAGCTCGAAGGCCATTCAAAGACCACCCAAAGGGTAGATATCTTGTGGGGAGTTCTTCTCGACCCAAAATAGGTCATTTATTAAGGCCTAAAAGGGCAAGTTTAATCTGGGAAAGTGCCAAATAGAAAAGTTGAAAGAAGACAAAGGGATGATGTGCCCGAAGATATCAAATTCAAGACATAAAAATAGCCGTTGATCCTTTAAACCTATAGACCAGAATGCATTCACAAAATTCAAGGCCAAGACCAATAAAAAGCAAGGAAAGAATAGAACAACAAACTGAATCCAGGACCTGATTCAATTAACCAAAAAAGGAGGAATGATAAAGGTAAGATCAGATCACCAGGTGGACATTGAAAGTTGTAAACTTTTAATAAGCATGACTTGTTTCCCTATATTGATAAAATCAAATGGGCAAAATGCCCCTAAGTTCTAGCCTATCTTCTTAATAGATTCTAACGCAACATAATATGTTACTGTTCCTGAGTCCTTGAAGAAGCTATATAAGGGACTCTCTTCTATTGTAAATAGATCTCTTTTTTGACAATTAGAATGAAACTCTACCCAAATTGAAAGGAACTTTTGAGACTTTAAGCTCAGTTTGTTGATCATATTTTGTTACTGGAATAAGAAAGCAAGTGAATTTTCAGACTTTGTGCTGTGATATATTTGTTGTTGAGGAAAATTTTCTTATGTCTTTTTCCTTGATTTATTTTTTGTTCCTTTAATTCAACAAGCAAGATTAGTGAAATTATTTAGAAAGGTGTCCTAAAGAGTCAATTGTGGAGAGACTTCATGCCCCCATAATTACCTTTTAGTGTGTTTTCTTTTCATTTTTGTGTAAAGGACTTTGGAAAGACTTTGTGCCCTCATTGTCCTTCATACCATACTCTTGAGCAGTTTAGGTGGAGACTTTGTGCTGCATCTCAATTTGCTAGTTATTACATCTTTTGTTACATTTTTCTATTACTACTTGGAGTATTCTTGTGGCTTGCTAAATTGTACTTCTAAAAGAAGAGGAGTGTTTTCTATCATTTTCCTTGAGTATTATTTTCTATATATATAACATACCTATAAGAAACCTCCTCTTGATGAGAGGAGAGATTAGTGTCCTAATGTGGTAAACCTACACATTTGGATGACTAATCTTCCCAGTTTGGCTGATCAGACATATTTTGTTTATCAGTACGCTAATCGACAAAATATTCAACCAACAATTTTTGGCAACTCCGTTGGGGATATACATAATTTTGTGTAATTTGGAACCTCAAGTTTTAGATTGAAACATCACTTGTGTCTTACCCATTATCATTATAACCCTTATCCATTATAGATTCTGGTGATTTTATTACTTGTCTTATCCATTATTGTTATAACCCATCCATTATACTCTGTTGTGGAAGAGAGAACTACTTCAGTGTTTTCTCATTGTTAAAATTTTCCTCCCAACCTCATGCAATAGTTTTTGGTGACTCTACTAGGGATATAAAATCCATTATCCATTTATAATCTATCCATTCACATCCACACTAACCAAGAAAGAATGCATAGTTTAAAGCCTCAAGCTTTAACTGAAGCAAGGCTAATTCTTTTCCATTTTTGTTTCACAATCTGGTAGATTCAAGGTATACATGAAGCCAAAGGGCTAAAGGTATCATTGACCCTATATTTGAGCTGGTACAATAAAGTTATTTTAATCTATTTCCTTCACCATCTTATCTCCAATGAACTAAGAGTTTTCCTCCTACTAAAGTCAGATCTCTATTGCCAGACGAAGTATCTACTTCTGCTATTGATAAAGCTTTGCCAATAGTTACCCCTATGAGATTTATTATCCCTCCTTTTCATAATCCTACAATGGTAGTTTAAGGCCCATGGGGTAATGATTTTGGTCCTCTCAATCTTACTCCACCTCTACATGAGCTTCCACGTAGTTCAATGAAGAACTTCCCTAAGTTCTATGGTGATGGGAAAGTTCATCTTGATGAGCACATTACAGCTTTCAACATAGCTTGTGGAGTAATTGGAGTAGAATTGGAAGATGTAATAGTCAAGTTATTTGTAGAAACATTACAAGGTGCTGTCGTAGATTAGTTTTATCATTTACATGCTCGGTCAGTGACTGATTAGAATACTCTCAAAGATAAGTTTGAAGCCAGATTCAAACCTGTAGAAGATGCACATGCACTTTTGGCTCAACTTACACAGATGAAGAAAGAGCTTCATGAGCCTATGAGGGATTTCATAGCTAAATTTGACAAACTGAGGAACAAAAAAATTGTAATTGCTTGACCTATAACTGATAATCTCAAATGTTTTTTCATTAATTCTCAGTTACCTGAAGTAAGTTTTCTCTAAAGACGTGTTGGTCAAATAGATCTTGCTGCAGCTCAACTTTTGGCCACTAAGGTAGAAGATGATCTCATCTTAGTAGGGAAAATAAGAAGAGATCCAAATAGAAATAGATCTTCATCATCTTCTGAATATGCATTTACAGGCACCACTAATCCAATGGTGCAAAAGTTGGCAAATGAAGTACTAGCCTTGAAAAATCAAATGGCGCAAGGAATGTCTTTTGCTCCTTGATACAGAAGGATATTCCCAAATTAGTCATATTAGGGCAATGCTGCTAGGAATCAAGGGCAATAGAATCACCTTCCTCCTCCATAAGGGAAACTTTCCCTGGAAGCTCCTCCAACGAATTCAGCAATGGGATATCTTGAAATAGAATCTGAGTTCTCTTTCTAGCCTAAATTGAATCAATAAAATGACATTGATCTCCTTGAAGACAATCAAGAAGAATCAACTGGTGACTCCCACATTGGTTTCCTGAACTACTAAGATGAACCCAAAAGCAAAGGATAAGCTTTTGATGGATCATATACAGTGTTTACCAGGTCCAAGAACCAATCAGTCTAGCAAACTAATAAAGGGAAGATAAAAGACCAACCACAGCTAGCAGTCATGATTACTAAACATGAAACCATTCTACCTTTTTAGTCAAAGGATCTGGTGATCACCCAAAATGTAAGTACATCAATTTCACCTTCACCTTCTTTTTCCATTTCACAAACTAGCCCTCCTCCCATCCCTCCTAAAACCCAAAAGGTTGAAATGCTTTCCTCTGTTCCTAGTCCAATTTATCCATTTGACATAATTAATCATGTCAAAAAGACCAAAATATAAATGTCTGAATTTGAATACTTGCAATCCAATCCTAATCAATTGGATAAGTTGGTCTAATGTGTCAAGAACCAGACCATCCCTACAAGACAAGAGGTTAATAAAATAATTCCTCATTCCCCAAAGAACATGCCCATTCCAAATAATCTTGTCTTTACTCCTCCAGCTGCCCTTGGGAAAATAGAACCTTTCTATGTTTCCCTGTTAATAAATGGTTATCAGCTCAACAATTAAATCATTGATTCTAGGGCATTTGATAATGTCATGCCTACTAAAGTAGCTGAGTCTCTTGGTCTCACATTGACCAAGACATTTGGGAGATGTTTCTCCATGGAGAACAAGCAAGTACCATTACTGGGGCAAATCAAAGATGCCCAATTTGCATTTGCAGCCTTTCCAGATAAGAGAATCAAGATGACTGTCTTGGTGGCTGACGTCCCAGCATCTTATGGCATTTTGCTTGGATAAAATTTTTGCAAAGACGTGGAAGGAGAACTAAGCATGGACTTGTCTAAAGCAAGGATCCCTGTCTAAGGTGTAATTAAGAGATTACTCCTTGAAAAGGAGGTAAAATATGTGGTCATCCAAACATCAGCCCCTATAACACAAATTCTATTTGAGTCTTTAGGCAGGGGTAATTATTTCTTTACCATAGAAGATGTTCATGTTTCAATAGATGAAAATCCTATAGCTAACATTCCAAGAATTGATCCAAATAAGACTTCAGGGGAATTGGTAAGACACAATACAAGTAAGGAGGGATCTTCCATCTCTAATGAAGAGAAATCTGATAGAAGATTAGGTTCTGATGATGACAGCAATTCTTCCACCAATGATGAAGTTGGAACTATGTTGATATCTCCTCAAGGAGATATTCTTCCTTCATTCCAATTGCAAGTCAGCAACATCAACAATATAGTTGGATGAAAATCTTTGTTGCTCAGATTGAAGAGTGTTTAAGATGAAGAAATCAAACTCCTTCACATCAAAGGAAATGCCAAGTTGATAATTTGTTAGGAGTTTGATATGGACAATCCAATCATATGCTGGACTGAACTAGAAGAACAACCAATTATGGTAATGGACCATGCTACTATAAATCAAAATCAGGCAAAGGAACCCTTCACCAAGAAATCAAAGAGTTATGGTTTCTAGTTTGAAGACCACATCCTATCTTGGAACAAGAAGAAGAAAAGGCCAAGAGGAAGACACATTAAATTGGTTTCTTGGTGGAGAGCACCATTCACCCATCATTGTTTCTAGGGGAAAAATGTTTTCCTGTTGGTTTACCAAGATGGCACACTATTTTCATGGTCTACCAAGATAAAGCAACATCTGAAATACTTCAATTCTTGAAGTGTCAGGTCATTCCATATGTATATATGTAAATTTATATAGTTTTTATTCTATTTTGTTTTGTTTGTTTCCATTTTTGATGCCTTTCATTTTTGGGTGGCATGACTCTATAACCCAATGGTACACATGAAGACACTGGAGATTCTAGATTTTACTCCTTTCAATTCTTTTGTAATTGACAGAGGTTCCCCAATTGGAGCCAGCTGTTGTCCCCCAAAAATATCACTCATTTTTGGTACAACATTTGAACTATTTTGGTCCTATAGACCAAACTTGTCTCTTCCCTTTTCAAAATCTATCTTGGGCATTCAAATTCCTCATTTTTCAAGCTTCTCAGAAATCTACAAACTCTGTAGGCTTAAATCTATGGACTCTACAGGCTTGAATGTATGGACTCAGCAGGAAGAGGAAATCTATGGACTTTGCAGGTCAAGTTCAATGGGCTTTACAGGTTGAAATCTATGGAATTTTTCAAGGTTAGAGAAAAATACAGACTTGGTTTGTACAGACTCTATAGGCAAGTTCATTTTTATAGGTTCAAAGGCTTCTGTAGGTGGGTTCAACCAAAAGAATTAGTTTCTAACACTTGGTCATTTTCATGATTGGTTTAGTGCCTCGGTTCAAACAAAAATCTCCATCGGCAAGCATCAACAGTAGGTTCAATGCATTTGGTTCAATGGTTTGTTCAACATAAAATGGTTCATCAGTCGGTTCAAGGCTTTATTTGAACCATTAAACCAAAACTTGGTTTAACTATTGGTTCAACATCTTTTGATTCAATAGTTATTTCATCATTTTAGTTCAATCAAATGAACCATTAGCTTGAACCATTTTGGTTCAAAGCTTGGTTCAACCGATTAGTTCAACGAAGAGGTTCAACGGTTGGTTCAAACAAAGGGTTCATCGACTTGAACCATTTTGGCTCAACCAAGTGGCTCAAGATTCAGTTCAACCAAGCGATTTAATCAAATGGTTCAATAGATGGTTTATCTCCTTGGTTCAACAAATGGTTTAACAACTTGGTTCAAAGGAGTAGTTGAAAATGCAAAAGTTTAAAGGGCATCTTGAAGTACAAGTGCCCTTGTGGAGGGCACTTTGTCAATGAAAATACCCTTCAAAAGGGTCATTTTCAAAAATACTAAGGCAAGTCTAAGGCACAATTCCTTCAAAATTTTTGTCTGAAGGAATTCCTTTGAACAAAAGGTCTGAAAGAATTCTAAACGGTCGTGGGTGGAAAAAAATTGAAGGATAATAATCAAGGCAAATGGAAATTATGTGGACTTTTTGTCTATGAGAAATTTTTGTGGACTTTCTTTCTATGGAATTTGTCCACGGAGAAAGCCTGAGGAAAGCCTGTGAAGACTCTAAAGAAAAAAGCCACTGAAGGATCTTAAAGGGTAGGTACCCTTGCAGGGGACTCTCAGCTGCCAACTTGAAGGATACTTCCCCAAACCTGAAGGGTCACCTTCCCTTCAAGAAGATTTAAAACAAAAATCTTGAAGGCCATTCAAAGACTGCCCAAAGGGTAGATATCTTTTGGGGGGCTCTTCTCGACCCAAAATAGGTCATTTCTTAAGGCCCAAAAGGGCAAGTTCAATCTGGGAAAGTGCCAAATAGAAAAGCTAAAAGAAGACAAAGGGATGACATGCCTGAAGATGTCAAATTCAAGACAACAAAATAGCCATTGATCCTTTGAACCTATAGACCAAAATGCATTCATAGACTTCAAGGTCAAGACCAACAAAAATCAAGGAAAGAATAAAATAGAAAACTAAATCCAAGACCCGATTCAATTAACCAAAAAAGGAGGAATGATGAAGGTAAGATCAGATTGCTAGGTGGACAGTGAAAGTTACAAACTTTCAATAAGCGTGACTTGTTTCCTTGCATTGATAAAATCAAATGGGTAAAACACCCCTAAGTTCCAGCCTGTCTTCTTAACATATTCCAATGCAACATGATGTGTTACTATTCTTGAGTCCTTCTTGAAGAAGCTTTATAAGGGACTCTCTTTTGTTGTAAATAGATCTCTTTTTTGACAATCAGAATGAAACTCTACCCAAATTAAAAGGCACTTCTGAGACTTTGAGCTCAGTTTGTTGATCATATTTTGTTACTGGAATAAGAAAGCAAGTATCTTTTTAGACTTTGTGTTGTGATATCTTTGTTGTTGAGGAAAATGTTCTTATGTCTTTTTCCTTGATTTATTTTTTGTTCCTTTAGTTCAATGAGCAAGATTAGTGAAATTAGTCAAAAAGGTGTCTTGAAGAGTCAACTGTGGAGAGACTTTATGCCCCCATAATTTTCTTTTAGTGTGTTTTCTTTTCATTTTTGTGTAAAGGACTTTGGAAAGAATTTGTGCCCTCATTGTCCTTTGTACCTTACTCTTGATCAATTTAGGTGGAGACTTTGTGCTGCATCTTGATTTGCTAGTTATTACATCTTTTGTTACATTTTGTTGTTACTACCTGGAGTATTCTTGTGGCTTGCCAAGTAGTACTTTTGAAAGAAGAGGAGTGCTTTTTGTCATTTTCCTTGAGTTTCTCCTATGATCTGCACACATCATCTTTGAAGAAAGAGAGATGGATGGTTTGTCTTACCCTTGAGTATTATTTTATATTTATATATATATATATACATATATATATACGTACATATATATATATATATACATACATATATATATATATATACATACATATATATATATATACATATATATATATACATATATATATATATACATATATATACATATGTATGTATATATATGTATATATATATATATATGTATGTATATATATATATATATATATAACATACCTATAGGGAACCTCCCCTTGATGAGAGGAGAGATCAGTGTCCTGATCTGGTAAACCTACACATTTGGATGACTAATCTTCCTACTTTGGCTGATCAGACCTATTTTATTTATCAGTACACTGATTGACAAAACATTCAACCAACACAAGGTATCACATGTAAGAGTTTTGGATAAGATTTTTATAGTGATGAAGGTGTTTAATTTGACCCAATCCTTATAAATATTTCCAAATGTTTTAAGATGAAGGGTAGGATCATTTGATCTATTATAAGAAATTGTAGGTGTGATACCTCCTATATCAATGTTAGTAATTTGAGTAGTGAGAGGTTCATTTTGGATATGCTTAATGGTTTTGTTGGCCAAAGGAGGTTGAGGAATGAGATTGACTTGAGAATATCAAAGAGGAGGGGGAAAATTCTAGTTATGTGTGCCCCAAGCCATTGTTTAAGGATGAGATTGAAGATAGAGAAAGTGGTTTTACATTCTCATCATTTGATTTGTGTTATGAGCTTGAAAGGTTTTCATTTGATTAATTGTTTGTAATAATATTTTATGTGTTTGATTATAATTATTAGAAAAATTAGAGGTGGTGTTAGTGGCTTGGGTACCAGTATTGGTGTTGATAGGATCTTGAGAGGAATTATGAAAATGTGAGGCACTAGTGGAAAAATTTACTTGTGTAGCAAAAGATGGACTAGTGAATGGTTGAAAAGAAGAAGCAATAATAACATGATTACCTTAGGTATAAAACAAAGAACTAGTGGAAGGATTAAATATAGTAGATATTATGAGAGTCCCAGTAGATGTAGAACCTACCATGTTAGTGGATATACTAGGCATAGAGGTAAAAGAAGTTAGAGAAGAAGAGGTCTTAGTATGAGAATGGGTCATAATCAAAGGAAGAGGCTGAAAATCAAAGAAAGTGGTACCTCTTAATCTAGTTGAGAATTTAGGAGTAAGTGAATGAGTCTCTTTAAATTGACCACTAATCATAAGATTGTAAATAGTAAAAGGATCTTTTCCTTTATGATGAGGAAATTTTGAGATAAAGAATAGAATTTTATGTGTATAATCTAGTTTGAGTTGATATTATAATGAGAGGAGAGGATTATGTTGTGAAGAGGTATTAGGAGGTGTCCCATAGTTCATTGTGTGAGTGGTAATATGAACATTACTAGCATCCAAGAGAGGAGCCATATTCTATTTATGGGGGACCCTATGAGGGTTGGTAAAATTCATCATGTTTGTTGACTAAAAATAATTATTTTCATCAAGATAAAATTCCATGATGAAGGGAAAGAAAGAGATATGAGAAATCAAGGAAACAAGAAATGATATAAATAGTATAAGGTTGACTGGGTTGATCTAGCATAAAAATAAGGTCTATAAATAGTACATGGTCAACTGGGTCAATCTAGTATAGTGAACAGAGGCTTAAAAAAAAGAAAATAGGGTCTACAAATAGTATACAGTCAACTAGGTCATTCTAGTATAGTGAATAGAGGCTAGAAAAAGAGAAAATAGGGTTGATTAGGTTGATCCAATAGAGTGAACAGAGGATAGAAAAAGGTATAGGGTCGACTAGGTCAATCTAGTCAATAGAAAGGGAAATTTAAGAAGCCTATAATAGATTATGAACTGAATAAAGATAAAATTTTTAAATAATTTTAAAATAAATAACTGAAGCGAAATAAATAATCAATTGGATTAATGTTGGCCAATATAATTAAATCACACATCATAAAACCTTACACCAATGCTGGCTAATGCAAGTTTTTATAATATAATTGAACAAAGAGTAAGAAATCAACTTGGAAAGTAATGAGATAACTAATTGGTCAACCTAAGTGTTTATTAGATTATTAAGAACATGATTTATTAAGAACATGATTTTAAATATGATGAGAATTTGGATATAAGCAAAGAACTAGAATGGCAATCTAAGGATGGTTTCAGGTGGTTTAGGTTGAAAGGGATTCATAGTGTAATGATATAGGCTTGGTATTAGGGCTTTCCTCCTCACTTCACACACCACAATGATAAGGGTGTTGGGTGCTTAGCCAAAATATACCATTAACCATACTTTATACTTGAATAGAACATCAATTCAACTTCCCCCTTGGTGATGAAATCCAAGTAGGTTGGCCTTGGGTAGACAAATGTTAAAATGCTTGTTTATATTTTTTTATTTTTTTAATGTGTGCATAAAATATAAAATAGTGAAACTAAATGATTAATTAAAAACCACCTAATTAAGCTATGTTATCTATTATAAGCATGCAAGCAACAAGAAATAAAAGTGTGAATTAATTACTAGTATATAAGGTTAATTCAAACTTTGAAATAAGGTATAGTGTTGATATAGTCAATAGTATATGTACAGAATATAAAACAAGGTCGATCTTATATTGAAGAAGTAAGGTCTAAAAATAAATAGGGTCAACAAAGTCCACCTAGTTATCTAAACAACACATAGAACATAGAACTAGGTCAACAGGGTTGATATAGTTGATTGTGTAGGGGCATTTTTAAATACTACAAATAATAAAAGGAAATATTGTAAATAAAGAGACAGAGAGATATAAAGGAACCTTGGTGGATCAGAGATGTAGAGAATGAAGATTGTTGTTTAAGAACCTTGATATATGATTTCAAATTCTACTAACTAGTTTGATTGGGATGATTAATCTTTTTATAAACCTATCACTAAGTGCTTGAAATATAAAATCTTGACTAGGTCAACCTAGTAGTCTAGACTAGATGTTTAAAAGTCTAAAAACCTATACTAGGTTGATAGGGTTGATCTAGTAGCTTGTACCTAAAAAATTACACATAGAAATTAGAGTTGGGTTGATGCAATGAACCTAGTATGATAAATATATGATAAAATAATGATGAAAAAGAATGAAATGATGAAATAAGGTGAATAAATCCTGCAAGGGTTAATTCACATCAAGTTCACTAGAATGTATGTAATAAAAAATGCATCATGTCTATAAATCAATCCTACTTTGGAGAAGATAGAGCATACTTACACTTCTAATTAGGAATACATTTGTTAAGTAGGATCATGACCAACATGGAGAGCCACTAGACTTGATTATGGGATCACTTATCACAATACACCATGCTAGGAAGGGTTTTAAAGCTTACAATCTAACATAATCATGAAACAACCCTAAAGGAGTCCTAGGTTTAATGTTCACTCTATATATAATAAACAAGAAATTAAATCTAATCTAGTGCACACTAAATCTTGTCACACAAAGTAGAGGTTAGAAATAAAACAAGCTAAACTAAACATGCATAGAAGACATATACTCATGTCAATTTATATGGAATCCTAGTGCATGGGAGAGAAGCACAACCACATTATCTATCTACGCTTATAAAATAGAAATAAAGTTAGAAATACTTTCCTTAAATATGAACCCATCGAGCCTCAATCTCTCCCTTGGCCAATGTGCTTCACAAAATATTGTTTTGGTATGTAAAGATAACAAAGACAAATCATCACTAGGATAAACAACCTATCTATACATCTAAAAGAATTACCCATAAAATAAGATTTTTATCTCCAAAGAAAGTATGGAACCCTAAGCTTTATTACTCAAGTAGAATGGTCAAAAAGTAGATATTTGTTTTTACTTATTCTTCTTAGCTTCCCTATCCTAAAATTATTGGAAATGAAATTGTATATATAGGTGGATCTTATCCTAAATCCTTTTGAATATGTCAGTTTTATAGGGTCAACCCAGTAGACCTTGTATGTTTTTAGGAGATAAATCACTAGGTCTCGAGCTAGGTCAACTAAATGGATAATAAAACTCTAAGTGAATAATATCCCTAAATAATATAGGGTCAACCTTTTCAACCCTATATAGTAATCAGAGATTTAAAATTATTGAGGGTTAACCCAATCACCCTAGTACAGTCAACTAGCAAAAAGGGGTCAAGGCAAGGAAAAGGAGGATAAAGTATGGTAATTTTTTTGAATGGATACAACTAAGAAGATTAAGCTTAGCGTAAATGGTTTTATGAGACAAGTGTGTAAATGGCAAGTGGGAAAAGAGACAACAGTCTTATGAAGCACCAATGGTTTACCCACCCCTTTCCTGGTGCACCCCTTAAGGCATGCACTTAGAGAGATTGAGACTCGATGGGTTCCTACAAGATGTAAAGTTTTAGTAATTGGTAAAAGTTTGAAAATATTATGTGTATACACATACCTTCAATCCTCTTGCTAGTCAATTCTTATTAGTTTTCTCTAAGATGAAAATTCCAATGGTGGATAATAAGATATAAGATATTTTAAATGAAATATTTCTTTCCCCACCACAAGAGTCCATTATGTTTAAAAAATTCCAATTTTTTTGATGATTTATGTTATACATTCAAGGACATCAAAGTTAAACTCATTTCAATGAAGAGGCTAAAGTATGGCTTCAACCCTCCAACCAATTTTGATGCAATTTTTTTTAGTAAACCAAATTTAAAATCTATATATTTAATGATACTAAAATTGATGCAAAAATAATAGTTAATTTGGTTTTACAACCAACTAATTGATGTTCTTATCAACTCCTAAAAGTGGAAAATTATCATAGCTATCAAAACTGCCACATAATATGCTACATTTCTACTTGATTGCAACCTTTTATCTCTCACTTTCCAAAAAATAGGTTGATATGAGTAAGTATTCATTTAAGGTATTTGACAGTAATTCATATTGTGATTATCATATATGTACATGACATCCAAATAATAGATGCACTAATCTGTGACATAAGATACAATTTTTTGATAGATGAAAACATTATTGAGCTTAATTCATCTTTAAATGATCCAAATAAGATGCTTGATGGGAATACTAAGTTGAAAATATTTAATAATCCCTTTCCAAATCATGTGTCACAACATACTAAACAAATTTATTAGGTGCATTTAATTTATAATGCACACCCTCCTATAACTTCTTATACCTCTAGAAATAAGGAGGAACATCCTCTATATGTTATAATTTAAAGTGTATAGATAAATATACCTAATATAACATTTGATAAGCATATTATTTTTAAATATGACTCTTTTGAATAGACATTGTTTGTGCACACCTACATTGATTCATAGCCTAAACATAATGTCATGGAAAATAATGGTTCAAGGAAAAACATTTACATCATCATACTCATTACTAGCATTGGGTATACTTATAATGACTTTATGTATACATAAAATACAATGAAATGATTCAATTCATATATCAAAAACCCTCTTGGGAGTATTATACTACTACTTAGGGTGGGACATACACCACTTGCTATTATATTCTTAGATCTACCTAGTAGTGTAGAATTGTACATGTTATGAGGAACACATGGATACATAAGATGTATGTATTACCATGTATATTACACATATGTGTTAATTATATCCATAAAAATAGTGTAATTACATTTTTTGGTATCCCATATGATTATCCTATTTATCCAAAGACATTTACTCCACCTCCATCGCCACCACACTAAGTTATACAACCTATTTAGGTTCATTGTACTTATACACTTTATAGGAAGGTAATATAATTTATTATATGATAATAATATAGTGTAAATTACATCATAGATCTATTTTAAGGCAATAAATGTTACCTACTCCAATATTCTCAAAGGTAATGTTTTACTATATTTTTTATAAAATTAATAAAATTGTATGTGATTAAATAGGTGTAAAACTAGAATTATCATAATGCTAAAGATATGAAATAATTAGATATTATGATTTTGAAAAATTTATAAGTAAAGAAAGTTTTTAATTTTTGTTGACTATTCAAACTATTTAAGAATTAAAATAAGAAGAGATGAATGTATAGGATCTTAATAAAAATTAACAATCGATAAAATAATTGACCAAAAATCAACTATACAAAACAAAGTAAAAACATACAACTAAAAATCAAAATCAAATAATAATTAAAAGTGTTTTGGTTTGTGGTGTTGATTCAATCTTTATCATGCTTTCATTTTTACATATAATTTCCACTTTCATCACTATCTAAAATCTTCCCATACAATCTAGCTCAACTAAGGAAACACTTACAACTATGCCAAAAAAGGCATCATTAGTACCTTATATCATATAATCAAATCAAAGATAAATGAATGTAATACTAAATTTAAACATCTTATAATAATAATAAATATCAAATACAAAAATATTTTAAATAAAATCAAAATGTCTAAAATATAGTACCTATAATAAAATGTTAATATATTATAAAAGTCTAAGAAATAGTCATAGTTAGAATGCTAGGTAGGTGTGGTCATGATAGTAAAATAGTTTAAGAACCATAGTAGGAATTTGAAAATTCATTGCTTAAAAATTATGTGTCCAATTTTTTTGTCAAAACAAATTCAATTAGATAACAAATATCATATTATCATTTTATCATGGTGGACACGTGAAATTCATCACAACATATAATGTAACTAAGTTCTTCCTAAAATTACACAATGTTGAAAAATGATCATATACATATTTATCTACCTCTACACTAGGAAAGTATTTTATCTTTGAAATCACATAATAAAATTCAAAAAGTCTAAGCTATTAACCAACATAAATTCATTATTTTTAATTCAATCAAAGATAAAAATCCACTTAATTATAACTAAAATACATCATTATGATATATAAGAGATCATATAGTCCTATAATCAACATGTAATCAACCAATTTAAACATACTTGATTGATACCTTACATAACCAATATGAGAATTAACTCAAGGTTATTATAAATATTATTTAATTTATAAGTTTCAAACTTTCAATATAGTGAATACTAATTTGAAATATTCATATAATACTAAGCGAGATTCCTCTATGTAATTTACTTAAAAGGAATTGATGTCAAAATGAACATATGTAGTAATGTTCAAAGAACATGCTAACAAATAATAAATATATCCTTATACCATAATTATTGATTATTTACAATGACACATCCATTATACCACAACTCTGTAATTAATCAATATTTCATAACAAGTTACCAAAAATAAATGCACTACATGTTCTTAATGGAAATCCTAAGTTCTAAGGTATCCCAAACAAATTTTCTTTATGCATTTGTTATGCAATTCCAACATAAGAATGAGAAGCCTAAGAATGTATGGAGCTTAATATTATTTAATCATACTTTAAAAGATTCATTCAAATACTTGGATTACATTTATATTCACACTAAAAATACCTAAAAAATGATTCACATGTCATTAATAAGATGTCAAGACAAATACACAACATTGATTATAAACAAACAATGCATAGAATTTAAAAAATCAAGGCCAAAAGTACTCAAATGAATGAAACATTCCACATATTTAATAATATTTTCAACATTTTTATATTTATCTATAAATAATTTAATATTATAATAGTTTCCAAGATCACATTATAACATTTAAATAATAGACAAAATTTAATTAATATTACCTTGAGAATGATAATAGACAAAATTGAATTAATATTACCTTGAGAATAAATCAAGTCATAAAAGAGAGATGAGAGTTGATAAGTGTTGAAATTTCCAATCAATAAAAGACTCGGATTATTATAATCCTTAAAAATAATTAAGCTTTAAGTATAAAATCACTTAGAAGAGAGAGAGAGAGAGAGAGAGAGAGAGAGAGAGAGAGAGAGAGAGAGAGAGAGAGAGGAGAGAGAGAGAGAGAGAGAGAGAGAGAGAGAGGAGAGAGAGAGAGAGAGAGAGGCCATAATCTAAAAAAGGCATCATAAGATTACAAGAAAAATATTTTTGTAAAAGAGAGGAGGAGAGGGATCTTTAATTAAATAAATAAGAATGACGAGGGAGTTAAAATTATCCCATAATGACCTTACAAATACTCTTTGGTGTATTCTAAATGTCATATTCCCGAAGAGAGTGGGGGAAGTGTGTGACATGCAAGGGAGAGAGTTACATGTGTGAGTAAATCCCAAATACAAAAATTGGAAAAGAGAGGTGAGATACATCTCATAAATGTATGATAAAGTGAAATAAATTATATTGATAAATGCATAAATAAAATATACTTAGTATAACCTTAAATAACCTATACTGAAACTAAATAAGGTTACTCTCCAACATTTAAAGAATATAATAATTTATGTATATACAATCAGATGCTTAAAAATGATAATTAAATCATTGCCTTAGTGAAATATTATATTTAATACAAGGTAAAATTAAAATAAGGTCATTATCAAAGATTCTATGTTTCCACAGTCCATAAAATAACAAGTAATCTTTTCTAGAAAAAAATGTGTTTCATTTTGAAGATCTTCAAAACTAGACACAACTTCTACCAGAAAAGATTACTTGTTAATAAGGTCATTATTAATAATAAGTAAACATAAAATATTTTTCTTAAATAAAATTATTCATAGTCAAGAAATGGGTTTCCACAAAATAGATGTCATTGGTACAAGTATAATTATTCCATAGTCAACAAATGAGTTTCCACAAAATAGTTCTCCACAAAGCAACCAAAATAATATGAAACTTGATCCTAAACATTTGGTGGTATCCATACCCACCCCAACCATTATTTCAAGGCTGTATAAGGTCATTTAATAGAGGCTATACATCATAAAATTAATTTTGAAAAATAATATTTAAGAGATATCCACTCCACCATTATATGTTTTCTCATAAGAGAAAAAACACACAAAAACCTGTAAAACAAAATAACATTTCCAAACAAGTTTCCAACTATACCCTTGTTGGATAGTAATATTCTAAATAAAATTAATTATTCTTAAATAAAATTATAAATCACATGAAACATTTTTTTTTGAAATAACATCAAATTCATTAAATCAACACATCATCAAACAGTGAGATACATACAAGCCAATAATCCCACTAAGGTTCAACAACTAACCAGATTACTCATTCAAGTAATATTTAGTTACATCCAACTCAATATACTATTTATGTGCTTGAAACTACTTATAGGGTGATGGGGAGGTTATAAATAGGGAGAAACCCCTTTCTTGAAACTTACCCATCCTCCTTGGGATTCTTAGAAGTATCACATTTGAAAATATATAGGAATTAGAACACACAAAAAATGAACTTGTAAAAATAATATAATTCTCATTATTTCCTTCTCTTTCCCCTTTCTTCTCTTTTCCTCACACTTTAATACTTTTGTCACTTGATTTGTGTCCTCTCCATAGTTAATTATGGAATTATTAACTTCTTCCATTCAACTACATTGACATTTAGGAAACTTGAGTAGTGGTGTTTATACTTTCTCCACATTTCTCATGGTTTCCATAAAAAACCCTAACATCCTCATTATTTATCTTTAGCTTCCTAGCCAATGACTTTGATAATGATTTTCAAAAACAATGTGACACTAAAAAACCCTAATAGAATGATTAGGTCATTCAAGCAAGTCAAATGTCAAAACAACATCATTATGTTACTAAGGTCTCAACAAAAATGATTTTTTTGAATCTTCCAATAACATTTAATAGTGATAACCTTAATAAAGGTTATTGTAGACACCAAAACTATGTTACACAAGTGTATAATGTGTTGTGTTGAAACCCCCCTTAGACCCCCTTTGTAACAAGTCTTCCTAACCCATGCCTTTACCCCACATATTTAATTAATTAATTTGGATTAATTATACCACATTTCCTAGCCACCTTGCCCCAAGAACAATTCTCCCCCTGTGAGTCACCACTAGACTTGGTCTCCCACAAATAACTAACTCTTACACTATAAACCAATTTCTAACCATTTACCTTATACCCAACCTTGCATATTGACCATTTCTTAATGGGTGTCACACTTAGAATGAAGAAATGGAAGAAAGGAGCCAAAAATAGCCGTTTTGACCTATTCTTATGCCACTGATGTCGATCAACCCTTGATTGATGTTAATCAACCTGAGATTGATGTTGGTGGGATCACTGACATCAGTTACTTAAGAAACATTCTAAACTTATTTTACACCCATGGAAAGCATTCTCTCTCTCAAACAAAAACTCACTCAAGAGATTCAAATAACTCTTAACAAGCTTTTGGTGATTATCCACTATAACCAGGCTCACAACTTCTCTATACCAGTCAAATCATAAACTAGAATTGATCCATTATGAAAAAATCTAAAACTATAGTGAACAGGTGGCACACACTCATCTCCATTCAGTCAGTCACCTTAACAAAGCTTTATCAAGAGTATTTCTTTAGGTACTTATATCATTTAAGCATCCATGTATTTTATGAATTCTAATAGTTTCTCATTAGCATTTACACAAGTCCCCTCCATCCCTAAGGAGGAGTTTCAAAGCTCCTTTGTCTCCATACATGTACCTTAACCAAACCAAAATCCTCACCTAGACTTCTTACCATCTCTCTAACCCCTCATATGACTCTTTTCCACACCCATTAACATATCAAATATCATTCCCTATACTCAGGAAAGCCTTCTATGAATTTTTAACTCCATTTCACTTATCGACATTAGTTATCCTATAGACATCATTCACATTGTCACTATCAACATCATTTACCCTACTGATGTCAGTGACTACCCTTTTACCCAAATTACCTCGAACTAGCCTAAACAACCCTCTAATAAACCAAAATTGTATTTTGATTTCTATATGATACTGATTGCTACACACAAGTTATATAAAAGGTACATATAACTCTCTCTCTCTCTCTCTCTCTAATTTAATTCGCCATTTCATTTTTAACTCTTTGTATTAAACATTGGACTGTCATCCCCTACGAAGTTGGTCACTTCCTAGAACAAGCAAGTTGTTTGGCATCCCACTCACCAACCTACTAACAAATATTTTGTGGTAGTGTGTTTTTACTTGTAGGTGGTCCTCCCTAGCCAAAGAGGAGTTCCTAAATTCATTTGGATACAATGAGCACCAATATAGGTACATATAATCACTAATCCCCAACCTTTCTTTCTCTACTTCTCAATTCTTAAATTTAATAAAAAATAATTGAAACATTTTTGGCATGCTTGGTGGGACCCCTGGAGTTTTATTTAGGTTTCTTGTATGGTTTTTAAGCAATCATTTAAGTGCACAATAGTAAATTTGTTATTTATTACACTTTCTCTCTCCTCTTATTACTTAGAAAAAAGGAAAAAATAAAGAAAAATGTAATTTTCTTAATTTTTTGTTTTTAAAGTAGTAAATTAAACTCTTTTCTCTCTGTCATTATTTTTGCTTCACAAAATAAACTCAATATATTTTTCAAGTTAAAAAGAATTATTTTCTTTTGCATGCACAAATAGGATAGTAAAAATGATCCTCTTTTCTTATTCCTCTTTGTTTTCATCTGAATTAACACAATTTCAATTTGGGTTTAAAACATACTACATTTCATTCTCTATCTATTGCATAATTAACACATCTAGTTAATTAAAGCATTATGAATGAATCATAGGTCAGAAATGTTACACATCCAAACCACAAACACAAAATAAGCACTTCAACATACTTGAGACAAAGCCCATCAAAACTTTATCACCTGGTGGATCACCTTACCCTCCCTAGTTATTCTACTTTGATGTCATTACCAAGGGAAGATCCCACTCTATTCTCTAGTAGAGTATAAACTCTAGGCAAATGGTATATTTTGGCTAAGTGACCTGGCTCAGCTTCAGGATCGTGAAGTGGGGAGAGCAAGCTCCTGGCATAGGATATGTACCTAGTCTAACATAGATACTTGTAGAAAACCAAAATTTACCTGAAACCATCCTTAGACTACTTTCAGTTACCTACCATAGCTAATTCTTCTTCTCATTCTCTAGCCAACATGACTATAATTAATCTCTAGTAGTTTATATTAGTGGCTACATGCTATTTTCAATTTTCTATGTTTTTGAGTTTGTGAGGATGCTTCTTTTTTTGATTCACGAGTTCAAACCAAATTTGACAAATACAAAAGTCAAATAATCTCTAAAAATTAGACTTTTTTAATGTTTATCACTCTCATATAGATTCCTTAAGACCTTTCAAACACCTAGATTTCACTCTCTAAATCCTAGAAACTCATTTTTTGCACTTTCCAAACTTCCATAGTGACTGACATCAGCTATATATAATCGACATTGGTAGCTACCCCAACTAACATTGATCATAAGTGACCAACATCAACGATTGTGTAAATATTTAAATTTGTAGTCTACCTTAAACATTAACTTCACATAGCCTTTTAAACTTTCTCTAAAACTCATTTACCTTCATCCCAACCTTAAAATATTGTATTCAGACTATTAGTGTATTCTTTTACATGGTTTTAACATGAAGATAAGGAAAGACACTTACTGATTACACAAGCCATCAACTGCTTCCACCTTCCCCTTATGTTTTTGAATCCACAATGGAACAAGATATGGAAAGAATGTCTAGCCCTAATCAAATTCTCATTATAGCTGCAAGAGATCAAGAATTTGCTTGATTTCTTAATTATAATGTAACCACCCTCTAACATTACCTTGCTACAAGCCAAACTTAAACCTCTTTTGGTGACCCACTGCTTAGAATGCCAACATCATTAATGGTATCAAATCCAATTTTGGCAAGACCTTCCATGGTTACCCAAACCATTAGATCAACCAATAAACTAATTTTCATGATGTTCCAAGTGTGTCATCACCTACCATTTAATCCAACCTCCACCCTATCATAACTTGCTACCTTCATAAGCACAAGGGGTGTAATCTATTTCAACCCCATTTCATAACTTGGTGGTACCCATCCCATCAACTCTTGTACATGTTAACACCCAAATCACAACTCACCCCTCACCAAGCATAAATATTCCTTCCACTCAACCCATAACCATAAATCAAACCATTAACCTTACTTCAATTAGGCAAGGCCCATTTATTTTTATGCCTCAACCTATGACTCACTATCCTTATGTTATTTCAATACAACCACAACAAGTAGTGTCATATATGCCTTCAAATTCATATTCTCTTCCTTACATTATATGAGGTATTTCTCAAATAAATCCTCCTCTTGACCTCATCAAAATACTCATAAATAAAATGAGAAACCTTGAGACATCTATATCTGGATTGAAGAACATTTTGTCTTATGATTAGATCTGTAATGAACCCATTCACCCCTATGTACCAATTCATCCGTAACCAAACCAATGGGAACTCCCAAAATTTACCCTTTTCTAGAGCAAAGAGGAATCATAGCAACACTTTCAAGAATTCAGATATACTTTCTATTTGATAGGACATGATGATGTGCTATTACTTCAAACATTACCCATGTCTCTTTCAGGAGCTGCTTTGGATTGGTACAGTACCATCATGCTCTATTCACTATTTTATTTCACTCAACTTTCACAACTTTTCCTTGATCACTTATCCATTAATATCTCCAAAAAGGTTTCCATAATAGACTTTTATTCTATTTAGAAATTTTATGATGAAGCTATTGACAATTTCATTGCTTCATTAGAGAGGTCTCATAAACCAACTCTCCTTTTCCCTGCTTTAACCTGAGCTCATTGAGTTCTTCTATAGAGTATGTACAAAACATATTTCATCCACACTTCAATTTCAAACCTTTCACACATTTGATGAAACTTTCACAATTGCATGAAAGCTTAAAATCTAGGCCATAGATTAGGATAGGATCAAATTTCATAGTAAAAATTATAATTCTAAAGCAAATGATCCTTTTTCATCTAAAAATTCCCATTCAAATCCAAAAACTAAAGGGTTTGAAAATGTTATGGTTGTGAAATCCACTTCTTCTACAACCATGACTTAGCCCATAACATAATCAAACCCAATCAACCCAACAAAACTCTTTCAACAATGGTATGAACAAAAATAGTATACTCCTATTGGGGAGTCATACACCTATGTTTTAGAAAATCTACTAAACCAAGGAGTTATCAACCTTCCTACCATCAAACCTCCAATCCAATTTGATCCTTCTTGACCCATTCCAACATGGTTCAAAGAGGATGAGTTTTTCAACTATCATCATGCCAAAGGCTACAACATCAATGATTGCAAAAATCTTTAAAATATTGTCTAAAATATCTTGGATAAGGGTGATCTTATTTGAGATAATCCAAATGCTCCCCCAAACTAGAATATGGACATATTCAAACAACCCTTCCCTAATCACGTGCCCAACCAAAACATATTCCATACTACTCCTCAAACTTCTTTAGATCATAAGATTCATACAGTCAATGTGATATTTCCCTTAACCCAACCATTTCCACAATAGGAGGTGCCTATTTTACCTACTCCTACCCCATAAATGGTAGAAGTTAGTTTGACTCCACAGCCTCTTTCGATAGAAGAACCTATTTCTCCTCTTCCACTTCCATATGAGCAAGAGCAACCTTTACCACTCCCATTACCCCATCAAGAGTCACCAATTACCTTTTCACTAACCTCACCTATACTTTTAAAAAATTGAGATCATGCTTCTCCTACCCCTCAAACAAGTAGTGAGATAAATCCTTTGTTACTTCCTCTTCAACCCATAAAAGAAAGTGATGCATCCACTCCTCTTTCCCAAATAGATGAGTTAGATTTCTCCACTTTAAAATTTAATGAAGTAACCATTGAACCACTCCCAAACTAACCCATCTTTCCATTCCTCTTACCCATGGAGGGTCTTACCTTGCATTTTCCTCATCCACATGTTGAAGGAATAATCATACCATTTCTCTATCCCCTTGAGGATCCCTCATCTCCTCATTATCTGCCTACTATAGAGGAACACACTTATTCATCTATTACTAAATAAGATGACCATATTTTGACTTTTTCCTATCTTTAAATGGAAATATCATAGGCAAAAAAATCTCATCTCTATCAATCATCCAAAGACAAACTGGTTGAATGCACACCAATGAAATCTAAACCATTTTCATGTTTAGTGAAAAATATTGAATTCCTTGATTCTAAGAAATTAGATCAAGTGGCATTTTGGGATCACCTTAAAATACCCTATCGAACATAGAGAGTATCTCCCTTCATTGCTAACCATCTCACAACCATTTATCCTAAGGTATGTGTTGCTTCACCTAAGCTTTCAGAAGCCTCTTCTTATAATTCAAATCCCTCCACCTCACATGCATCTAACACATTAAAATAGACAATATATTTAGGCAAATGACCAATTTCTAATCTATTTCATCTGCATATGAAGCTAGATTTAACCCCTCAAAAATAAGGGGGTGTCTCTTTTCCTAAACCAAATAAGAAAGGTAAAACCCCAAAACCTCATCGATCTACCCATCCTCCACCTTCAAACATACCATCCATTTTGGGTCCACATCCCTCTACCTTGGTGGGAGTGTCACCAACCCATATAAAACATAAAGTTACATTACCTCTATTATTTCCATTACCACCTCACAAACCTGCAACATCTAGTACCCTCTTACCCAAACTTAAAAAGGTGGAAGTGAAACACGTGGGTTCATCACCACCTAAAAGGGTGTCACACAAGACTACAGCCATCACCACCAAACTCAAAAAGGTGTCCACTTTACCTATCACAATGAGTGTTAACCCATTTCAAGGCTCCCAAGTATTCTATCTACACCAATTATTGTAAGCATCAGTAATAACTCTTCCCTCCATCAAACCATTTGATCTTCTTAGACCAAAACCATTATGGTTCAATGCTTCACAACTTTGTTTATATCATAAGTTTCTAGGACATGATACTGAGAGTTACAAAGCTCTCATAAAAATCATTTATCACCATTTAAATGTTGATGCTCTCTTGGGTGTTAAATCAGTTGAAAATCCTAACATTCAAATCTCAACATCTTTAATGCCTCATAAAACCCCATTTCACATTAAACCCAAAGATGTTATTATACCTTCTCTATCACCTCCTTCATTTGCATTTTATATTAAAATGATCAATGTGACTACACGATCACAAAATCAAAAAGACAAAGGAAATGAAAATTTATCTACTCCTTGGGTTTTCCCCTTTATAAAGGACATCCCCTCTTCAAATCCTAAGTTTTCCATCTTGGGCTTCCCGTAATAGTCATCATCAGGGGTTATAAAAAACTCTATGGTGAAGCAACTTCACTAATCCCTGGTGAATATGTATCTATATGAGTTAATTCAAAACTCATCCCAACATTGAAAATCTCTCATTAGTGCCTTATAAGTGGTTAAAGTTCAACCCAAAGACCCTCAAACCCTTGTAGACTTTGTCAATTCTCTCAACACCATTTCTATGATCTCCTTTAGTGATTCAGAGATCCCCTCTCAACATCTTAAAGATCAGGATTCTACCTTCTTTATCACTACCTACATTGATTAAACTCATGTCAAGAGAGTTATTATTGATGGGGGAGCTAGTATCAACATCATTTCAACCCATGATTACAAGAAATTATCACTCCCTAACAATTGTTTGTCATAAATGGATCTAGTGTTACGTTCTTTTAATGACTCTAATGATACAACTATTGGCATTGTAGTCTTACACATCCATGTGGGTCTTCATACCCTTCTTGAGTTATTTTATGTTGTAGAGGGTTAATTCCTATACAACATACTTCTTGGGTGACCATGGATACATGTTATGGCATGTGTACCTTCCACATTGCACCATTGTGTTATGTTTGAATATAATGGTCAAGTTCATGTCATTCCCACTGACCCACCTCCATTCAAGACATTTAACATGAATTATATCAAAAATGATTTTATTATTCTTTTCAACACATCATCACCTCCACAACCCACTTCTGAAGCCTCCACAAGTTATGCTACCCTAAACACACCTATACCAACTACACAAGGATCCCATGGAGAAAACCTTCAAGTGATTATCACTTGGTGAATATCATTTATTAACTCTCAACATGTTACATACCCATCAAGAGTATGGAAAACCTCACATGAATGCCAACTATGATCCTCGTATTGGTATGATCATCCCATATGGTCCATCCCATCTTAAAACCAACTTCACATATGGGGGAACTGATCAATCTCTTGTCATGGTTAATTCATCATCTTCACCCCAAAAGTTTAACTACAACTTTTACTTCTTGAGCAAGCCTAAATTTGTGCATACTTATCTCTGTAGGTGTGCTTGGAAAGGTTTTGCCCTAGGACATTATTAGAAAAATAATCATACGTCCATTCAATACCCTGCACATCAAATCATTGATAATACCAAACAAAGGCATGTCATTGGTTATGTTGACCCAACTCAATCCATTAATATCTATTCTATTCCCATCATTGAAGAACCTGTATCTCCTTCTAAATCCTCTTCTCCACCATCACCCACAAAATTGGAGGTATCTATACCTCCTTTTTTTTTAAAAATAAATGTCATTCACTTGGGCCCCCTTACCCATCACTAGGGTAGGTAAACATGGTCCTTTCTTTTCATACATCCTCACATGATTGATGAGGGTTCTCTCATAATTAACACCATTTATTGTGCAAATAATGATGACATCCTTACATATATGGGTGCCAATGATTCCTATATCAAATTATCACTCCCTTCTGAGACATAAGTTATGTTAAATGAATCAGCCATTAACATTAACTTGCCTTCTCATGACGACCCTCATATTATTAAAATAGGCTAATCTCTAGATTCTTCTAAACAAACTGACTACACCACATTTCTCTATGACCCTAGCAGGGATTTTAATTTTTCCTATAAAGACATGCCTAGTCTCAACCCCTCAATCATAACCCATAACATTGTCACTAATCACGATGCTTAGGTAGTTAAGCAAAATTTTCAAAAAATACATCCTCATATTACTCTCTTTCTAAAGGATGAGATCCAATGCCTCCTCTCCATTAACTTCATCCAACCTATTGACTACCTAAAATGGGTTTCAAACATTATACCTATTATGAAAGCAATAGGGGGAATCCATATTTACACTAACTACTATGACCTCAACCTAGCTTGTCTAAAGGATGACGTTCTTTTGCCAAGTATTGATTAACTTGTTGATTTAACAGCTAGCCATGAGATGTTATTAATTATGGATGGATTCTCAGGATATAATCAAATCCTAGTTACCACTGAGGATCAACACAAAATAGCCTTTATCACCCCATGGGGAACTTTTTGTTATCGGGTTATGCCCTTTGGACTAAAAAATGCTGGTGCTACCTATCAACGTGTCATGACTTATATCTTCCATAACCTCTTACACACAATTATGGAGGATTATTTTGATGACCTACTTAGGAAATATATACTTCATCAAGATCACTTGGGGTTCCTTAAAATCATTTTCATTCACCTTCTTTAGTATAACGTTTGACTCAATCCAAAGAAGTGTATATTTGGTGTTCTTTCTAGAAAGATCTTGGAATTTATCATCTCTCTTAGAGGTATTGAAGTTAACCCTACTAAGGATCGGGAAATCCTCAAAATGCTTCCACTAACCACACTCAAACAACTCCATAGCCTCCAAGGTAAACTCTAATCAATTCATTAATTTATCTCTTAGCTATCAAATAATTGTCAACCTTTTCACCATCTTCTCAAAAAGGAAACTCCTTTCCATTGGGATAAAAATTGTGACGAAGCCTTTTATGCACTCAAACATTATCTCCATTCTCCACCCATCCTTATTCCACCTAAATAGGACCAACCCTTCTATCTTTATATCTCTTTGACCAACCATTCTTTAGGAGCTATGATATCACATAGGGATGATCACCACAGTGAGTAAGAAGTCTATTACATAAGATGAATGCTTATTAACTTTGAAACTTGCTACACTCATATCAACTAGGTCAATGGTTCTTATCTATGTAAGAATGAGACTCTAAAATGGTACAAACATCATGTAGATACCTTATTAGAATCATTTAACCATTACCTTTTTTAGATCATTCCTCACTCAACCGATAATTTTTCAGACACAATGGATTCTTTAGCCTCCCACATACCTTCTTCCTCCTCTTCCTCCAAAATCTACATCACTTTGCATCTCCTAACTTTGCCTTCTTACATTTCATCCAACATCCTCTTTGTGGGGAATATCACTAACTATCCCTATGACTTGTGGTATACTCAACTCACATATTACCTCTCTTACTCTATTACTCCTCTTGACATCTCCCACAATGTGTGGCATGTGTTCATAAAGCATGTTGCATGTTAGACTATGCTAGGGAGACTTCTCTATAAATGGGGTTTCAATGGTCTCCTCCTTTGATGTCTCACTAGTAAAGAGATTCCCATTTGCTATTAAGGAGGTTCCTGATGGGATTTGTGGTGTTCATTTTAATGATCACAATTTACAAATGTCTCCTTTACGTTGGCTATTATTAGCTAACACTCTCTCATGATTATATTGACTATGTTAGATGTTGTCTCAAATGTCAACAACATGCCAACCTATTTCACATTCCTAGTCATGCCTTACAAGTTGTTAAGGACTTTTGTCCCTTCTCTCAATGGGGTTTAGACTTAATTAGTGAGATTAACCCCCATTCCTCTCTTCATTACCAATTAATCATAATAGCAACATAATACTTCACTAAGTGGGTTGAGGCCATTCCTTTCATATCTACTAAGGCTGATAAAATCATTGACTTTATCTACCATCATACCATATGCCATTTTGGTGTACCTTAAAAAATCATATTTGACAATGGTAAGTCTTTAAAAAATAAGACTATCGAGCAACTTTATGATGCCTTTGGTATCAAACTCAACTTATCTTCACTTGATTTCTTACAAGCTAATGGGAAAGTTGAAGCCTCTAACAAAACTTTGACTGAAATCCTTATGAAAGTGGTTAATGCTACTGGAAAGGATTGGCACTTTCACATCCCCTATGCTTTATGGGCTTACCATACTATTATTTGCATTTTTATAGGAACTACACCTTTCTCCTTGGTCTATGTGATGGAATTTTTTTTGCCCCTTGAAGTATAAATTCCTTCTCTTAGAATTTCACTACAAGACATTCTAAATAATGATGACTTTCACCAAGAAAATTTGGCTCAACTTGAGCTACTTGATGAATGTTGTCTCACAGCCCTTAACCATCTCCACATCTACCAAGAGTGTATCAAATGTGCATATGAAAAAAACCTTAAAGAGCATGATTTCAATATTAGAGATCTCATCTTAAAGGAAAATCAACATCTGACTAACTTGGAAAAGAGCAAATAGGGCAAGCTTGCTCCCAATTAGCTAGGACCCTACATTATAACTCATAAATATGTCTTTGGAGCTTATCTCTTTTCTTCTCTTAAAGGATGACCAGAACCTAAACCTATAACTGCATTGCATTTATAACCATTCTTTTGTTAATTAATCAAAACTTTACCTTGTGTTTAACTTAAGCTCATCCCTTGAGCAAACCCACTATATTCATATTATTTTCACCTTACCCTTATTATTCCACACTTAGTTAACCTAAAAAGTGTTCTGATTTTATCCCAAAATGTGGAAAACCTATAAGCCTCTATAGACTTGTCCATGACTAAAGTAACAAAAAGACTCAAAAAATCAAAAGCAAAATAAAATAATATGGGACACATCAACTACTCTAAATCATGCCTAACTCTTAAAAAAGTAGATTGCTCCCTTGAAGGATAACTATATTCAAATACACTGCTCCCTTGAAGGAGAACTCTTAAAAACCATCAAAATAAAAAAGACTAGACCATACCCTTAAAGGATGGCTAAGTCAAAAAACCACTATCAAAGGCAAATATGATTCAAAAGCTTCTCTATTGATCAGCTTCATCCCATTGTGAGCTTCCCTACATCGATCATCTTACACAACAAAATCAAAAACAAAGAAAAAATGAAAAAAGCAACATAATAAATTTATGTCATGGACTTGTCTATAGTCACTCTTAGGTAACCCACAAATGGGGCATACCATTATTACTCCAAAGGTTATGCTACCTCACTACTCCTATTCCATTCTACACCATCTTTCCCTAAAAAACACATTTTTAAGGGACTTTGAGCTTACTTAACATAATGTGATAACCACTCCTTTCTAACTAACACATGGTCAACTAATGTAATGCATCAAAAAGGTTCAAACTTTACAGCCTATTTACATTATTATTTTGGTTTATGTCAATAATGAGCACCTTGTCTCTCTTTTAACTTTCACTTCACATGCTGAATTTTCTTCTATCGATACATTTTATAATAGAAGAACTCACCATCTCAACTCATAAACATAAAAACTCTAAATCCTACACCTATCCCAAAACCAATGCCCAAAACCATCACTTATGCATACACCACCACATATGGAAAATGTAGAAACCAAACAAAAATGACCAACACATTCATTTCTAGTATATACCATCACATATATGGGACAATGCTAAAAATGCAATATGACCACCATTTTCCTAACTAACAATAAATAGTAATAATGTCACAATGCCCAAAACCATCACTTATGCATACACCATCACATATGGAAAATGTGGAAACAAAACAAGCATGACCAACATATACACCCAATCACATATATGTAAGGTAGTAAGAATGCAACTTAACCATCATTTTCCTAAAACCCAATACATAGGAAACAAACCAAGACTAAACCACTCATATTTAGTATGAAACCAATCACATATATGGTAAATATTGAGAAGGCACCTGAACCACAATTTCATAAATACTAATACATAAGAAATAAACCATGACCAAAACATCTATTTTTAGTATAAACCATCACATATGGAGCACGATAAAAATATAAATTAACCATGCATATACCATTTCACATATGTAAAGTGCTAAACTTTTATCTCATAAACACAACCATTTCATTTTATGCATAAACCATCACATATGAGAAAGTTAAACATGAAAATATCATCTACTATGCATATGCCATCACATACATGGAAGTGTTAGTAAACCAACATCATCATTATATCAATATCATAAACATTCATCTAAAACCATAAACATATACATGAAAATAACATTTACATCATCATCACATCAAATAAAACATCTCATCATGTGTGTGTGTGTGTGTGTGTGTGTGTGTGTGCGGGTGTGTGTGTGTGTGTGTGTGTGTGTGTGTGTGTGTGTGTGTGTGTGTGTGTGTGTGTGTGTGTGTGTGTGTGTGTGTGTGTGTGTGTGTGTGTGTGTGTGTGTGTGTGTGTGTGTGTGTGTGTGTGTGTGTGTGTGTGTGTGTGTGTGTGTGTGATGAATCAATATGCATCATATATAAATATAAATATCTCTCATCTCTCTCTTATATACATCTCACATCATCAGCTTGTAGGCCAATATATATACAAAATATGAATAAATACAAAAATATCTCTCAAAATTAGGATCAACACAGCCTCCTCAAAATCATGGTGGAGGTGATGAGGTGGTGTCACCACTACCATCTCCCTATCTCTATCTTCATGCACTAGAACCTAAGGTCCATGTCTCTAACCACTATCCTTAAACTCTAAAAATATAGGAATCTATAGAAAATCACATATCACCCTCTCATAATATGTAATATCATCCAGTGTAATGTTGTATCTCATAAGAAATATGGTCTATGGAGGACCCATGGCACCTGCCTATCCTGCTACCTATACTGCTATCTATGGAGGAGGAGAAAAAACTACCTATGCCGATGTGGCTAACTTCAACTGATCTCCCTCTACTATCAACAAGGTCACTCATCCCTTTAGACTGACCACCTAACTCTGAAGATGGCTCACTTGACCATATAACCCCAAAACCTCTACCTATGAGGAATTTTATGGAAGGAATACAACATCTCTCTCTTGTATGGCCATGTCTCTAGTATATAATGTTGTACCTCTCTATAATTATATCATCTCTAGCTTGCATGGCTACATCTATACCCTAAATAATTACATCTCTAGCCTATAATGTTGTATCTCTATATTGTATCATGGTATCCCTAGCTTGCATAGCTGTATCCCTCTCTTGTATGGCCATTTTTATAGCATATAAAGCAACTTCTATCTCATGTGTCAAACTCTACATCTATGAGGCTAGGCTCTTAATTGGTATAACTAGGTGTAGCCATGCCCACCATACTTGGTATACCCTAGTGCATCTAGCATCAACCACATTTGTGCCTACTGGTAGCTCATCAAAATGAGGTCCATCTATCTCTAATGACAAAGGGAGTGGTACCTCAATGTCATCATCCCTATATATAAGGAAAGAAGGTGGAACATCCTACACAAAGCTGAGCTATCTCCTGACCTATGCCATGGGTATCATCTTGAGCTCCCCTACTCTCTTACCTCAAAGCCATAGTGTGCTCTGTAGCCCAATGAGCTCTTCCCCCTAACCTCTGAAAAATGGATATGTCAATTAGGGGCAACAAATAATATCTCTTGGACTTAATACATCCAATAGCCCTCTATAGTGCATGATATCTTGCACAATGCCACTAAATTGTGTCTATGCCATGGCCTCTCACCATCATCTAAACTTGAATCTGAATTCTACTATAATCATGGATGTTAGTTCGAGTGTCTATGTAACAATGATTTGTACATATGCCCAATAATGTAGTAGGTACCCAACACACAAACTATAATGTTTATGTAGATCCAAACCCCACAACTCTCTATATAATTGAGCCAAGTATACAGGCCCCCATAAAAAAACTATCCTCTACTCTATCATCTAAGTTAGGACCCTTGCCAAGGTGATTAGAAATTTTCCACCATCTATGTTTGGTAGTGCATACACCATGATGCCAATCATCATCAGGATGCTAAGATGATGCTCATCCTCATCCACCAAAAATAGAGGCTCATAAGCAAATGATGCTGAGTGATATGTAACCTCACTCACATGCTCACCAAACAATGACACCATATGGATTTCATGCTCCTCCCTCATGCATGTAAAAATATACTCATCTTACAGTGGTAATCTAAGGATCTTGTATGCATCTTCTAGTGTGACTGTCATCTCACGCGTCGATAGGTGAAAGGTGTTAGTGGTATGATCCCACCTCTCAATTAGTGTGAATAATAAGACTAACATCTTGAGTGACCTAACAATACGTCTAAACTTTTCCAAGACCAACTATAGCCATGTGGTCCAACTCATTTGTTGACACATCTCTCCTGATCCTAGTCAAGAGTGTCAGAAGATGGCCTCTCAGGGTCAACTCATGCCTTGCTTGCAACCAAAAAAACACAAAATTAATCAATAGACCTTTCTAACCACTACCTTAACCACTTTCCCTATCGCATGAGAGAACTACATTGGCATGAGGCCATTTTATGCTATGTAGGAAACACTAAGTAGACATGGAGTCTTCTAGGGATAACTCAGCCATTTACCCACCTAGATATCCAACCTATCCCTTTTTACCCAAGGCCTTATGACCTATCTTTCTTACACCAAGCCTTTCAACCAATCTCTCACTATTCAACTAAACTAAATTTACTCTATGCCACAAGATTTGCCTACTCCTTAAGGCCTCATGTCTTTTCTGCTCTTCTATTCCCCATTTTTACCCTTTTTACTTTAACAAGGCCACTAATGTCGATCACATATTGACCAACATTGGTACCTAGACTACCCACACTAGTGCACAACACAATGATGTTAGTTCTTTTTCCACTGATATTGATAGGAAAACCTTAACTGATGTCAGTGAACTACCACTAACATCAGCAACTAGTTTGGCTCTAGGGCCAAACCTTGCCCATTACCCATTTCTAATTTTAACCCTCAATTACCCTAAAACCCACCCAAATAAGCCTAATCATGATCCTAACCTCCCCACTACCCACCCACTACTCACTATCAACCTATTACACCCCCCACTCAACTCAAATCAATAATATTACCAAAAAACACAAACTAAAGGTTTAAAGTACCATACCTCATCTTTCTACCTCAACCAAGCTGGGATGACTAGTGCCTATGCTACCATGCCTTTAACTAGGTCTCCACCTCATCCTACCATTTGATCAACTTTTTTGGCTTTTTCTTGCTCTCTAACCAATCAACATGCAAATGAAATTGGTTGGCTTCTTAGCCCCTTTTTATTAGGTTTGGTCAGCTATTGAAATTGGTTATTTATGCCTTAGGCCATTGACATCAATCACTTTACCACTAACATCAGTATAACACTACCAACATTGGTACCATGAAATAGAATTTTAATGTTTACACATCACTTTTTCATAGTCCCTTCTTCATTCTAGGGCAACCTTGCACACACCTTGCCTTTACAAACATAACCATGGGGATCATTTTCATCTATACTCATGCTAACTATTACCCAAACATACATTTCATTATGAACCCACTCATTACATCTGAGTTTGGTGTCTTGATCATTCATGCTATCTAATGCACATTAAAAATACCTTACATGTATGACTATTAGTTGATTTGGATCACCACTAATCGATCTTATCACTTTGACCTATTATGTTTTTAGGGGCACTTCTTACCTCTGATACCTAAAATACATTTGAGCAATGGATCTATAGTTTTGGTTGATCCTACCTTCTCATCTATCACTAAAAAGTTGTTCCTTGGTAACTTTAACCAAAATCCTCCATAACCACACCTATTTTCAGCTTGTCAACACAACTTTTTAGTACTTTATGACTATGACATCATCTTTGCACTACTAACCCATAACCAACCAATCTCATTTACTCCTTGTCAAACTGGTCACTAATTTTGAGTTTTTCCTAATTAGTTCCCATTTTGAGGGGGAGGATATCACACCCCATGACTAGACCACTCAACTTTCATTTTTGTCTTGCAACTTGTTGGCATAACTTACCAAGACAAAATAGGGAAAATATAGACACCAAAATTATATTACACAAGTGTATAACATGTTGTGTCAAAACCCCCCTTAGACCCCCTTTATAACAAATCTTCCTAACCCATGCCTTTACCGCACATATTTAATTGATTAGTTAAATTTTAATTGAATATTCCCTTTGCCACCTTGCCTAGCCACCTTTCCCCAAGACTAATTCTGCCTTTGTGAGTCACCACTAGACTTGGTCTCCCATAAATAACTAACTCTTACCCTATAAACCAATTTATAACCAATTAAATAATACCCAACCTCACATATTGACTGTTTCTTAATGGGTGTGACACTTAGAACAAAGAAATGGAAAAAAGAGCCAAAAATAGCCCCTTTGACCTATTCTTATGCCACCAACATTGATCAACCCTCAATTGATGTTGGTCAACCTGAGACTGACATCGATGGGATCATCGACATCAATTACTTAATTAATATTCTAAACCTATTATACCCCCTGGCAAACATTCTCTCTCTCAAGTAGAAACTCATTCAAGAGATTCAAAGCATTCTTAACAAGCTTTTGGTGATTATCCACTATGACTAGGCTCACAACTTCTCTCAACCAATAAAATCCTAAACTAGAATTGATCCATTATTCAAAAATATTGAACTATGGGGGAAAGGTAGCACACAGTCATCTCCATTTAGTCAGTCACCTTCACAAAGCTTTATCAAGAGTATTTCTTTAGGTACTTATATCATTTAAGCATCCCTATATTATATAAATTATAATTATTTCTAATTAGTGTTTACACAAGTCCCATCCATCCTCAAGGAAGATTTTAAAAACTCTTTTATCTCCATACCTTTGACTTAAAAAAATAAACTCCTCACCTAGACTTCTCACCATCTATCTAACCCCTCATATGACTCTTTTCCAACCCCATTAACCTGTCAAATATCCTTCGCTATACTCAAGAAAGCCTTCTATGAATTTTTGACTCCATTGCCCTTACCAACATTGGTTATCCTACCAATTTTAGTCACATTACCAATACTGACATCGATTACCCTACCAATGTTGATGACTACCCTTTTACCCAAATCACCCTAAACTAGATTGAATAGCCCTCTAACAAACCAAAATTGTATTTTTCTTACTTTGTGATACTGACTGCTACACACAGGTTACAAAAAAGGTACATGAAACTCTCTCTCTCTCTCTCTCTCTCTCTCTCTCTCTACTTTACTTTACTTTACTTTGTCATTTCATTTTTAACTCTTTATATTAAATAGTGGACTGTCATCCCCTAGGAAGTTTGTCACTTCTTAGAACAAGCAAGTTGCTTGGCAGCCCACTCATCAACCTACTAAAAAATATTTTATGGTAGTGTGTTCTTACTTTTAGGTGGCCCTCCCTAGCCAAAGAGGAGTTCCCAACTTTGTCTAGATACAATGCACACCAATCTAGGTACATATAATCACTAATCCCCAACCTTTCTTTCTCTATTTCTCACTTCTTAAATTTAATAAAACATAATTGAAATAGTTATATTAAAAATAATAATTTGGAAATTATTTCCACATAATCATAAAATTATATCCTAATATCTTCCCATGTTTATTAAGTCAAAAAAACACAATCAACTTGATAATCATTAATTATAACAATGAAATCAAACATAGACATGATCCCAACCTTGGATCTTTATGTATTCATTAAAACAAGATAAAATAAATATAACGCATATGTTTAATATTAATTAGGCCAATTAAACATCATGTAAAGGCTCATAGCATTTATAAAATATAAAAATTGAGCTATTATGAAGCTATTTATCTATCTTAAACTACCAACTATGGAAATTACCAAAAAGAAGAAGTACAAAAAGAGAACAAGGCACAATTGATTACAAGCTAATGAAAACCTTCACAATCAAACAAAATAAATACACATAATTAATCATTCACAAAACAAAGTAACATAATACATATTATGGATTGAATTGATCTCTAATTTTTACCTATTTTCCCATATGCCTATATAAAACTATTTTGGTTGTCTAATAGAATATTTCATGCTTAAACCTAGCACATCTCACATGGCTATTATTTTAACCTTATAAGACATAGTGAATTTAAATAATATGTTGTTAAAGAGATGAGTATATAAAATCAGGGTAGAAATATGAAATAAATACATCCATTGATTTGTTTTAGAGTTTACTAAATTTGACCTTTCTAAAAATAACAATAAATAATGTAAGTGAGAACTTAGTTGAAAAATGACTAAGGTAGATGATTTGGAGGCTAAAAATTGAGGTAAATACTAGTCATAGTGTTTAAAATAGGATACAAGTGTCAAAACCCTCCAAGATAGTAACATCCTAATTAGATAATACTTCCATGTGGCACTAGTGTCCCTATTTTGATAGTAGTGTCCTATATGCAAGATTATCCCTAACTTTTAGGTACACTTGTATCTATATTTGTAAGGTCTATTCCTATATGTATGAGTATTGAAACCTTTTATATTTCCTTTTTTATTGATTCTGTGAACAAACCCTAATACTTCATGTTTCTAGTGTATTCAGTTAATACAAGCTAAAAAGTGTATTTATTAGTGGGGTAGGCTAGATATCCTCCACACCCCACTATGATAAGAGTTGCCTACATACCAATATTATGAAGAGGGATCAAACCCAATTTATTTATCCCCACCTAAGTTTTGGTACAAGTGTAATTGAATCTAGTATTATAGTTGACTTTAGTTCTTTTTAAGTACTTGAGACTAGAAATCTAAGTAATATAAGCTTAGAAATGTTGTATATGGTAGTATGTAAAAGTAAGGAAAAGTAGTGATTGATAACCTTAATTGTGTACAACATGTTTTGTGTTTGTGTATGCAATTTGCATCTAGTGGATATAGGGATAAAATTCATGTATTTATACTATTATGGTACTTGTGTAGGTGTTAAAAAGGTCTAGGCTAACCCTAGGAGGTCTAAGATTTGAAATGATATTCATTTATGAAAATAGGAGTGAAACTATAGTAGTTTCATTATTCTAATAGTAGCACCATGTGGTGTTACTATCCTTATTATGACACTAGTGTCCAAGTGGTATAACACTAGGCACAAAGGGCCAAGATGAAAGAGTGCAAACTTTAGACTACTTTAGCAATGACTAGGGATGTTTTTGGCTGACATGAAAGTTGGATAAGTGTGAAATTTTTTTTGAGATAGGTCTAGGGATAAGTTAGGGATATGTGGTCTCAAGTTCCACTCTTAGCACTCAAGTTTCACTTTTATGTGATTACATTTGACACCACCCCTTTATTCTAGAAATATAATAAAGTAAAATAACTAGGATAAATGAAAAATAAGAGAACCTAGACTTAACTAAAAGGTGAATCTCATGAAGTTAGGTTTGATAATGTGAAACATGCTCCAATACATACACTAAAGTGAAATTTGCATAAATCAATCCTAAATTAAGAGATATCAAAGGCAAAGACAAAAATGAGTAAAGAATTAAAATTGAGTAAAACTAAGTAAAGGGATAAGAGAGATGAAAGAAATGAATACAACTCATTCTATATGTGAAATAATGCATAAACCTAGTGACTACTTCTATGTGTGAATGTATATAGTGATAAATTGATGAATAACTTGGACTGAGTTGATGGATTTATCAATCTTCATATATTTGTGGCTCAATAACTTAATCTATTTATTTTCTCCATCGTTTCTCATCCCTTTTTGGTGGATCATGACCTAAGAATAGATTGAATTGGAATGATGGTATGTCTAATCCTCTCATTTATGTGTCTCAAGAACTCAAGTAGACTATGAATCCATAATTTCCTACCCACGTTTATTAGATTCATCTCAAACTAAAAATGTGTAATGTAACTAGAAATGTTATTTCTATAGCTATTCAGGGATATTAGGTGACTTTAGGCCATTAGAGAATCCCAACCATTGTAGATGGAGTAAAACATAAAACTAATGTATAAATTAGAATGTTATGGTAGATGTATACAACATAGATAATGACATTGCATTTTCATTCCATCTAATCAATTAGTGTGTAAGTGAGCATATGGAAATAATGTGCATGCACATGCCCCAAATCTAATATATGAGTGGATAGATTTTAGACTAAGTTATAATAATCTATATTTAAGTATATAAATAATTAATGGGTATATTTTTGGTACACATGATTCCCCTAATATGATTAAATTGGTATGAATCTATGTTAAACTAGTTTGAATTTAAGTTGAACTGAATAAAATTGGTAAATCTATAATTGAGCATGTACAAACCTACACTGTACCTATTGTACTTTTCTAACCAATCTAGATTTATATAAAAATGAGGATACTAGATAGTAGAACCATATACTAGATAGTAGTGATATTTTGTGTTAGTGTCCTAATTTTGATGCTAATGTCCTACTACTTTGATTTCTATGCAACTATACTAATCTCTGTGTCACTATTTTTCCACTATGTGTACATAAGTTTGATTTCTATAGTCTAAGCTTATGTTCTGGAAAATATACAATGAGTGAATTTTGGTAGTCTAATCTCTATGGCAAATCCCTATGAATGCCCCTTATTTTTATGGGAGTTGTTAAACCTATGAAATAAATGTCCTCAAAATAAAAATATATTCAAGATGTGTTAACAGGATCATATATGATATCTACATAATAATCCAATATAATGTGCATACATAACATCATAATGTAAGATAATTTGAGTCTAAGTTTTTAATGTGTGATGTATGTCATGTATATGATTCACAAGGGTGCCAATATAGATATAGTAATGTATGTAATAAAAAATATGAGTAATAACTAAGTAGCTACCTAGGGAGATGGGGCATAATGTCCATCATGGCACGTAAGTATGAAAGGGAGATGCATGAGGTCCCTTATGGCATCTAAAATTGGAGTGTGTAACAATGAGGATACAAGTGTCATGGCCATGACACATATAATAAAGTATACATACAAAACACATGAGGCACACAATGTAGGCCAATGGGACATAATATAAGGGACATGGGAACATGTCACTAAATCTAAGAAAAAACCATATAAGAACATGTTCAAATTTCCATGTATGTAAACAATAAAGAATTTAGCTTAGAGACAAATAGAAGGACATATTTAAATGTATGCATAAATAATCACTAAAGCACACACAAGGACATGGGCACATGTCCAAAACATAGATAAGGGGAAAATAAGTGGCATAGAACCAAAGAGAAATGGCATATTTAAATTCCACAAAATAGAAAAATCATAGAGATAGAATCAAATATAAACTAGGAAATCTAGAAATGAAACTATTCATGAACATGTAATACAAATATATGTAAGAATGAGGATTGACATATGTTGAGTCTAAATTAGTAATATCCACAAAAAATATGAGTAAGTGTAGCATGATCAATATCAAGTTAAAACAATGCTAAAGATAATATGTAGAGTATAAAAAGATGAAAAAAGGTAATCAAAATTGTGTATAAATTGCCCCAAAATGGATGAATGTGTCAAATTAAGAACTTATGTATCATTGTATATGCCCCAAGAACTTGACAAGAACAAGTGAATCATGTATGTATGATAAAAACTAACTATACTAATATAGATAACATATGTAGTGTTTGGAAAATATAATAAGTGTAAATATGGAAATGAATACAATATATAATTTTGTATTTTTTGAGTAAATATTTGATTGTTTTTGTGTTTTTAAAATATTGTATTGTATTTTTATTTTATATATATAATATATGTACAACTAACATGAAAATTAAACTATATATAAGGATCAAGGGACAAGAAAAGTATGAAAAAGAAGGGAGGAACAATAGTAATTGATGAGTCTCATAGGAGACTCACTATCATTGTGGCCTATGTAAAATAAAGGAAAAATGATCGTACATATTATATGAAAGGGTAAATTTGGTCCTATAACCTATTGTACTAGTGATCTATATTTGGTCCTATCTTTGAAGTGGTTATAGGAATCCATGAAATTGACTATGATTTCCTATGAACTATAGGGGTCTTAGGATCCCATATAGTAGAAGATGATGTACCTGTAATATGTGACCCATGTTGAGAACCCTAAGAAATCAATAATATTGATCTTGGAATAAATTGAGTAGAGGAGGGCCTCTAGAATCTACCATATATCTTTGACATAGGTATCTCTCTAATAGTGGTCTTTGTGGGAGAGTATGCATATGTATAAACATTAAAGTAGACCTCACCTTCATTGCTAGATCCATTGAAATTTATGGTTTACTAAAAGTAATTATGCTCAAAGATATAATTTTTAACTATGTTGTAACTTGTAATTATGTCAAAATTGGTAATTGTGTTGTAACTAGTAACTATGTTATAATTGGTAATTGTGTTGTAACTAGTAACTATAATGTAAATACTTATGGGATAGATAGAGGATACTAATATGAAATTAACTCAATGGTGATCACATTATTTTCATGTATATATTTTAGGAATCTATTCATGGTGGATTGGATGCATTTAAATTATTATATTCATGGCCTACCTAGTAATATGTCAAATATGCATGCACTAGGTACTATTAAGAATCTATTGGCCACAAGTTTTGGTCCACCCTATAGTGGAAGTAACATATACCTAATTGAGCTCTAAACATGGCCACTAAAACCACTGATAACTATTATTATAAGATATATATCCTAATTTAAATACTCCAAATATTGTAGAAGTGTGATAGTTCACATGTTAATACATGACCCACTATCAACCATAACACTTTAAATAGGATGATGATCTATGTAGGATCATACAAAGAGTGCATATAAATCTAAATCATCATCAACAATCTCTTTTTATAATAAGGTGATGAGTGGTCTAGCTAAAACTATAGTATGATACACAACAATGATATTGTGTAGTGGGTGTGTCTCCTATGTAATAGTTTGATTTGACATTGGTGGTGGATGTTCCTAATATGTGTAGTGAATACCTAAAGATCCCCTACCTAATTTTTTTTATTATTTCTAAATAGATGTAAGAATATTTTCAATTCCTTAGTTTCTATTTTTTTGAACTTTGGGTGCCTCAGTGGGTGTGCCTACATCAATAAGTTAGCCTCTATCAAATATTATATCTTATGTTTCAAGTTAATGCATATGTTTTTTTTATGTCTTGGTGCCCTATGATATTCATGTAATGTATTATAATAATATTTATTTATAATAATATGTGTCATATCAACCTATTTAATGGGAGGGAGAGATATTACATTGCATTCTAAGAGTTGTTTAAAAACATGTGTTGGTGATTCTAGAAGGTTGGTGAAAAATTTGTGTGGAGGAGCTAGTAAAACTAAGTGAGGAGATGGATATAAATTTACATTAACCATGTCCTTTAGATGACTCTTATTCTTAGTGGACCTTACCTTTAATGGAGGCTTATTATAACTCTTAGTAGATGATTTTGATCCACTTGTATATATTAGTTATCTCATAGAGAGAAGTTTGACTTCTCTTTCTTTCACTGTGTGGCATAAATATGTGAAGGTTGGAATATTATTAAATAAAAAAAATTCATGTAATTCTAGTAGTAGGATCTATTTGAATATGTCATGAAGCTATTTATCTACCATGGGGATACTCGATTTTGCCAATATAGTCTTATATCACAATATGTATTAAGTAATAAGTTAATTTAATTTTTGTTTTAGTTGGGATATTTGAGCATATGAGATCTTATCACTGATGTTTATTGAGAAGTGTGATAAAAACACATCTTCTAATTAATTGAATGTAGTGATAGATTGTAGTAGATCATAAAATCATTATAATGCATAATTGTTTAGACTGCATGTAAACAACTTAGTGAGGATCCAATCATTGGACACTCTTTCTAAACATAATACATGAAAATATCATAGATGGTTATTTGGGTCACTGTTACCATCATACAATGTGATAGTAGGTGCTATGAATCTATATGGAAAATGATTTGCCTCTATGCGATGTGCCAAAGGTGTATTCAAAATAACATGAGAATCCAAGGCATGTGATGGGCTAATATCTCCCTATTCAAGATGTAACACCTTATCCTAAATAGTATGAACCTCATGCATAAGGGATTTTACTTATATAGTGGAGGAACTAGCCATAATAGGTGTATCTATCACTAAATTTTGTTGAGTTACAATTGGTTGTTGTTTTATCTAAGTTGGCCCCAATGTAGGTGTAATAAAATTTTTATTTGGGGGAGTATAATATTGACCATTATTTGATTTGTTCTTTATTTCCATTATGGATTGTAAAATATATGCATGATCATGGGTTTGTTCTTGAAGTCTATCTTTTAATATTTGTAGAATTTCATACTTATTTATAATTAGGTTTCCATTGTTAAGTTAGGGGAGAGTGTCTTGATTCTCAACTTGTGTATCATCTTGATCTTGATTATATTTCTCATAAATGGATTCATTATAGTTGAAATCCATGTAATCAAGGTGTCAAGGATAAATTATAGGATTTATAATTGGTCCCTTACCCATAGTATAAGCTTAAATACAAGGAATATGAATATGCTCAATAGGATTGCCGCTAGGCTTAACACTTATTCTTAATGGAAGAGAGATGTCTTTTTTAGATGGAATATAGTAAACAAAGTGAAATAGGGACACTAAAATAAAATGTATGAAACATAAAAATCTTAACCTAACTAATGAAAATAGGAAAAATAATGAAATAAGCCCTAGGAACATCTAGGGTTAAGGTTTGAATAGTATTTAAAGTAACTCAAGTTCACCAAATGTTGTAAACTTATAGGACTTAGTCAGTTTAAACCCTATGTTGTTAAATATTTGAGTATAGTAAATTAGGGTAAAAGAATGCCTAAATATAGCCATTGATTTTTTACAAAATTGATTAAATTTTACCTTTCTAAAAAAAGTAATAAATAATGCAAGCAAGAACTTGGATATAAAATGACTGTGATAGATGATCTAGAGGCTAAAACTTGAGGTAGAGACTAGTATAAGTGTCATGAATAGGATAAAAGTGTTAAAACCCCTCCTATATAGTAGTTTTCTAATTGAACATTAACACCATGTGGTATTACTGTCCCTATTTTGGTGGTATTGTTCTCTATGTAGGACTATCTTGAGCTTTTGGGTGCACCTGTGTTTGAATCTATAATTTTGTTCCTATGTGTGTAAGTTATAAAACCCTATTGATTGCCTATTTTTACTAATTTTGTGATTATAACCTAATCCTTCATGTGACTAGGGAATCTAGTTGATATAAGTTATATTTTTTTTGTTATTAGGGCAAAATGGACATCCTGAACACCCCAATATCATGAGAGTTTCCTAAATACAAATAATCCAAAGTGGGATCAATATTGATGTAGTTATCCCCACCTAAGTCTTAGTGCAAGTGCAATTTAATATATTATGATGGTAGACTTAAGTGCTTTGAATGTGCTTGAGATTATAAATATGAGTAATCTAAGCTTATAAATGTTGTAGATAGTAGTATGTATAAGTAGGGTAGAATATGGATTGATAACCTTAATTTGCACAATGTATTTTGAGTATGCATATTTAATTTTCATTTAATTTCCATCTAGTGTTTAGAGGGATAAAAATCATGTATTTATATTATTTAGGTGTTTGTACAGGTGTTAAAGTAGGTCTAGGCCAACCCTAAGATGTTTAAGATTTGAAAATATATTTTTTTTGTGAAAAGAGGGGGGAAGGGAAAGAAGTGCCATTATTGGGACACTAGCACCATATGGAACTAATGTCCCTATTATGGTGTTATCATCCAAGTGGTATAACATTAGGCATGAAGTTCCAAGTTGAAAGAATGAAGGTTTGGGAATACTTTAACTAATTAGGGATGCTTGTGGCTCACATGAAGTTTTGATAAGTGTGAAAATAAGCTTTGACATAGGTCTAGGAATAATTTATGGATATGTGGTCTCAAGTATCACTCTTAGCACTTAAGTTCCACTTTTAAGTGAATACATTTACTACCTATAATAATCAACAGACAAAAATAATACTAGTTCAAAAATAAATGAAATTTATAAGTCTTAAAGAAAATATAGTTGTCTACATATATAACTAATCATACCATATATCTATTGACCCAATAGTCTAAAAATAACTCACAAACCAGTACAAAAAAACACATTATTATTTCATTCTTGGGTATGATATGACATCCACCCCATAAAAGAATGCACCATCCTAGGGCCTAGACAAAGAGATGAGGATACTACTTCTAGAAAATATTTTGATAAATATAGTTGTAATTTTATCACTCAAATTATATCATTGGAACATAACTTTTGGTATCTCTTTATTTCACATATTAATGTTGTGATGGGCTAGTATCCTGATAAGGTCTAGCTAAATCATCTCTTTATCTTCAAATTAAAGATTACTCCAAACCAAAATATGAGACAGATTAGAAGAAAAAAATCTTAAAATATATAGATGAAACACATCATGTTATATATACATATAAGTAGGAAGATATATGTGGTATGTAATATCACTAAGTTTTTCCACTATTTCAAATAGACTGATAAAATGTGGAGCTAGTTTATATGTCTTACCAAAATTAATAGAAATTTTCGTAGGTCTTACTATAAAAAATATCTTATCCAACATGTTGAATTCTCTTGGTGATATTTTAATATCAACATATATCTTATATCTATCAGTGGCATCTTTCAATGTTTGGTGAATCAAATCCATTTTCTATTCATATTCTTGCAAAGACACATGACTTGCAAAAAACATGATTTTCTAAATCATCATAAATAAGAGAATTTAAGAACTTCAATAGATATAAGGATTCAAAAGGTTCTATATTAATGACATAATGAATGTTATTATTGTATGTAAAATCAACTGAAAGGATATGATCCTCCCATTTATATTTCTAGTCCATCCAAACTAAAATTTAAATTTATTCCAAAATTATCCATCAAGGTTTATAAGAATATATAAGTGAATATATTATCTCTATCTGAGATAATCACTTTCAAAACACTATAAAGGCAAATAATTTCCTTCACAAACTTATTGGCAAGAGTGGGGACATCATCAATAATATTACTTATAATAAAGTGATGAACCTTTGTTAGATTTTAAATTACAATAATAATTGAATCATGCCTACCTTGTGACTTAGGAAATCCCTAGATAAAATCCATATAAGTTACTACCATTTCCTTTCCATAATACTAGGTGGGTATAGTAGACTGCTAGGGTGGTAATGTTCAACCTTAATTTACTGACATTCCAAATAGTTTTCTACATAATTACACACATATTTATTTAATCCAAGACAAAATTATAATTTTTCAACTCACATGTCATTTTCATGCCACATGGATGAGAGGAATGAGATGAAGTATGTATTTTTTCCAACACTAATTCCCTTAGATTTACAAAATCAAGAATAGATATTCCTCCTTGGTACCTTATAAGTCCATTTGAGTCCAATGAAAAAATAGTAAAAAAAATTAATATTGTTTCATCTACCAAATCAACATAATTTTTGTACATTTAGGGTCAGTTAGCCACTCATTTAAAACTTAATATCAAAAATTTCACCTTAAAACAAAAATTATATCAAGGTAAGTTCTACTAAGATTATCGGCTACTCTATTTTCATTACCTTTATTATAAGAAATATTAGTATCAAAATTCTTAATAAAATTCAAATCATCTTTAATGCCTTGCATTTAAATCCTCTTGAGTAAATATATGCACTATGTTGTGATGTCCATAATTTTCCCTATAAAGCTTCCTAAGTAGGAAATATTTCCACTGATTGAGTGTATGAATCATAACTATAAGTTTAATATCATAATTTGGGTAAATTTTATCATGAATTTTTGAGTATTTTGGACTCATATGATGCTATTTTCCATCTTGGATGAAAATAGCCCTAATACCCACTTTACAACCATCAACCCCAATTGAAAAATTCCCATTTAGATCTAGAATAAAAAGGAAAAGGCCTAGAGATGATAGATATTTCAGACTCTAAAAATATGATTCACATTGATGATTATAATTTAACTTCTTCCCATTTTTTGAAAATAATAAATATGGTTAATCACTCTTAATAAATCATCTAAAATATTTGATAGTAACCAATGAACCCCATTAAGGTACACATTGCACATTTTTAGGAGTATGCCACTCTTGTAATTTTTGTAAGATCAGCTAGAATGCCTTATTTTGAAATCACATGCCATAAATATTTTATTTTAATTTTAAAAAATTAACATTTATAAAAATTCCCATACAACTTATGCAACATTAGCCTTCTTAGGACTAAGCATAATTATTTCTCATGTTCCAGCTAATTATTATAATAAATCATACTATCATTAAGAAAAACTAGCAAAAATTGAACTAATAATATTGAAACGCATTATTTATTAAGTTCATGGTGTTAGTATGTGCATTAGTTAGACTATAAAGCATAAAAATGAACTCATAATGTTCAAGCCTTGATCTAAAAGTTGTTATAAATGTGTTAATATGTGATGTAGAATTAGTCATAACTTGATCAAATATCTATATTTTAAAACACAACTTAATTTTCATTTGATGAAAAAAATCATTAATTATAGGAATGGATCAATTATTATTGATTGTAACTTTATTCAGCATTTGGTGTCCAATGAAAAGTATCAAGGTACCATCCTTCTTCTTGGAAAAGACAACCATGACTTCCCAAGGTGACACTCTAGTCATAATTAACCCTTTTTCTATCAACTATTGTATTTTTAACTATAACTATTATAGATATACTATGTTCATCATATATGGGGACTTGGATGCAAGTGTAAATTTTGGTACATTATCAATGGAAAAATTGAACTCTCTCTCTTAGGACACAAACCTAGAAACTTTTTGGGAAAAACATCCTTGAATTATCTCAAGATATTATAGTATTATAGAGTGGTTTCATTTTCCTTAGAAATTTCATTCAATTGTACTTAATAAATTTACAAACCTAAAAAACTACTCTTCTTATCTACAAGGCTAAAATAATCCTTTTGGTTGAGGGATTTATAACACCTTATATTTTTATTAGGTTGCTAGCATAATTATGGCATTTCACTCTTTTTTTGAAAAAGTCAAGATTCATTTGATGTTGTTACTTCTACTCCATGCCTATAACTAGGATTTAATACCTTAATGGTGGTATAATTATGTTTAATTTGGCATTATAGATCCATATAGTAAGTTTAGTATGTTCTATACATTCAAAAATAACCACTCCTTTTCCCATACCAAACTCTACCTCCCATCCCTCTATTAATATATAAGGTTTAGTTTTACATTTATAAGCCATTGTATGTGAAATAAAACTATTAGTTTTATTAGACTCAATTAAAATAGCCAATGAGAAAATAAAATTTATACCTTTAGTTTCAATTTGTGTAGACTATAGGTCTACATTTTTGTTATTTATAATAGTGTACACTATGTTATTTGTCAATTGATTTCCTCATAGTTTAATAAAATCCTTTAAATAATGGTTATCATCATACTCCCAAAATTCTATATAAGTTCATGGAGGGAAAGGCATAGTATTGGATCTTATGATAGGGACACAAAAGTTACATTGTTACTGATTTTAGTTCCCTTATTTTATTTTGTAAAATTTTGAGGTTTAAAACCCCTTTTTACATTTTGAAAATTTTGGGCTTTCTTTTTATTCCTAAAATATCCTTTCATTTAATCAATTTATTTTACAAAAATTATTTATTGATGGAATTAAATATTTAAGCTTAGGATACAACCTATTATTCCTATATTCTTGCCTTGACCTTTTGTGAGATTTTTATTCTTTTTGCATGGTGTATAGATTTAATGGAAGTAGCTAGGGTGTGTGGGTTTGTCATGTTCACATCATAAATTAACACCTCATGTAATCCTAACTTAAATTTTATTTACCTTGCTTTCCTCATTATACATGTAATTTACATAATGTCATATACTAAGAAATTTATTTTTATACTCCTCTAAAGTTACCTACTTCATCAATTGGAATTATATAATCTTTTTTTATTTGAAGTTTTCACTCAATTATCTCATCTTGAACTACCTCTCAAAATTATTCCAAGAAATATTCATTGGGTCATAATAATTGAGATTACTTAAGTGGTTCCACTATAAATCAATATCACTTACTAGCTAATAGACTCATATAGGAGACTTAATATTGGAGACTATATTGTGTAAGAGTGAAATATTTACGTAGGTTTACTAACCATGCCTCTACACCTTCACTATATTCACCACTAAAATAGGTAGGTATTAAAATCCTTAATTATAGGATCCACAACATCGTTATGTCTTAGCTTATCACCTCGTGAATCATCCCTTTGTTACTCCTCATTCTCACATCCTTCCTAAATATATTATAAGTGGAACAACATTTGGCCATATTCTTCCATTTATAATTCAATGCTATGAAGTACACACAAAATTTCATCCATTAAAACATTATGACCAACTTAGTCAAAATTAGCATGATTAATATCATTATTATTACCATCAATATTATTGATACCATGGTCATTTATAAGATCATTGATGAAGCTACAATCATTGAGAGGGGGGGGGGGTTGAATCAGTGATCCAAGATATTTCAACATTAAATTTTAATCCTTTCAAACTATTAAACAATGACCACAAGCATTCATAAAGCATATAAGTTATTCATAATAATGCATAATAGAGATAATGCACAATCATACACATAACACATGATTTATATGAGAAACCCTCATGGGGAATAAAAACCACTCTCAAGACTACAAACACATGTACTACTTGTCTTATATGATGATCACAAACATGAGACCTTTTAGTGAAACACCCACTTCACAAGGATCACCCACCCCTAAGTATGAACAAGAACCCACTTATTCTAGATGTTGATCACCCACACAACACATATGAAATAAAAAAATATAAAATTATAATTGAATTTCATTCTGATTGGATAAATAATATACAATACCTCTCTTTCAAATCTTCACACACACTCAAACTTTCTCATACAAGCAATGCATCCGAACACCCATTTTGGATCACTCTAGACTTTTTCACTCATCCTCAATTTTCTCTATAGTTTATTCCATCCACTGAGCACACTCACTCTGATCTCTTTCCTTCATCTCTATCTTCTATTCTCTTAGCTTATCCACTTCAAGTCTTTAAACCATTACATGAGATTTCACGCTTTATATAGTCTTCATGAATATCAACTTCTAGGTTGACCCTAATACTTTCCTTAACCCTTAATAATTTTATCATGTTAATACTTATCTAAAATTCATTCTCATAGGTTAGACATAGCATCCATGGGTCACTCATAGGTAGCTACACCTTTCAATTAGCCCTTAGTAGGCCTTATTGGTCACATGGAAACGTATTACCCCTTTAGCACTTCATCAAGAAAATTAAGAACAAAAGAACACTTTGAAATACATGGTTCTACTCCATATGAACTCAAAGACATCTTAAAATTAATTCATTTTCCTAAACACTATTTTTATAAAGCATGATTTACTCAAACAATAGTCTTGTACATAATAACACTATAAATGAACAAGCAGTCAACATTAAAGATATCTAAAACTTTATAAACATTTAGACCTTATAATAAAATTTTATAGATGTGAATTGAAGTCATCTTAAATTTTGATTTTTACACCATTGTCAAATTCATATTAGATCAAAAGATATCATCAAAATACTATATACTTGTTTTGCCCTTTGCTAATTCAAATACCAACTGTCACTTGGTAAATGCAAATATTGTAGACGCATGTTTTCATTTCATGCTCTCTAAAATATAGATCAAATATGCTCTATCAATCTCCTTTAGATTACCATGGTATTTAACTTTCATCACTTACTATTGATCTTATATCGTCGCTTCTGAGATCAAGACACTTGGCATCCCCACATTCCCTTTGTGTACCTTGTAGTCAATCTCCAATGAAATTCTACCATTTGGCAATCCCACTTGCATTCTAATCACCCTATTTACTTGTTGACATGATACACACCATTGGATCACTATATGATAAGATCAAACACTTTTTTAGATCCTTATCCTATTAGATTGAGTGCTCACCATATATCTTCATTACCTAATTAAACACTCACCGTAGATATTTAATATCACAAAATTGGCTACATATGGGAACTTAGTGAACTATGTCTGAGAAAATAACTTTTCACCTCAATAGCATTTACTATGCTCTATTTCTAGACCTAAAAATTGAACCATATGATCTCCTTACATAGGGGAATCCATCCACGTATCAAAATGCTCCTAAAACTTTCACATGTGTGAAATATGACATCATCAAACTGCTTACTCAGCCTTATTTGTCAAGATGACTACTTGAATGTACAAACTCATATGATTATTCTGATGAATTCCTTTCAATTCCTCAAGCACTTCAAGAACTAATAACACACCATAGGGTCTCTATAACTTGTCCATACCATCAGTAACATCCACCAAATGCCTCATTGAGTCACAGATTAAAAAACTATGAAAGAGCACTAGATCACATTGAAGCACACTTTATCATTATCATTATAGCATGCATGACACCTCATAAACATCCTTGGTAACCTTAGATACATCATTAATAATTATCCAAAAATTTCCCCCTTTTTCATTAATGTCAACACCATTAAAAATCTTATTTTTAGACTTTGTCTCTCTCTGCAAGATCTTTCTCCCCTTTTGACACAATAATAAAGTGGGCTCATCTTCTGATCCTAAGGACCTAAAGAGACTTCAAGAAAAAATAAAAAGAAAATACCACCTCTGAGAGATGATACAAACTCCCCCTAATATTATTCATACCAATTCTTACCTTTGATATTCTCAAACATGCTCAAAATACAACACTCTTCTTGACCATACATAGCTCTTATGAAGACAAAACATACATAAACACCATAAACCACTTGAACTTACCTTAAAAACAATAAGAGGGACTCTTCTTAAGTCATTTGAGATTAGGCACCCTTTTATCACCTTTAGATGATCTCCAAAAATGAATAAACATCACAATTATCTCTGTACCTTCTCTCTCATATTCAACTACATAGTCCTTTGATCCTAAAACCTGACCATTTACAAATCTCCCCCTTTGTTTATGCATGAGGATTCAATACACTATCAAAGCACCTAACTTAGTTTGATCAAGTCATCATATCAACATTCTTGAGTTCACATCTATATCATACTTCTTCATATCTCCTCCAAGACTAGAACATCTCACATATGATCCCTCTAACATCATGCACACCTTACATATTAACAAATTGAAGAAAACATACATTTGTATTGATTTGATGTTTTGATCATTACCTAGAACACTCACACTTACTTCCATAAATTAAAGATGTCTCCTTAGAAGCATAGGTAGATAAACCAAATTTTCATAGAGGGAATAAATATCACAAAACTTAGGATATTCTCATATCTCCATGCTCTTACTTGACTTGTAGTCCTTCCTCATCTTCAAATTGTCTTTCAATGAGTTCTCAACATTATTCTTTTATTTTATCTTAGGATCATGCTTGATTTCCTTATCCATTTGGGTAGATAAGGATTGCCCCTTGATACTTTAACTTGATCCCTATTTTTTCATTTAAAATAATCCACTTTTAGACTATTTTTCATTTACCTTATTATGCCTCCATTCACTCTGGATCCTTCTCTTCATGACATGATTGACAATTTTTAAAGTAGAATACTAATTATTCTTGTTAAAACTTGATATGTAACCTCTCATGAAATTTGAAAAAAATGAGGGCTTTTTCAGATTTTACATACCTTACGATTGAGATATAATATGATTCCTTGAAGTTTCATGAATTAGTTCATGTACCTGATCATTTGGTCTCTTGATGAAGATATTACAAAACATTGTAATATAACCAAATCCTTAACACTTGTATTAAAAAATGTCATTATTTATTTATGAACCTATTGACTATCTTGAGTGATGATGTTATTAATTATTGTCATTTTCTTGCTCATAATTCCATGAAAATTCATTCCTTGAGTATCTTTTATGATCTTTTGACCTATGACCAAACTGATTGCAAGAGTAACAATGGCAATTGAAATTTGCATACCTCATAGCATTTGGTTTTATAATATGATTTGTATTCATTATATCAATACCTTAATTCCTTGAATAATGATTGATTTTAAAATTCTTTATATTGTCTTGATTTACATTATTTTGTTCTTATTTATATCTAAGACAATACCTATCACTAGCATGCTTTTGACTTCTCAGAATATTATCAAGATCATTTGAGCTCTTTTCATAATTCACAAATGACTTCACCTTAAAAGATGTCTTATATAACACATATTTTAATGACTCAATTTCAATCATATACCTTAATCACTCATCTTATTTGGCTTCTAGGCTTGTATACATAGTTTCTAATTGACTATTGAGATGCTTGACAATATCTTCATATTCCCCGGTGTCATCATTTATTCTTGCTTAAAACACACTAGATTACTCTTCATATTCATTGATTTGTAACATCATATTCTTGTTATTTTTTTTCCAATCATTATATCTTATATAACATTCATCAATTCATCCTTATTATCTAAATCATCTTCTTTATCTTTACTCATAGCTTTATTTAGTTTCATCTACAAAGACTTTATCTTTGATTGATAAATGATACACTCTTCATCCTTATTATTTACTTATTCATTTAGAGTATAAAATTGAGTTTTAATTTTTTGTGTGATCTCATCATGCTCCTTGAATTTAGTACTCACCCTTCCTTCAAAAATTACAATTTTCTCCTCATAGGATTTGATCAAGAAATCTTATTTTATGTTCTTCTTTATAGTATCTTCATTTCTTCCATAGTATCTAGATATTTATATTCAAGAGTGGTTTTCTCATATTATTATTATGATCTATCTCTACCAAATAAATCTATGCTTAAATGGAATTCACCTTTATCATCACTAAAATCCATGAATAATGTCTCCTTCTACTCATTATGAAAAGAATCATCATTATCAGATGTGGTTGCTTATTCTTCTACAAAAGAGTTATTATATTATTCATGGTAAAGGATCTTAGTACCTTTATATGATTCCTTCTTTCCATTTTTATGACTAAAGAACTTTCTATACCTGCTAGGACCCTCAAATTTCTTGTGTTCATCCTAATGAGATTCCTTATAAGCTTCTTTGAGTTTAAACTTGTCTATACATTTAGCTATAAAATGACCAACTTTACCACATGAAAAACATTTAAAAATAATTTTTCCTTCATACTTACCTAATCCTATATTCAATATTCTTTCAATAATGGCTTCAAGTTGATCTTATTTAAGATCAAAATATTTAAGATTTAACTTGTTCTTCTTAGATTTTGTCTCCTTTCTCACATTGAAGGATGATTATTTCTTAGGAGGTCTATCTTCATCAAATATAATCTCATATGCATTAAAGATGCCATGCAATTCATCCATATTCAAATGAGTGAGACCATGACTTTCTTTTACATTAGAAACTTTTGATTTAAAATTGAGTGTAAGTGTCCTTAATACCTTTTGTACTATAGTAGCTTCATCAATAACCTCTCTAAGACCTCTAATCATGTTTACTACCTCATCAAACTTTAGAATATAGGATTCCATGATATCTTCTTCATTCATTTTGAGACCTTCAAATTACCTTTGATAGGTCTGTAATTTAACCAATTTTACCTTTGAGTCTCCTTCATAAGTATTCTATAATTTGCCCCATATTTATTTGCTAGACTTACAGTGGATCAATTTGGTGAACTCAACCTTATATAGACCACAAATTATATAATTCATATATTTATAATGATTCTCACTCAACTTCTTATCAATAGCACTAGTTAGAGTAGCTAGTGTAGTATAAACATCTATGATAGATTGCCAAGTATCAAACCCTAAATAAATGATGTATGTCCTCATCCTTTCACTCTATAAAGCATAATTTGACACATTAAAAATTTATTCTTTATTTGTAGAGGAACCTTTCTTCTTTTGACTTACCATATTATACCTTAGATCACCTTTAAGTGGTTAAACTTGTAATGAAGTTCTTATTCTAATACCAATTGATGGAGCTATAGTCATAAAGAGGGAGGGTGAATCAGTGATGTAAGATATTTTAATATTCAATTTTAGTTATTTCAAACTCTTAAATAATTACCAAAATAATTCATAAAGAATACAATTTATTCATAATAATTAATAAGAGAGATAATTCAAGATCATATACACAACACATGAATTCTATTGGAAACCCTCATGGGGAATAAAAAATGCTCTCAAGCATAAAAACACATGGACTACTTGTCTTATAATATGACCACAAACATGAGAACTTTTAGTAAAGCACCCATTTCATAAGGAGCACCCACCTCTAAGTATAAACAAGCACCCACTTCTTCTAGATGTTGAGCACCAACACAACACCTATGAAATCAAAAACTATAAATTTATTATTACATTTAAATTTGATTATATAAATAATGTATAATACCTCTCTTTCAACTCTTCACACACACTCAAACTTGCTTATACAATAAATGCATCAAAATACCCCTTTTAGATCACTATAGACTTATTCTCTCATCCTCAATCTACTCTATACTTCAATCCATCCACTAAGCACACTCCCTCTAATATTTTTCCTTCATCTCTATCTTATAATCTCTCAAATTATCCACTTCAAGTTAGTAAACCATTACCTTATATTTCACTCTTTATAGAGCCTTCATGAATATCAACTTCTAAGTCAGCTATAATACTTACGTTAACCCTTAAGACTTTTATCATGATAATAAATAGATCAAATTCATTCTCACGGGTCAACCATAGAATCTATGGGTCACTCATAAGTAACTATACATTTCAATTAGCCCTTATAGGTCTCATGGAGACCTATTACCTCTTTAGCACTTCATCAAGCAAATTAAGAACAAAATAACACTTTCAAATACATGGGTCCACTCCATATGATCTCTAAGACAAATTCAAATGAATAAACCCACCAAAACACTCTTATGATAAAGCAAAATTTACTAAAATAGTAGTCTTATACACATTTACATAATGAATGAACAAATAGTCAACTTTGATGCTCAATATATACAACTTTAGAAACATTCAGACCTTCCAATAAATTTTTCTAGATGCCTATTGAAGTCTTCTTCAACTTGGATTTTTACACCATTATCAAATTAATCATATATAAAAATATATTAGAAAATTTCTATAGACTATTTTTTCCCTTTTCTAATTCAAATACCAATGATCACTTGGTAAATGAAAATATTGCAGACACGTGTCTTCATCTCATGCTCCCTGAAAGCTAGATCAAATGTACTCTATAGATCTCTTTTGGAGTAGCTTGGTATTTACCTTACATCTCTAACCATTGATATTACATCCTTTCTAATGAAATCAAACCACTTGGTAGCCCCATGTTTCCTTTGCATACCTTGCAATCAGTCTCCAATAAACTTCTACCACTTGGTAGTCCCACATGCATTCTAAGCACCCTACTAACTTGTTAACATGATATTAACTATTAGATCAATATATAAAAAGATCAAATGCTTCATTATATCCTTATCCTATCATATTTAATTCTCATCATAGATCTTCATCACTTTATTAAACATTTATCGTATATCTTTTATATCACAAAATTGGCTAACTATGGGAACTTAGTGAATTCTATCAAAAAATCTAAATTTGAACCTTAATAAATTTTACTAGACTCCATGTCTAGACCTGAAAATTGAACAATATGATATAATCACATAGGGTAATCTATCCATGTATCAAAATACTCTTAAAACTTTCACATGTGTGAAATATGATGCTATCAAACTTCTTACATAGCCTTATCTGTCAAGATGACTACTTGAACCTAGACACTCATATGACTACTATGATGAATTACTTTCACTTTCACAAGCACTCCAAGTACTCATAACAACCCATAGGGTCTATGAAACATGTTTATATCATCAATAACATCCACCAAATTTCTTACTAATTCAAACATTGAATAATTATTTAAGAACACTGAAGAACATTGAAGCGCACTTTGTCATTGTCATACTAGCACACATGACACCTCTTGAACATCCTTGGTCACATTGAATACATTAATTAAAAATATCCAATAATTATTTCCATCATTACCATCCATATAATTTTTATCAACAATATTTTTTTCAATATTTATATTTCCTCTTTTTTCTTAGGTTCCCATCATCATGAGGAACACCAAAACACTTTCATCCCAATAGCTATCAAGAGTTCCTTAGTATTGAGTATGATGCCAATTTGGGAAATTTATTATTAGTTTTATATTAATTTAAATTATATTTTATTAATTTATGAATGATATTTAATTAATTTACATCTTAAATGTTTTTCTAAAAATACTTGACAATTTTTGGTAATTTATTAAAAATAGTTGTAATTATCAATTAAGTCCAGTTCATTATCAAAGTACTCACATAAGTTCTAATTTGTAGAGCACATTTTATAGGTTTTTTTAACTAAATTTAAGATTAATTTAATAAATATCCTATCGTATATTTATTATTAGACACCATTTTTGTCTAATTATATTTTTTATTAGTCAATTGATAGTGGTTTCTTGCATGATGACCAAAAGGCTACCACATAATGTTATTGGTAATCTTAGTTGTCTCTTAACTATATTTTAAGTTAATTTAAATTGTATTATATTTTAAATTTATATGTATGATTATATATTAATTATATTTAATTAAATTTATTTATTTAATTTTTACTTTATGCTTTTCTTGTAATAACATGTCATGCAATTTTCTTGTATTTGGCTAGTTTTAGCCTTTGTTATTAATAAAATATTGTGCAAAAATGTTTTGTATTATTTATTGTTATATATTATTTTTTATTATATTTATTCAAAAATTAATACTAATAACCATTTTTTTTTGGTCATTAAGTTATTCAGTACATTTTTTAGTTGGCAATCTCACTTACAACACAACTAGTTTAATAACTAGTAATAATGGGACTTACTGGTTGATACATAGATTCAATTTTATATTAAATCAAAATTCATTTTCACTTAATAAATACATATAAATAATTATTTGGTATCATATACATGATAAATAGTGTTTTATAAGGTTTTTAATCCATTATTATAAGAATAAGTAGCTTCAGTGAATTCTTTTTCGATGAATATTCTCATCTTTAAAGGCAATAACTTTGAATATTAGAGAGATTAGTTCAACATAATTATTTTATGGAAAGGATTATTGGAAAATTTTATCCATGGGTACACACCACCCCAATATTATAATTCATTGACACAATATTAGAAAATTAAAAAAAATGATGAATAAAAGGTGGATGCACAAGCTTTCTTCTATCTTCAGAATGCCATAAACCCAAACATCTATCCATGAGTTTTAAGATGAAATAATTCCCATGAAGGATGGAATATATTAAAAAAATAGTATCTATTGTCTACTAAGTTAAGAGAATAAAAAATCTGAACTCTTAAAATGAATTTTTAAAATTTGATATTTTCTTATAATGAAAGAGTTGGAGAATATTGCATAATGATAAATGACTTAGTGCATAGAATAAGGTTCCATGGAGAAACTATACAATATAGTGTTAAAGTAAGGAAAATTTTGAGATATTTAACTCATATATGATTTAATATTATGATCACTATTTAGGATTTTAAGGACATAAACACTATAAATTGTAATGAGTTGGCTGGTTCTTTATTGTCTCATGAGGATAAAATGATATTATATGTAAGATATATAGAATACAATCTAGAATAAGCACATGAAACCAAGGAAAGTATTTCAAAAAACAAAAAGGAAAATAAATATTAGAGTCAAGGGAGTTACAAAAATCAAATTCAAAGGTAAAATATTAATCAAACTCCACATTTAAGATTAATAAATACTTTACTTTTCATTACTAAAAAAATCAAAACACGTGATAAAATATTACATAATACTAGCAACTAAGAATCAAGGTAATAAAGATAGTGAAAATAAATATTTTTAAGTTGATCAAAGTGTTTTTTAAGATGGATTATATTATTTTTTAACATGAAATTATAGAATATAGGAAGTAAATAATTGGTGGTTTATTGATTCAAGGTGCTCAAACCACATGACAAGTCACAACGATGGTTTTAACAAGTTAGATGATTCCTTCAAAATATAAGTACAATTGAGACATGGAATGTCCATTTAGGTATAATGAAAGGGAATCATCCAAATCACCAAAAATTAAGGTAAGGTTGAGAATAAGGATGTTTATTTTTCTCCAAATATAAATCATAATTTGATTAGTGTTGGTCAATCATTTGATAAGGGTTTCAAGCTACTTTTTAAAGATGGTATTTTTTATATTTTTAATAAGAGATATATAAATAGATTGATTTTAAAATAATATATGGAAAAGTATACGACATTTCCATTAAATATGAATATGATGAGAGTTGGTACTTTTTAATCCTCCATTGAAGATGTTAAAATGGTGTGGCATTATCTCAAATTCATCAATTGTATGAAAAATAATAATAAAGATAGATGGATTATTTAAAATATTATAGAGGAAAATTTAGTCATTGCCTTATCTTTCCATGAGGTTAATTTTTAGCATGTATTTAGAGAGGGTAATCAATTAGCAAAATCATTTTCTAATAGGGTTATTGTGTAAGATTTTAGATATTAGCCAAAAATGAGACCTTTCCCAATAATGTTGATTTCATCATTACTAGATAAAGGTCTGATTTACATTTTTAATCCTTCTTGTTGGTTGTTAGGATATCCATTGCTTTTAAATGATGGGAAATATTCTTTCTTATATAAATGTCTTATTATTAATTATTATTATAAGGATTTTAATAATCACACATGGGTGGAGATTATAAATTACATTGGAGATTCAAGTATAATAATGACATGTCTCATTTAAAGGTGTATTAGGTTAATACATAAATCTTCACTAGCTAGATTGTTATTATCAATTTGTTTGGGTTCTAACATTTTTAGATGGGTGGTGATCTAAACGTGGTTGGATAACTATCAATTGAGAGAAATAATAAATATGTGAGGGTTTGGGTAATTATCCATACTAGTGGATTGATCAATTTTATAGATAAAATTGATGTATTTGATAAGCTCATGTCCAAAAAGTTTGTTTCTCAATGTAATAACTATGTAGTGGACATCAACAATGTCTTTATGGAAATCACTAAAGGGATGATTTCCCATATGACTAATTTGAAAGTGGATCAAGTCAAGTACATTAAGTCTAGTAGGGACAATAAGGAGGAAAATTCTAGATTATTGTTTGAGAATAAAGAGTTGATAAAATTCTAAGGGGGTTACCTAGAAAGGATTTAATTAATCCTTTTGACATCGTAGCTAAGAAAATATTGATGTATGTCACTCTTGATGGTAGGTTTTTAGTTGGTCATTACTTCCATATGGTTATTATAAACTATTTTTTGTATAATATTCCCCTTAGTCTAGCCTTATATATTTTTAACTCATTATAAAGCTCTATGCTTAAAGTGAAAAAGGGTAAAAATAAACTTTTATTACAACAAGCAATGATATTCCTCATCTCTAAAATTGTTAATGCTTTAAATCATAGTATTTAGACTGACAAAGAAGGGTCATGTTAAATTGGTGAATAATCCTAAAATAATTTGAAGAAGTCATACTAATACATATCAAAGGAAGGTCAAAATGGCAGATCAAAATTAGGATATTATTTATCTCTATAGGGAGTGTGCACACCAAGAGGATTTGGGTAGGGTTGATGCTACTAGGAATGATGTTGGTTTATATATGATAGTTGGAGTGGGAAATATGGTAAATATAGAGGACCCCAAAATGAGAAAATATTATGAGGTTATTGAGGAGAGGATGGACGAGGTTGTGTAAGTGTTAGTGTTGCTTAAATAAATGTGTAGGAAAGATTAAATTGGGCATAAGGAGATAAAAAATAATGGCAATAAGGATGAGAATTTGTCTAATAAAAATCAAATCAATATTATGGAGTTTGATATGGTTATGGATGATGTAAATAATAAAGGTAATCTAGGTAGAATTGGGGGTGAAGTGGACCTACATGATTCCATTGTTCATTAGTTCATGAAAGATCATAAAAGACTCAAAGAGGATGTGATTAAGCTAAGCCAAAATGATGGGATTTTTTGCACTAAGGTAAACCTACTAGAGTTGAGTTATTAGTTTATGGAATTGAAAGAAAAAGTGGATAAAATGTGAACCTTAAGGATATTCTTGTTATCCTTATGGATTTTAGTTTATTGCTATGAATAATTATTTGAAGAGTATGAAGGGGTTTAAATTACTAACTAAGAGAAAAAAATGAATATTTTTATAGTTCTAAATATGGTAAGAAGATGAAGGGTGGATGCATAGGAATATTTTATTCATACATCTCATCATATGTAAAAGAATTTTATGAGATTGATATATAATTGGGAAAAAACATATGTTACTTGGAAGTGTCTAGGATGTTAGAGTGATTTTTTGTTTCTTTATTGATAACTTTTAGCTATTTTTGAGATTTTGTAGTTTATTCTATGTTTTTTGTTCTTTTTGGGTAGACTTTATGTTATATCTGATCTTTATGACCTAGTCTACATGTATTTTATATTTGGTAGGGTCCCTCTCAAAACCATATTTTACCATAATAAAAAACCATGTGGAATTCAAGATATGGTCATATCAGGTTTAAGATATTACATATTCATTGACACAAAAAGGTATGGTAAGAGGTCTTCCCAAGCTAGATTTTTAAAAATATGATGCATGTAAATCATGTGTTTTTTGGAAACACAACAGGGAGTCTTTCCATATCTTAAAATTGAGATAAATCACACCTTAGGATTTGTTTAAATTATATTTATGTGGACCAATTTTTTGGAGAAGTATTGGTAAGAATTTGTATTTCATTTCCTTCCTACATGATGTTATAAGGTTTAAGTGGGGATTTTTGTTGAAAGAGAATATTGTAACTTTTTCATATTTTGAAATTTTCTAACATCTGCATGAAAAATAATGTGGACATTCTATCAAGTAAATAAGAACATATATAGGAGGTGAATTCTTTTCTAATGAATTTAATGAGTTTTGTGCTTCACATGGAATCGAAAGGTAGCTAATAACTCATTACATACCATAAAGAAATGGTGTTTTAAAAAGAAATAATAGAACCATTATGGATTTATCAAGGACTATTCTAGATAATAAGTACTTGGAATGGTATTTTTTGGTTGAATTATTAAAAAAATAGTTTACATCATTAATGGAAGTCATATAATGGTAGTCAAAGGCAAGACACCTTATAAAGCTTTTTATGGAAAAAATCTAGTTGTCACTCATATTAAGGCATTTGGTTGTTTAAAATTTTTACATGTTTGAGATGAGAAGAGTAAAAACATATATAAAAATATTTTTCCTCATATTTTTATAGGTTATAGTGATGAAATCAAAGAATACAAGTTTTATAATCTTTCTAGTAAATCAATAATTGTTTATAGGGATTGTAATTTTTTTGAAAATAAAGTGTATGATGATTATTATCATGTAGTTATTAAATTAATAATTGAATTATGGAATAATATTTAAATTTATTTTTATGGATTTAAAATTTATACACATATTTTTTTTTCAATAGAAAATAATACTAGCTCTTTGCAATAGAATAGTCACACATCTTTATCAACTCCAAGCAAGAAGAGGCAATTGCAAAATCCACATCCATCAAATAAAATATTGAAAAATAATTATTATAGGAATATTAAAAGTATTAAATATTATAAATTTAATTTTATTATAATTCTTATGATGAAAATACTATGTTTTTATTATCAATAGTAGCTAGTGAACCTATAAGCTATGTAGAAGCTACTCAAAAGAAATAATTGGTTGGTGTTATGAAATTAGAGATGGGTTAAATTAAAATGAATTATACATGTAAATTACTTAAACATCATTTTAAAATATATTTCAACTTTACAATGTAGGTCTACAATACCAAAGTTAAGAGTGATGGAACAATTGATAAGATATAATATAGACTAGTTACAAAAAGATTTACACAAACATATGGGTTTGAATATGAGTAAATATATCAACCCTTGGAATTTAAAGATAGTATAATAATAATGATTTATATATATTCTCATAAAATTATGTAAAATCAGTCACATGGATGTAAAAAATGCATTCCTAAATGGATTGATTAAAGAAGTATATGTGTAGTAACCACAAGGTTCTAAGGTAAAGGGAATTTTTTTTTGGGTATGTAAGTTAAATAAGGATATTGGTAAAAAAATAATTAATAGATGGTTATTAGATAAAATCTTTTTAATAATTCAAAATGAACCAACTCAACTACTTGCATATAAGCATTCGGTTCTAATATATATATGTGTGTGTGTGTGTGTGTGTGTGTGTGTGTGTGTGTGTGTGTGTGTGTGTGTGTGTGTGTGTGTGTGTGTGTGTGTGTGTGTGTGTGTGTGTGTGTGTGTGTGTGTGTGTGTGTGTGTGTGTGTGTGTGTGTGTGTAGATAACTTGAGTTTTATAGGTATATCTATCGATTTGTTGAATATATTCAAGTAAGATATGAAATAAAAATTTGATATGAATGATATTGGATTTATGAAGTAATTTATTTTAAAGTAATTCTATCAAATTATATAGTAAAATTCACTTATCAATCCATGTATGCCCAAGACATGTTAAAGTAGTATAATATTCAAGATTTGAATCCCATAGAAATTCAAGTTAAAAATGGAGAAAATTAATGAGAGGATGAAATTATTTTGGTTGATTAATATACTTTTATAAACATGTGGTATTTTTGATGTATCTCACTATGATTATACCTTATAATAGTTATGGAGTGTTACTTATTTCTAAATTGATAGGAAAATTATCACTTAAGCATTTGCAAGGAGTAAAAAAGAATTTTTAGATATGTAATATGTACTTATAATCATGGTATTAATTTTAGACCAGTAAGGTATTTATGTCTCATTGGATACAAAGATTGATATTAATAAGGATCTTTTTATGACATGAATTCAACTTTAGGTTATTACTTCACATTGGGAAGTGGGTTGGTTTCATGGTCTTCAAATAAACAAGATAAAATTGATTTATCCTCAAATGAAGCTGAATATATAGCCATTACATCAACTTACACACAAATAATATGGTTGAGAAGACTCTTGGTTGATTTGAGAGAGGCTCAACTTGAGACAACATAGATATTTGTAGTATTACTACTACCATGGTCATTTCCATCATCAATTACATCATGACCATATAAAAATGGTTATCAACAACATAGTTGTTAGAATTTATATTACCTCAATTGATTTGGCTTGTCACCATCATAAGAAACATAAAAACACTTTTAGTCCAATATTTATCAAGAGTTCCCTAGAGTAGAACTAATATTTTGATACCACATGTCACAATCCCAAAAATTAGATTAAAACTTTTTAGGATTTTTAGAGTCATGATCCCAATTTCCAACATGAATCCTAGCACATGCATATTGAGTACCATTAATTTACATGAAACATAGGTGCACAATTGTCAAAACCTCCCCATGATAACCATGGTAGGTTTATGCACTTCATGATTAATGTTAAGTTCCAAAAAAACCCTTATGGTTATATATTTCCAATTGTCCACCAAATTTCAAAATAAAAAACATAAATATAATATTTTAGTTTGTTTAATCATAATTATGACGATGGGTATAATATTACCTAATATAATGTTTCCTAGAAATAAGACTTAAGTACGCATAATTAGTTATCTGTTATCTTTATGAGAGATATATAGATCATTGTTAAACCATACTTTGAGTAAAAAATATCAAAATAAATAATAAGAGTAATTCACAAAACTCTTAACAAGTAAAAAATATAATTATCAAGCCTACAATATCCTTTAGATAGATTATCCCATAGTATTATTTTATCAATCAATTTATTCATATATTTCATTGTGCATGACTTAATCATCTCCTAGTTTCATTGAAATAGTAATTCACATAATGGTTTATATTGCATTATTTTGATAAAATACTCTTATAAAATATTTAAAATTTCTTAACTAATTATTTTCTTAAAAAAATAATCTTGATAAGATTAAGTATCATATTCTATAAAATTAATTCATCATACCTAGATAAATTACTTGAATCAATTTATTAAATGGTAAAAAGCATTATTCTATGATGATCTCATTCTTTTTTCATTATTAATGTAATTTTATGTACCAAACAAGTAAAATGGTAAATCACATCTCTCATTGTTTAACAATTTATAATCATACATTATACTCTTATTTGAACCTTTTTACCCCTTTTTCTCTCATTAGTTCATAGAAACATAAATTGGTCCACTCCATATTTATATTGATCATAGATGGCCTTGGGGATAAATTCAAATCAATCCCTCACTAACAATTATATATCATAATACTAATCATCCTTAATAAATAAGTTAAGTTAAAATGAATTTATTAAATAGTTCATTATTTCCTACCATTACAATGTAACTTACAATATTTTTTAAACAATCAATAAATAAACCATGATTCATTGCATAGTATCCTTATTAACTCAGTACAAGATAATTGATACCAAACCCAAGTTATTTTAATAACTCTTCAAATAGATTATAAATTCAAAAAACACCTTAGTACATATCTTAGTGTATTTAACACTAATAAATATTTTACCAAATGACCATTTAAGTTTTTTGACATGAAGTGTCTTTTGGGTCTCTATTAATGGTACCCTATGCCAAATATTTTCAACATACAACTTGATATTATCATTCTTATACATTATCAAATATTAAAAATACAATCCTCACGATATCTTACAAAGTCATAATATAACATGATATACTTTAGTAAGTTATGGTAAACATATTTTACTCACTTACATATCAGGTCTTTAAAAATTAAGGTAAAACAATCTTCATTTAAACTGAACAAATTAATTCATATCTTTATAATCATACACATATAAATTTATCACAAGTGAAAAAAAAAATTTGTGTAGAATTTAGAATATTAATGGGATAAAATATGTCAATAAGACATGTCATAAAACAATGATTAATGGAAAAATATTTTCATTTAAAATTAACACAAAAATTCATACCTTTATGATTTTAAAAATATAAACTTCTCAAAATAAGTGACAAATAAATTTAGGGAAGAATTTAAAATAATATTGGCATTAAAATTATATGCCAATGAGACACATCATACAATGATGCAAGGGAAAATGATCATCAATTGGCATTTGGAAACATAAAACCTTACCTTTCCATAATAAGTGAAATTTATTCCTTTTAAATGATAGTGGTAATTTATTTTTAAGGTAGGATAATTCAAGAATGATAGGATATATTTTAATAAGTATTACATAAAAATTATATAATTCCAAACAATTTTTAAAATTAACTCCATTAGATAACCAATATAATATTACCATTTTCTCATGTTCGATAAGTGAAACTCAACCCACCATACAATGAAACTAGTTCTTCTTGAAATTACATAGTGTGGTAGAATGATCATACACATATTTGTCTATATCTACATCATAAACGTATCTTATCTTTGAAATCAATTATAAAAATCAAAAGTAAGTCTAAGATGTCAATCAATAAACATTCATTATTTTTAATTCAACAAAAAATAACAATCCACTTAATTATACATAAAAATGCATCATTTTAATATATAAGAGATTTTAAATTTCTATAATCAACACATAGTCAACAAATTTAAATATACCTAATTAATACCTGACAAAATCAATATGATACATCATTCAAGTTTATTACCAATCTTAACTTAATTATTTTTTGAACTTCTACTTTTCATTATAGTAAATACCAAGTTTTGACTTCAAGGCAAGACTAAACAAGATTCATCTACGAAAGCTACTTGTAATTAATTAATGATAAAATGCACCTATGTAGTAAGGGTCAAAGAAAATGCTAAAATGTAGTAAATATATCCTTACACCATCCTTAATATGTATTTACAAGGACACCTCCATAATACTATAACTGTAAAATGAATCAATTATTCATAATAAATTACCAACAATAAACATACATGTTCTTCATGCAAATCTTGAACTATAAGGTCTCTTAAACAATTATTTTTACTATTTTTTTCATGCAATGCCGAAATAAGAATGAGTATCTTGAGCATGTGTGGAAATTAATATTGTTTATTCATAATTTATAAATATTCATTAAACTACCTATATTCAATTCATATTCACACTAAAAATAAATAATTAATGAATCACATATCATTCATAAGATACTAAGCCAAATACACAATAGTGAATATAAACAAACAATGCATAGAACTTAACAAATAAAATTAGGAGTTACTCCATTAAATGAAACATATAACATCCTTAATAACATTTTCAACATTTTTATATTTATTTTTAAATCATTCAATGAATATAATAATTCATGTATATACAATCAAATGCTTACAAATGATCATTTAATGTTTATCTTGGTGTGAACTTATCTTTAACACAATGTACAATTATAACAAGGTCATTATCTATAATAACTAAGAATGAAACCTTTAATTTAAACAAAAATATGTATTTCTTACAAAATATGTTCCTCTATATGTCTTTGGCACAACTAAAGTTATTCCATAGTCTAGAAATGGCATTTATATAAAATAGTTCTCCACAAACAACTAAAATAAGGTGAAACTTAAGCCCACACATTTAGTGGTATCCCTACCCACCCTAACCATGAATTAAAGGTTGGATTAGATCATTGAATATATTATAAATGTAATAAAATTAAATTAAAAAAACTTATATTTTTATAAATATTCAATCCACCATTACAGGGTTTTTCATAAGATAAAAAGCATAAAAAAACCTAGAAAATAAAATATTATTTAAAAATAAGTTTGTAACCAATGCCCTTGTAAAAGAAAATGATTCTAAGTTAAATGAATTTATAAATTAAATGAAACATATTTTTTTCAAATAAAATCACATTCACTACATAAAAACACCATCAAAGAGAGAGCTGCATTAAAGGCAAAAAAACCATCACAGTTTTCTAGCAAGAAACCACGATACTCATTCAAGAAATTTTTAGTTCCATCTAACTCAATATAATATATGTGTCTAAAGCCACATATAGGGTAATTTTGAGGATACATGAGGGACAAAACTATTCATAAAATTTACTAATTCTCCCTAGACTTCCTAAAATAAATATTTTTGAAACTATATAAGAAAAAAAACCAAAATAATTAAACTTTGAAAAATAATGCAATGTTAATTGTTACCTCCTCTTTCTCCCTCCTCTCTTTACCACACTTTTTTGTTGTTTCCCATTGATAATTTTCCTTTCCATATTCAACCATGTAATTCTTAAATTCTTACATCCCACTACATTCTCATCAATGGAACTCAAGTAGTGGTGCTTAGACTTTATCCACATTTATCATGACTACTGCAAAAACCCCTAACATCCTAATTATTTTTTTCTAAATTCCCATACAACAAGAAAATAAAACAAAAATACTTTGAACATGATTCCTAAAAACCACAGAACAAACAAAAATCCTAATATAATAATTAGTTCATGACCAATTTGAATGTCAAAACAACATCATGATGTTGCTAAGGTCTTAAAAAATTACCTTTTTGAATGTTCTAATAAATATTAACAATGATAATATTAATCAAGGTTATATCAACCATAATGCTTAAGTAATAGTTCAAAAATATTCATTAAATAATATACAAATATCCTCCCATGTTTTAAAGATAAAAAACACAATAAACTTAATAATCTTTAATTATAACAAATAAATCAAATGTAGACATGATTCTAACCTTAGGTCCTTATGAAATAATAATAAATAAATAAACACCATATACCTCGCATGAATTTTTTATATTAGGATGAAATTTAAGATTGAGATCTAAGCATACAATGAATCATAAATATTTATAATATGTAAAAATGAATTATGTTGAAGAGATACTTGTTGTGGAAGAGAAATAAAACATGATCCATAAGAATCAAGTCTTCAATAATCAAAAGATTTAATTATTATCAATAATAAAATTAGAAAAAATAGATTTAGGAAAAGTACATATATAGGTTAAATATATACATTATCACACATCCTCATAAATATGGGATTATCTTCCCCAATGATCTAAAATAATATCTAAGAAATCTAAACAACATGTGTAGGGAAAAATCATTAAATGAAATAAACACCTAACACCCCACATTAAGTGTACCTTAGATTGATAGTTGAATTGGGTCTTGAAAACAATGAATAATGAATTACCCAATTACATATAAAATCCTCATAGAGGGGGAGGATAAAATTATATAAACCCCAAGAAGAGAGCTTAAATGAAGACACTTGCTCTTAGTGAAGGGTTTAGTGAACATATTAAAAATTTGACTCATAGTGTATATGTAGCATAGATTAATGAATTTATAATGGATAATATCCTAATTAAATTCATGTTAATACTGATATGTTTGGCCTGTTGATAGAGGACTAGATTCTTATAGATATAGACTATGTTTTGGTTGTCACAAAAGGTAATTATTAAACATTGAAAATAGATTAAAAAAACATAGTGAGATTCCACTAAATCCAAATAGCCTTAATGAAAGAATTAATATCTCTATATTATTTCTTTGTAGAAGATAAATAGATATCAATATACTTTTTACATGACCAACTAATTGATCCTGAACCAAAGAATAAATTATAGCCTAAAGTAGACTTACGATTCTAAATATTTCAATCCCAATTTGAATATATATACCCAATCAAGTCAAAATAAATGCCTACTTCATAGTGATATAAAAATTATGAGTACCTTGAATTTAGTGGATAATCGACTTAGTTATTTCCTAGTGTAACTCATGTGGTTCTAGCATAAATATAGAGACCATGTCAATTGCATATGAAATATTAGGTCTAGTGTGCATAATATAGATGAGACTATAAAAAATTATTGATATGAGATAGAATAAATCAAAAATGATGGACAATCAACCTTATTGGAGTTTTATCTAGGTCTAGTTAAAGAAAATGTAAATTTATAATGGTCACATAAAACAAATGTGAGTGCACACCAATAATGAGGTAAAGTAAGAATTATATTAGAAAATAAATATTGCATGAGACAACCAAAATGGAGAAATAAAAGTATGCATTAATCAAAAAATATCCTCAAGTGAAGCGTACATATAGGATTGTTGAGTAACTCCTCCACAAATGGTTGTCAAAGCCCCATAGAATAGAAGTGTAAATCCTCCACAAAAGGTGGTCAAAGGAGCCTAGAATAGAAATTCAAATCCTCCACAAAAGTTGGTAAAAGGAGTTACATCATAGTCTTCTAATCAAACCTATGACACATTAACTCCACCCAAGTAAACATATCCCCAAATGTAGGAAAACTCCATATGATTAAATATAATATTCCTAAATAAATAAATCTAGGAAAATAAATACCTACACTAACATCTCCATAGGAAAATTTTATGTAGGTAGTGTAAAATGAAGATGGGTACCAACTACTAGTCTTGATCAGGTACCCATGTACAAATAAATCTATCATAAATTAGAGAAAAGGAGAAAACCTATATGAAAAAATCCCTTAAAAAAAATAGGGACATCTAAGAAGTGAAGAGGCTAGAAGATCCCCTAAATATGATAGCATTTTTTATGTAGACCTCACCCAAATAAAAGATCATAGATGAATGAACTTACTCTTGGTGAGAGATTTGGTAAATATATCTATAACCTACTTTGAAGATTGGTAAAATTTCAAGTCAATGACCTGACCATGAATAAGCTCCTAGATAAAATTCATGTGAATTTTAATGTGTTTGGTCTACTGGTGATAAACCAAATTCCTACATATCTTTATAGTAATCTACTTGTCATAATAAATTATGGTGAGTTGTCTAAAAATAATGTCAAACTCAGATAGAATCCCTTAAATATAAATAGCCCCAGTAGTTGCGTGAATAGTTCTTATATAGTCTACCTATGTGTAAAATATAGTAATAGCATTTTGCTTCTTTCTAGACCAATTGATATAACTAGAACTCAAAGAAAAACTATAACCTACATTGGACTTATGATTTTAATTATAACTACCTAATCTAAATATGAAAAACCAACCAAGTCAACTTATGTTCCAAATTTGTACTAAATCTTGAATCTATAAGAGCCATAAATGTAGTGGAGTATCTACTTGGATTATTTTTAGTGAATCTCATGGGGCTCATTCATGAATCATGAAATAATCCCTACTACATATGAAATGTTAGGCTTGCTATGAGTTAGATAAATGAGGCTACCAACAAGTTATCGATACCAAGTGGCATAAACCAAAGGTGTATAATTGTTAGCCTCAAGTTTGACTCCTAATAGAAAGGGAGTTAAAGATGGCCTAAAATTAGCCATGTGAAATTGAGCTAGAATATTGATATCATAATTTGGATGTGAAAGTGAAATAATTGAATCATACTATGAAATATTGATGCCAAGGAAGTAATGTAGAGGACCCAAGTGAGTCATGTCAAATATGTCATGTAGAGCTATTCTCAACATCATAATAGATGATGAGGAACTCCTAATGATTAAAATATCATCAAAATAAAGGACTAGTATTAGTAAAGAGTCATATAATAAGTATACATATGGGTTTGAATGACCATGGTAAAACTTGAAGGAGAAAGGAATCCATATTAGTGTACCAAGCCTAAGTGGCCTATTTGAGGCCATAGATATATTTATTAAGTCTAAAAACTAAGGATGAATCTTGAACAAACCTATGTGATTGATCCATGTATATTTCCTCCTTAAGGTATCCATGAATAAGTACACTCTTCACATCCATCTGGTATACATCCTAACCATGTGTTATGGCTATAACTAGTGTGAGTCATATAGAAGTCACATTTTCAATAGGTGAAAAGGTCTCTAAGTATTCAATGTCAGTTACTTATGAAAAAACATTGATAAATAATCACACCTTATACTTATTGACTTACCCATCTACTACAAACTTTGTCTAATATATCCACTTATATAAAACCATCTTCTTTCCCTTAGGAAGTGAAGTCAAATCCAAAGTGTGATTTTTTATCAAGGAAGAATATCATTCCCCTAAAACACTATCCCACTCAGGTATTTTTGAATCCTCTCAAAGTGTTTATGGATCCAAAATTGAATCAAACAAATCATTTAGACCATTATAATAGTCTGCTCGAGTACATATTTAATATTTTGGATCTCCTATCAAAGTGCTTGAACTCTAAAGTGTCTTCCTAGACTAATGGGGCTCATATGTGGGTGAGTCAGGTGTTAACTCCTCTTCCTCTAAAAAATGAATATAGGTGTATTTATAAGACTCCCCATCACTACCCTCACTATCATAATTGGAAAAAGAAGACCCTAGCTCAGAAACTTGCTCTAGATGATTTGAATCTAAAGAAGAATCATCAAGTCTAAGTGAATATAATGATATAAAAGTGTAAAGTGTTGATTCTTTGGGTATCTCTTGAAATTGAACACTTATCTCTATTAACAAATCATGTGTGGTTAGATGTATAAAGAAGTATCCCTTTACACCATCTAGATAACCTCTAAATATGCATGGATTAGACTAAGGTTCTATATATTTGTGTATCTTCTTCAGTGTACATGTTATAATTGGAGATATGAAAATTTTAAGTGCTCAACTTCATTTTTACTTCCATTCCAAAATTAAAAGGTTGTGCCTTTAAAATATTTATGATTATCCCTATTCTAAATATAAAAAGTACAATTAATGGCTTTGTCCCAATACTAAGGTGATAAATACTTAGAGTGAATCATACAGGTAGCCATTTCTTTCAAGGATCTATTATTTTGTTATTTAACTCTCTTCTATGAAGGACTGTAAGTAATTATCTACTAAAAATTAATCCCCTCTATGGTACAAAACTACTCAAATCTATTGTTGACATATTAACCTCCATTGTCAGTTTGAACAACCTTGATAGATTTCTCAAATTTTTTATCAATAAGAAACTTGAATTATTTAACATATTAAAACACTTTAAACTATTTATTTATAAATTAGACCCATATATATCTCAAAAAATCATCAATGAAAGTGATAATGTAGTTATCCCTTACAAAAGATAGACTGGGAAAAAGCCTATATACATCATTATGTACTAAATCTAATCTCCAAGATTTGCCTTTGTCAAAATTTACTTCAGGATGATTTAAAAGAGAGCAACACTCAAAAAATACATTATATAATTGAACTCAAATCAAGCCTATGACCATGTCATTTTTGCTAAGTTGTTCAAGGTAATGGTAGTTAAGGTAGACAAATCACTCATGCCATAATTTTATAACTCCATTTGAATGAGTTGGTAATGCAATCAAATAATAATCATGTGAAAAATGTGAGAATGTGTATAACCTAGCTTGGTTATCTACCCTACCCACTGCCATTATAAAATCACTATGCAACTACCTGATTATAACTAAATCTAGTAAAAAGTCAACCCTCATGCCTTTGTTGACATGTGTGATGTATTACACAAATATGAGATTGTTTAAAAGAGAAGGGACACTTAGAACACTATTTAATGTTCTTATTTATTTTTAAATATACCCTATCCATATAAATGGTACAAAATTTTCATCACCCAAACTAATGGAAGACATCTTATAACGCTATAAGAAAGCAAACTCACCTAGTAAAGAGCCCATGTGGTGAGATACACCCAAGTCAATAACCCATGACTATGTTAAAGCTACAAATACTACAAGATCATTTATATTTTCTTTCTCTTTCCCCTTACCCTTTGCCTTAGTATAATATTGGGTAGATGAATTATGTTTGATGGAATCAGGAACACCTATGCTATTATTCTTGAGTTGATGAGTCAGGTGATCTATTTTCTTCTTCATACACTTGTTTTCATCATGCTCATTTCTCTATAGTATGAACACTTAACCTTGTATTTCTTAGGTTTTTCATTGGAAGAGGAGGCTTCAATATTGGTTTTGGTAGATTTTGTTTCTTTATTCTTCTCCTTGTTTGAATTATTTGTTTTCCCATTCCCAAAAATTAGGTCTTGAGATTTTGTGTACTTTAATGTGTCCATATGGATCAAATTTTATTGGTCTCTAGTTAAGTCAGTAATAAAAGCATCTAAAGAGGGAATTTTCCATGTAGTGCCCAAATCACTTATAATGGCATGGAAAGTAGAGGCAAAGAATGGATAATCATGAGTTAGTTTAGAGAGTATATAAGGAAAAGGTTGACCATATTTTTTATTTATACCATATTATTTCATCTTCAATCTCAAGGACTTGAACTTAGTGAAGAAATATTTATGGGTGTCAAACTTTTAAGGACTTACACTAATGAGTTCATTCAACATCTCATGACCTCTCATCACATCTTGTTCCCTAAATAGTTTACATAAAATGGTTCATAATTCATGAGGTGATTTGGAAGGATCTAAGTGAAATTAGAGATCAAGTGTTATAAAAAGACATAATAGACCATAGGCTTCATCACTATGGTTATACCACTTAACTATCACTGCATCTATGTCAGGTTTAGATTCATCACCCATGGTTATCCTATACAAGCACTTACTGCTTATATTGATTTCCATCTTGATTTTCCATTTGTCATAGTTAAAGGGAGTTAGTGGGTTGATTTAAACTGAATTCATTAGTGAAAAAATGTGTTTTAATAGTAGTGTAAGTTATATTTATTATAGAATTGAGAGTGCAATAATAAATGGAGTGAAAAAGAAAAATACACCCCATAAATTATGAATAGAAAAGACCCACCCAAATTTTGTAAATGCATGCTCAAAATTTGTTCACTCAATCGATAGTACATCTAAATTAATTAGTGCAAGTCAAAAAGATATGTTTTTTTAAATAAGATAAGGATGTCAAACGCTATTGAAAATACATGCAATAAGAAAAGTATATAAGCAAAGTGACCATGAAATGGATAAATTAGTTTTAAATGTGATGGGGTTTGGCCACCTACCAAACAAGGCCTCACTCTTTGGTCTTCATCAATCAAAAATATGAAGAGTTCCCTCAACAACAATATTCTACCATAAATTTAAAAACTCATCAGACAATATTGTTTTTATATGAAAAAGAAATTAAAAAATTTTACAAAATATTTTTTTATTAAAAATAATAAAAATCTAACTTGCCTAATGTTGACCCCATAAATATATTTCCACAATTTAAAATATCCCTTTGAAAAAATATTTCAAAGAGAAATATTCATCCCCCACTCTTATTTTAATAAAATAATTTATAAATTAAAAAAATTATTTTAGTCATTGATTATAAAGTGGATAAAAAAATTTTCTTTCCACTTAAAAAAGGAAACCACTTGATAAATTCCTTAATACCATGGATTAAGAAAAAGTTGGTTTTAAACTTTGAAGGGTTTTACCAGTCATGGTGAGCTAGGAAAGGCAATGATAACTAAAGAGATGAGGTGGGAGATGCTAGAAGAAGTTGAGTCAGAACTAAATATCACCCTAAGATCCATGTGAAGTTAATCAATAGGTAGGGAAAACCAGAGGAGGTAGTAGGTTGTGAAGGGTGAATGAATACTCAATAGTATTAAACCATGTTATGGGAGGTATGATGTAGTTATATAATGATTGGGTAGGTTTCAAGATACTTCAATGGAATTTGGATCTAGCAGATTGGGTTATTGACTAAAGAAGATCTATGAACTAGAATTAGGGGTGATGGATGGAACCAAAATGATCATGGCATGACCAGATACAACTATTATAGGTTAAAAAAGGAATGGAGGTATCTCCAAAAGGGTGGTCAACCTTTGATCTAGATGTGAAAGGCTATAGATAACATGTAACCCCACAAGAGCCTCTTGAGAGGTTGTAAGATTTATTTCACGCTAGAAATAAAAATTGTACCATTGGATAGTAATACCCCTAGATTTTTAATCAAATAGCCCCATATAATTTTTGAAATTTTAAAAACACTCCCTAAATTGTTTTTTCAAACCCTAAAAAAATTTCCTCACAATACAAGAAAATTAATTCTAGATTTAAAATGAAAGATAACAACTAATAATAACCAAAAAAATATTTACTAGGTTGGATCTAATACATATCAGATTTTGATCTATGTCTAGTTAAAGCAAATGCAAAGGTCCAATGGTCACACAAGATAAACATGAGTTCACACCAATAATGAGCTGAAGAAAGAATGAAATTAGAAAATAAATATTTCATGAGACAACCAAAATGGAGAAATAAAAATATGCATTAATAAATAAATCTCTTTGAGTGAAGTGTACATATAGGAGGGATAAGTAACTCCTCCATAACTGATGGTCAAATACCCCATATAATAGAAGTGTAACTCATCCATAAAAGGTGGTTAAAGGAGACTAAAATAGAAGTGTAACTCTTCCACAAAAATTGGTAAAATGAATTACATCCTATTCTTTTCATCAAACCTATGACACCTATGACACACTACTCCCCCTAAGCAAGCATATCCCCAATTGTAGGAAAACTCCATGTGAGAAAATATAATATTCCTAAATAAATAACTATAGGTAAATAAATACTTAGACTAACAAGACACAAGATTCACATGAAATATAAATGGAGTTAGAGATGTCTTACAATTATCCATGTTAAACCATGTAAGTAAATTAAGAGCATACTTGGATTGTACAATAGTGATCTCAGAGTTAAACTAAGAGATTTCAATCCCAAGGAAGTAATGTAATAATCCCACGTGAGTCATTGAGAACCTGTCAAACAAAGTAGTTTTCACTACTTCAATAGTGGATGGAGAACTCCCTGTGATCAATATGTCATCCATGTAGAGAACTAGAATCAATATTGAATCATCCTATCATAAAATATAGACATTTAGATTAGAATGGCATCTAATGAACCAAATCAAAATAATAAAGGATTATATCTTATCATACCAAGCTCAAGGAGCATGTTTGAGACCATAAATATATTTATAATGTTTTTAAACTAAGGAAGAATCCATATAAACATAATATTTTCAAACTTTATTAATTATTGATGCTTTGTATATTTCAACAACCCATCGAGTCTCAATCTCCCTAAGTCCACTCCTTAAGGGGTACACTGAGAAAGTGGTGGGTAGACCATTGGTGATTCCAAAGCTTGTTATCCATTTCACCACATATTATATATGCACTTATATATTGAAAACCTTATACCTAAGCTTATTATTCTCTCTTGCACACTCCTCAGTCATTTGCTACCTTTTATCCCACTTTTCCTAACCTTAATGCCCTTTTAACGATTCACTGTGCTAGGTTGACACTATTGACTCTGTATAGTTTTTAAACCTCAGTTTCCTATACTATGTTGACTAGTTTTACCTTATATAATATTGGGTGAAATTCACTTAGGGTCTAGGTTGGCTCTTGGCTAACCTAGCCCGTGAACTAGTGAATTCTTATCCGAAATTGTGTTAGGTCGACTGGGTTGACCCTGTTGGCCAAATTTTTTGGAAGGGATTAAATTTAAATCCACATATATATAAAATATAATTTCACCATTATTTATAGAAGAGAAGAATAATTAATAGCTATTCACCATTTCACCTATATATGCTTATCCACCATTATACTTGAGGAATGAGCTTAGGGTTTCACACTCTCTTTGAAGATATAGATATTGTCTTATGGAGAATTAATTTGGATGAATTGATAGGTTATGTATCCTAGATATGATATTTTTGTCATCCTTTCAAACCATAACAACCTCTTATGAAGCACTTTGTCCAAGGGAGAGATTGAGTCTTGATGGGTTCATCTTCAAAGGTAAGTATTCCTAAATTTGTTCTTCCTTTGTAAGAGTAGATAGATATGCATTTTTACTTCTCTTCCATACATTAGGATTTTGTATTCATTAATGTGAGGATATGTCTTCTATGAATGTTTACTTTAATTATGTCTAAACCTTAATTTGTGCTAGAAGCTTTGGTGAGCACTAGATTAGATTTTAATTTACTTTTATTATTTTAGTGAGATATAGAAATATAGGACTCCCTTAGGGTTATTGTGTTATTGTACTTGACTAGAGGATATGGAACCCTCCCTAGCATTGTGTATTATGATAAGAGATCACCTAATTAGGTCTAGTAGATTCCCATATTGGTCATGTTCCTGATTATATATTATATCCCCAATCAAAAGTGTATGGCATGATCTAACTTCTCTGAGTTAGGATTGATTTATATACATGATGCATTTCTGATTGTATACATTATGGTGAACCTTATGTGAATTTAACTGTTGTAAGTTTTATTTCATTTATTTCATTATTTTTTCATTTCATATCTCCATATTTATGATACTAGGTAGATAGTGTCAATATATGTCTAACTTCTATGTACAAGTTTAACACACAGTCACATCAATAAAAATCTATTTTATTTGTGTAGGTTTTTATCAAGTACAAGCTATTAGGTCAAATTTGTCAACATAGTACACTTTTAAACTTCTAGATCAGACTACTAGGTTGACCCTATTAACTCTATACATTTCTATATTTCTAAAAAACACACTAGGTTGACCCCATTGAAATAGTACATTTTATATTTTTCTAGCAACTAGGGAATTGAAGAACAAGGTTGACCCAGTTAACATAGTTGGTGGAATTTTTTAGTATAAATCAGAGTACTTCAACATCAATCTCATTTATATCTACATCCTACAACCCACCAATATTCCTTTCTATCATTCTCTGTCATTTCTATTATTTGTTATAGTTCTATTTTTCATAATTTGTAGCCTTTTAAAAATTCACCTGTACAGTCAACTAGGTTGACCCTGTCAACATAGTTCTATATTCTATATTCTATTTGGAAAAATAGTTCCACAGTGTCAAAGTATTTATTTTTTAGACCCTTGATTATAGAGTATAATAGTGACACTTTTGGATCTATTATATAATATGTGCATACACTATCATCTAAAATGGCACTATACTATGTTTAAAAGCTGAAATTAACACTTATATGCTAGTAGTTAGCTCACACTTTCACTTTTTTTGCTTGCATGCTTAAAATAGATCACATTAGACTAATTAGGTGTTTTTAATATACCATTTAGTTTCACTATTTTCTATTTTATTCACACACTACCAAATCACAAAATCTTTAAAATCATTTTATCAATTTTCTACCCAAGGGTTACCTACATGGATTTTATCACCAAAGGGGAAGTCGACATAATTTTATATCCAAGTATAAATGTGTGGTTAATGGTATATATTGTCTAAGCACACAAAAATAATATTGTTGTGGTGTGAAGTGAGGGGGTAGGCCCCAATACCAATCTAGTACCATTGCTAATATAGATCCCTTTTAGCCTAAACATCATGAAACCATCCATACTTTGTTTTCTAATTCCTTACATCCAACTCTTGATAACATCTAAAATTATATTTTAGTAATCTAACAACATTTAGGTTGACCACTTAATTAGTTTTTACATTACAAGTTGATTAATTTCTCTTTGATTAATTTTGTGTTTTTTACAAAAACTTATATTAGCCAATATTGGTGCAATGTTTTATGTTGTGTGCCTCAATTAGTTCAACCTCACTAACCTAATTGATTGTGTGTTTCCTTTTATTTCTTGATTTCAAAAGATATTTAAAAATTATTGCTATTTTATTACATAATAATTTTTCTCAACATAGTCTCTTATAGACTATCTATTTTTCTTATGTCTACATTACTAGGTATACCTTTTTAGCCCCTATTTCCTGTACTAGGTCAACCCTGTCAACTTTATACACTTTTTAGTCTCTATTTCCTATACTACATCAACCTTATCAACATTTTACACTTCTTTAGCCTCTATTTATATTAATATGTTAACATTATCAACTTTGTAACTTTTTAAGCCTCTATTTCTAATACTAGGTCAAGACTATCAACTCTATATATTTTTTGACATTAGTTTCCTATACTAGGTCAACCCAATCGACTATATACTCTTATTTGTCTCTTCATATCTCTTTGCTTTTTCATCTATTTCTTATGTGGTTATCTAGTCTTATTTCATAATCATGACATATTTTCAACGTTTACTTAGTCAATAACATGGCATATTCAAATATTTAGATCATAACTTCACTTCTTTTATTACTTTATATGAAACTATTCACTTTCCTCCTTTTTCTCCTAATACAAAACCAATCACTACAAAATGTAATGTAGTTGAGGTAATTCATCATAATCCTTATCCCAATACCAATGTTGGGAATCTTCCACTAAATAATCCCCCTCCCACCAACACTAATACCCCATATTTAAATACTAATGCATAAATCGACATAACTCAAATTCTTACACACATAGTTCAACAAATGAACATCATGCAAACAACTAATCATTCTCAAATTATGAACATGCAATAACATTTATTAAACATGAATAGTCAACCACTCAAGTCATCATGTCTCAACTAATTCAATTTGTGTCCCTCCTCCTCTTAGAGATAACAATGGGAATATCATCCCTCCACCTCCAATGAATAACAAAATGCTTTAACATCTTCAAAATGAGCCTTTATCCCCATATATTACATCCATATATATTGGAAACATTTCTCCAACTATCACATATAATGGGAATAAGGATCCTATTATCTCTATTAAGTATTTTGGTAATCTCTATAAGGAATGGGTCCAAACTAACAACTTTCCTACCACCAAGCTCTTAGCCAAAATATTTATTGGTGATTCACTTGAATGGTACAACCAAATTCCTATTGAAGGAATTCCAACATGATGACCTTATTAAAAATTACCTTAGCCTTTTCATAAATTCTAAACAACTTCCTAATGAATATGCTCATACTTTCATCAAACAATAAAACTCTCTCATTCATAAAGTGGACTATAAAATAGATGATGATACTATTTTAAAAGTATTTTTCACTGCTCATAAAGCTCCCCTTCAATACAAAGTTTGAATATTTTCACCTAAAACTTTAGAATAAGCCTTAGACCAAGCCAAAAGGTAATAATTTATTATGACTCAATTTGAACCACCTCAAACAACTACTACAGAACTTTTAAAATCATTTTATCATAACATTTATTCACATAAGCCTCCCCAACCTCAAAATGGAACATCCAATATAACTAATTTTAACCCAACCCACCCTCCTTTGAGTCTAGAATAAATTAAGAAGAAATTTCCACCCTCTAAACCCATGACCTTTGATCCTTCTAAAACTCCACAAAATGGTACAATATTGATAAATTTTGTTTGTGACATGATACTATAGGTCATTCTTACGAATCTTGTCTTGATCTTCACCACTTTATTCTCTCTTTATTGCATGGTCCACATTTCAATTTTTTTACTCTCATAAAATAACGTTATCAATACTATCTTCAAGCCTCACAAATTCAATCTCAATAACACAATCACATCAACATCAAATACCTAATGAACAACAATAATTATCCCATACCTATACCTCATCTACTAATTTTGTTCAAAACATAGTTAATCATTCTTCCTACACTAATATGGAAAGGATAGCTAACATTAACAACTTAAAACTTATCATTGCATGCATTAAACCTCAACATCTTAAGACACATAAACCAAAAGGGTACTTAATTCAAATTCATATTCCAAAGCATATCATACATGGTCTTGCTTTACCTTCTCATACTTATCCTACACTTTATATGTCACATAAAACATCCTTAAAATATAACAAACCAACTCATTTACCTATCTCCAAATCCACCTACCAACACAATGAAAATCATTGTAATGATTCTATGTTACCTCACTCCACCTCACATGTTGGGGAATCTTGCAATGCCCATCCACATGTCCCTTCAAACTTTGGGGTCATCTTATGATGCCCATCCATATATACACTTATTCATTGGGGCATATTATGATGCCCACTCTTATTCTACAATGCTTAATAAAAACCAAATTTATGTTAAAAAAACCTTCTGAGACTTATAGACTTGTATTTCACATGCTCATCTTTGACACAAACATTAGCATATATTTTACTTGTTATTTTTGTCTCATATTTCTTTGTTTTTGTGTACTTTAATTCTTTTAGATCTATTTTAATATCATCATTATTTTCCTTTACATTTTTTGGTTTTCATACACATCACATTTGGCATTTTTTTTCATTTTTATCCTTATATTTATCTTTTATTTTTGTTTTTTTGTATCATCCTCTGCCTTACTAGATTTATGATTATTTTTTCCCATTATTTATCATTTACCTCATTGGTGTTCACCTTGTGATTTGAAATGTAATCTCATAGATAAAACCTAGCCTTCCTAAAAAATTACCACATTAAAACATATTTAAACCACTTTTTAAGATGACTAATACATTCATTAGTGATTATGCTAGATCTATTGTACGTTAGCATGACTTCTCTAATGACATGACTATCATAGAATAGCCCCATCCCTTTCATAACACTATTTTACCTCCTTGTGATAATATATGAGCATATTCATCATTGTATCACTTATTACATAGATGAATCTCTCATGATCCCCATATTTCCCTTATTTCCTTTCATTTGAGTCTCACATCAATGAATTTTGAGATTGCACACTTACTTTTGGGCAAGTCTAGGAGTATTTATAAACCTTGGTCTTTAGGTCCTTTTCTCTAGTCAACAAGTGTAAGCTCTCTTCTGTTTGTCATATTTAACACCCATTTTTGGTTTTACAAATCCATATGGAGGATGAATAGAAAAAAATCCATCAAGAAAGTTAAAATCCAAATTATTTAACAAAAGGAAATGATCCAAAATGTAACATTAAAAATTACAAAAGTCAAATCACACTAAAAGACATGATTCTAAGCAAATCTCCTTCTTCTAATCAAATCTCAAACTCCATATTTGGCCTCACGATAGAGTCAAGTTCCATCAGGGTGTGGTAGGCTAGTTGATTAGAAAATGACAATAAAAACATATTTTAGTGCTACCTAATTTCTAATGCAAGTACCCAATATTTGTAGTATATATCTGGCTCTATAAGGGGTCCTAAGGAATGGGAATCAAATTATGGTAAAGTAGGTCTATTTTAATTTTCATGCATATATCATTCATGGGATGATATATATACTTCACTTGTTAGCCCAATATTTGTGTTCATTAGTCAAAATTCCCTAAACCCTTGGTGTTGATAATTATTAGTCTTTCTCACTTGCCTAGTCTAACTCATTCTTGCTAAGTATGTTCACATCACCTATATGGTGCCTTACATTCCTTATTTACATCATGTTTTCCTGATATTCCCCTAATTAGATAATTTTTTAGCTAATCACATCCTTCATCACATCTACCTCATTACACCTCTTGGTTTATAGTTTGTGAATTTCATTTTAATACCTTGGATAGGACCAAGACTTCCTCACAAACACCCTTACACCATTTTCTTACCACAGCATCTCATTATCATTCTAGTCATGTCATTAAGTGGTTTTGTTTTCTTATATTTCATCTTAGAACAAGCACTACATTTGAGTTTTCATCATTTAGAGCTTTGATTTTCATTTATTTATCATGTTATAATTTGATTTATGTGGACTTTACTTATCTTATATATGACATTTAGCATTCTTACATGTTTCTCTTTATATATGACTTCTTCATGTTCATCTTACATCTTGAATTGCATTTCATTTTCATTCATTCATGTTTTTATTTATGTTTGATTTAACATGTTTATCTTACATGGGGTTACTTGAAATTTACTTCCATATTTTTTTTAAAATTTATATTGCATTTATTTTTAATTTTTCATTAATATTTTACATACTTCACAGCATGATTTAGTATGTCCTACATTTTTTTTGCCATTTATGTTTTACATGCTTCCCAACGTGATTTAGTATGTTCTACATTCCTTCTTTCCATTTATGTTTTAAATTATTATAATATGATTTAGTGTTTTCTACAATCATTTATCATTTATTTTCCATTATTTTATCATTCATTTACCCTCAATATTTTTTTTCCTAACCTTACCTTAACAATCCTAATTTTCCAATTTTCCTAAGACCCTCATATCTTTGTCTCTACTAAATCTTTTTAAAAACCATAAAATGTTCTAGAATCATGAAATCATAAAGAATATTTTCCACTACTATATGCCTATCTTCCAAAAATTTCAATTTTTGGCTATTTTTTGCATTAATCTCTATAGGTTTGCTTAATGTTAGTCACATTTATATGTCTTCACTTCTCTTATGGTCTCCTTTATCTACAACACTAAGTTAAGTAAAGGTATGTTTTTTTTCAACTATATCCTTTCATTTATCTTATTTACTCCTTAATTCACTTTACTTAGCATCAGTGTTATGTGTTACCATGTTCTATTCCTGAAGCACTATCGTGTGTTGCGCTCACATGATATGTGATGAGCTTAAATTGGGGCATATGTATAGAAAAAATGTTTTAAAATGTTTATTACTTACTGATACTTTTTATATTATAGGAACCCATTGAGTCTTAATCTCTCTAAGTGCATACCCTAAGAGTTGTATCAGGAAAGGGATGGGTAGACTATTGGTGCATCATAGGATTGTTGTCCCTTTTAACAATTATTATCTAAACACTTGTATCCTAAAAAACTTATCCCTAAGATTTTTATTCTCTCTTACACACTCCTCAATCATTTCCTACCTTTTATCCCCCTTTCCTAACCTTATCCTCTCAACTATTCATTGGACAAGATCAAAACTATCAACTTTGTATAATTTTAAACCTTAGTTTCATGTAGTAGGTTTATTTGGTCAGCCCTATATAGTTTTGGGTGAAATTGAATTAGGGTATAGGTCTGCTCTTGGCTAACCTAGCCTGTGACCTAGTGAATTCTTGTCCAAAATTATGCTAGGTTGACTGGGCCAACCCTATCAACCATAACTTTTAGAATGGATTAGGGTTAAATATAACTATATATACAAGATCATTTGGCCATTATTTAGAGAATATAATAATAAGTAAGATTTATTGTGCCTTTTCTTATCCACCATTCTACTTGAGGAGTAAGCTTAGGTTTTCATAATTTCTTTAGAGATACATATCTTATCTTATGGATAAGTCTTTTGGATGCATTGATATGTTGTGTAGCCTAGATTTAATTTGTATTTGTCATCCTTACATACCACACCAACCTCTTAAAAAACACCTTATCTAAGGGAGAGATTGAGGCTTGTCAAGTTCATATTTAAAGGTAAGTATTCCTAATTTTGTTCCTCCTTTTTAAGAGTATATAGATATGTATGTATAATTCTCTTCCATGCATTAGGATTCCATATACATTGACTTAAGTATAGGTCTTCTATGGATGTTTAATTTTATTATTTATAAACCCCAATTTTTACCATAAGCGTTGGTGAGAACTAGATTAGACTTTGCTTTACTTATTATTAATTTAGTAAGATATCAAAACATAGGCCTCCCTTAGGGTTATTACAGGGTTGTGCTTGACTGGAGGATTTGTAACCCTCTCTAACATTATGTATTGTAATAAGAGATAATTTAATTGAGTCCATTAGATCCTTGTATTGGTCATGTTCTTGATTATCTAATGTATCCCCAATCAAAAGTGTATGATATGATCTATCTTCTCTGAGTTAGGATTGATTTATAGACATGATTCATTTTTAATTACATATAGAATATTCCACAAATCCTTATGGTTTATCCATGTATATTTCCTTTTTAAGGTAACCATGAATAAAATCACTCTTCACATCCATATTATGAACATCTTAGTGATATTTTTCATCAATGAAAAATTTGATTTGGATTGAGATAATTTTTGAAATTGGGGAAAACATTTTAGTATAGTAAATTCCAAGTAATTAAGGAAAAACCTTTGTAATAAAACATGCTTTAAAATTTTGTATAGACCCATATATTTTAAATTTTGTTTAATAGATCCACCTAAATTGAAAAATTTTATTCCCTTTGGAAGATGGACCAAATACCAAGTTTTGCTTCTCAGAAAAGAACCATGATCCTCTTCCATAGTAGTATCCCACTCTATAACGATTGATGCCTCACAAAACAACCCTAGATAAAAATCAAATGCAATGAATGCATGTGGGAATTTTAAAAAATTTAATGTGTTACTTGGTGTCTGGTAGATGTCGAAACCAATGTCCAAAACTTTATAGTATTTATCTAGCCTAGAGAGGACCACTACTAGAGAGTTAGGAGGAGATTTATCATCCTTTAAAGATATTATAGGAGAATGAAGAGGTGAGTCCTCATCACTACTCTCATCATTAGAGCTAGAATATGAATTCAAATCATTAAGAAGTTATGTAGGCAGATCTAAATGATTAGAATTGTCATCAAATCCCAGTGTGTCTAAGGAAGAAGGAGAAGTGTCAAGTGTGGAGTCTAAAGGACCCTATTGAAAGTGAATAATTATCTCAATTAAAAAATCATGAGTGGTGGGATGGATAATCTTGTATCCATTAAAACCTTTAGGATGTCCCATGAAAATTCAAGGATGACTTTTAGGTTTCATTTCCTTACATTTATTCTTAGGAATATGGGTCATAAAAAGAGATATAAACACTCTAAAGTGTTAAAAGATGTATTTTTTAACTATTCCATGCTTAAAAAGGAGTGAATCCCTTTAATGTTTTATGCAAAACTCAATTCTATATATAACAAGAATAATCAATGGCCTTATACATATATTGAGGTGTAAGAAACTTGAAATATAACATATAGTTGGACATTTCCTTCAAGAACCTATTATTGCACTTTGTAACACCATTTTGATAAGGACTATATGGAATTATATGTTTTATTTCAATCCCATATTAAGTGTACAATTTTTAAAAATGATTATTGACATACTTACCACCATTATATGTGCACAAAATATTTATCGATTTACTTGACTATTTTTACACAAAGACCTTAAAGACCTAAAAATGATTAAGGACCTTAGATTTATGATTAAGAAGGTATACCAAAGCATACCTAAAAAAATCATCAATGAATGTAATCATTTATTTATTCATGTTGAATTAATGATATATAAATAGAACAACAATGTCACTATGAACTAGCTCAAATATCAGTGTAGCTCTCCATGATATGTATTTGTCATAATTCTCTTAAAGATGATTAAAAATCACTTAAAATTTAAAAATTAAATAAAAAAATTGAACATGTGGAAATCCTAAAACCATGTCATGATGATTCAGTTACTCTAGTAGTGATAGTTGAGATGGCTAAATCGTTCATGCCATATTTTACTCACCCCATCTTAATGAGTGAATAGAGTAGTATAGGGTTAATCAAAAGTGAAATGAGAAGAATTATAAAATTATGATTAGTAATATAATTTACCAAATATAAATATAGATTCACTATCTACTTACCTAATAACCACATAAATATGTGTGAACTCAACTCTCTTGCCTGAATCGATGTGAGTGATATAAAAATCAAAGAGGAGATTAGTGGATAATGAGGAAACACAATAACATTATAAAATGTCCCATAATTTACTTCAACCTATCCTCTCCCACTAACATCTATGAAAGTATCATCACAAAAAAAATGGAATGCATTGAACAAGCCTTCAAGGATGAGAAAAGATCCTATGATGAATCCATGTGGTGTGAGACACCATAATCAATTGACCATGTGGAAGGATAGGATGCAATTGAAATAAGTGATTTTACATAACATTTCACCTCAATACTATATTTATCCTTGGAATACTTCTATTCTAATGAAATTTGATTGTCTAAATCAAAGACAATTATATTGTGATTTTAAAGCATCTTTTTTAGCTAGTCAATATTTGTCTTCATGCATTTGGTTTCATCATGACTAGTTTTATTATAGTAGGCACATGTGAGTCAATATTTCTTAGATTTATCATTTGAAGAGGATGAATCTTTTGATGATTTATACTTATCATAACATTTATGACCATTTATTTATTTTGTGTCCTTGTTCTATTTTTTATCCCTACTACTACTAAAATCCTTCTATTTTTCATAACATAAAATTAAGGCATGTGATTTGTAGGTCTAAAATGTACCATTATGAATAAAATTTTCTTTATATTGATTTAATTTAGTATAAAATCATCCAATTATGACATGGTCCTTGAAGCTCTAATAGCATGCTTGGTGCTAAAGAAGGTAAAAATAAAGACATAATACTTAACCCAATTTATCAAGGATGGAAAGAATCAATTAATCATCTCTTTTGTCTATGTAACATAGTTTCAACAACCCAATTTATTTGAATTTAGTAAATAATTCATATATAATGTCAAATTTTCCTACACTCAGGTTTATGAGTTTATTCTCCAACTCATGACACCTCATTATGTCTTACTCCCTGTTAGTTATCCATATTATACTTAATAGAGATTAAATTTATCAATTCTGACTCATACCTAGACTAACATGGGAATGATATAAGGCCATGGGATCCCTATATCTAAATCAAACCTCTATATTTTGATGAGGCTAGCTCCTTTGATTATATCACTATTCACTACTTACTAAACTACTCATTGTTGGGATGAAAAGGGGGACAAGGAAATTAAAAGGGAAATCCTAATTTAATATTGGTGATACACATGTATTATTGGTTCATCCACTCTATTTTATCTCCTAAAACATTGATAAGACAAGCAAATACTAAATAAATAACTCTAATTGACTCCTATGCATCAATATTTCATGTAGAGGTTTTATCAATTAATCAAAGCATAAGGTAAATGATGGAATATGCCTAATTCAAGGCACTAACTAATAAATTACATCCATTTTTAGCTCAACCAAATGAGATCAAACACTAAAACATGACCTACATAAGTTAGCTTACTAGTAACTAGGTGAGATCATGACATGACACGGGAGAAAGCTCTACCACATATGAAAATCAATTAATATAAACACACTATAATAGATAATTAAATATGAAATATTATTTTATTTATCTAAAAAGTTTATAAAACTCAATCTTGGCAGAGTTTGGTCATGCCAAGATAGGGATGGATCTTTAAAATGGCTTAAAAGCCTACAATATATAACCAATAGTCTAGAAAAGGCAATATATTAGCATTTATAAAATAAGAGGAGATAAAATACATATTGATTCAAGTCCATACTCAATTATAAATTGATATTAAAGTATTGAATAATCTCCTTTGTCCTTATATCTTACATGTTCCTCCTTTTCACATTAGAATAAGAGGTGGGCCCCATTTGACAAGTCAACTCTCCTTTACATGAAATATATGCCAAATTCTTAATGTTAACTCCATTTAAACTAATTTAAATATGATTTTAAGGCCATAATTTTCATGAAATTTATGAAATAAGCATGCTCTTGTCAAATAGTCAACTGATGCGCAAGACTAGTTTACTCCAATGAGCTCTTTCCTGCATGAAATGGGATTTCAAAGGATGAAGTGCATGATAATATAAATGTGAAGAGAAGATATGAAACATGGAAAATCCATGTAGACTAATTTGATATACATCTCAATGTCAAACTCAAACTTGGTTATTTGACCAAATAAGCCTATTAGGCTAATTAGGCCTAATAGCCTATATATGCACTTGGACTCCATGGAACCTAAAAAAAATAATGAAACCTAAAAAAACAATAATATAAGACATTAATAAACTTATCCCATCATGAGATAGGTCATTTTGATGAGAAAACTCTTGCCATTTAGTAAAAAGGGTTTACTAGGTCCATTTTACACCATTTTCCTACAGACTAGCTATTGACCATTTTTTGCATGACCAATTTGTGTTTTCCATTTTTCTCTTTTCATTTTTCCCTTGCTCATTTTCTATGTTTTTTAACTTGATTTTTTTCTTGTCTTTTCCTTTTGGCCTCTCTTGGTTCGGGTTCTTCTCCCTTATTATGATTTTTTCCCTTTGCCTTGTTTGACTTAGCCTTTCTTGCTTTATTTTTCCCTGAAGTGCCCTTCAAAAAATGTTATGAAGGTCCACTTCCATTATAAGTTCCCTTCAAAAAATTTCAAAATGGCATTTATTTCCTTACCTTCCCCCCCAAGTGTCCCTTTAGAATTTTCCAAAGGGCACTTTTTTATCCAAGTGACCCTTCGAAAAAGTTGCAAAGGGAAATTTTTGCCCAAGTGTCCCTTTAGAACTTTTTTGAAGGGAATTTTTTTCATAAATGTACCTTAAAAACTTTTATGAAGGGCACTTGCCTTGTCCTTTCCTCCAAATTGACCCTTCAGAAAAAGTTTTGAAGGGCACTTATTTGCCCAAGTGTCCCTTCAGACTTTTTTGAAGGGCACTTTATTGTCCAAGTGACCCTTCAAAAAATTTTGAAGGGAAATTTATTGTCCAAGTGACCCTTAAAAAAAGTTTTGAAGGGCACGTTTTACCCAATTTTCCCTTCACAACTTTTTATAAGGGCAATTTATTGTCAAATTTAGGGTTGCCAATTAGCCATTGGGATTCAAAGACATGATTTGCTGCAAGACATCTATGTCTTAAGATGTCAAATTTAGGGTAGCCAACTAACTATTGGGGTGTAACTTGGTGACATTCCATAGGATTTCAAATTCATTCCAAAGTCTTCAAAAAGGAATTAAAGTCACTAGGAAAACCTGAATGAATCTACAATGCAAATTGGGTTTCGTAACATGCTTGACTTATGACTTTGATAAGTATAAGCAATCAAAAAACTTGAATAAGAAAGTAAGGAGTAAATCCATTTAGAAAACCTAAAAGGGTCTTAAGAAAAGAAATATTGGGTTCTCAAAAGAGCTTGGCTTATGAATTTTGTAAGTAGAAGCAATCAAAGAACTTGGAAGAGCAAGGATAGTACAAATCAAGGTACCCAACATGCTTGAATTATAGGTTTAATAAGTAAATCCATTTAAAAGGCCTGAATGGGTCTATAGTGTAAAATGCAGAATCTTTCAATAAGAATCTAAGGTTCAAAATATTTATCTAAGCCATTTCTTATGGAGGGTCATCTCACCATTAGTTTTGTAGCAATCCTAGTCATTTCAAGAGGGTGAATCAAAGAGAAGGACAAACTCCAAATGAATGAGATAATAAATAAAATCAATTTCACCAAGATGGAAATGGAAAACCATTTTGGAGGCTTGTATTTTGGTGCCCAAGAGAATCTTTCCTCTCTCCCTCTTTTTCTATAAATAGGACCCTTGGGATCTTATTTTATCATCCACAGATAGTATGATGAAGCCCTACTAGAATGTTTTACCATTTTATTACCCTTGAGGAAAAAAGCATAAGTCTATTTTCTTTCTAAGTTTTAGGCATTTTCCTGGGCATGTAAGAGACATAGAGTGACAAAAAGTGATGTTTTATCCTTTTTTTTTCTATCCTTCATGCTTTTGAGTAAAGAGTTGATCCAATAGGTCATATAGAGTGCATTCTAGCTAAATGAGATTTTGCACATGTGTAACCCTTTTTTGGACTATATAGGTTATCTTTTCTAATTATTTAACTTGTGTTATCTCATTCATTTTGTCTCTACATTTAAATAATTATGTTGGAATATTCTAGAGATTAAGTTATAGACTATATATTGTTGTATTTTGCATAAGTATAGGGCATACATGTGGATACTATTTCTTGGTGTATCACCATTTTAGACTAGTCTTTTCATTTATGCAAAATTTTGACTCTTTTCACTAATATAAATTGGTTTGATAGTTTTATTACATAAAAATATAATACATGGAGCTAGCCCTTTCAACCTAGAGGTTCATTTCCACTTATAGGCACACCCATAAGCCTATAAATGTCCTAACATTTCCCAAATCTAGAGGAGGCATGAACAACCCTCTTGTAGGGTAAAAAATCTAGAGACAATAGTTTTGACATACCCAATGGGACTCAAATTGTTTCTAAGTCAAGGTGAATGCTAGTTTTGATAGGCTTAAAGTAGTATAAATACCCCTAACCTAGCATTTGGCAACTCTAAAAGGGTGTGAATCCTTGGTTTTATAGCAAGTTTTATAGATTATCCTACATGGTCCTCACAAGGTCCTTAAGATTTTATAACCAAACCCTTTTAGCTGAAGCTCTTCCTAAAGAACAACACCCTGAACCACTCCTAGTCCTACTGAATCTTTAGAAAGGAGGTTTTGGGGAAGAAGAGGAATAAGTTGAGGAAGAGGAAGAAATAAAGGATCAAAAGGGAAGAAGATAAATGGGGGAAAGGAAAGAGATAGATATATGTCAACCCTTCCCTACTTTTAATACCCAAAACCTAATAGAGCTTCCTGCATATGACCCCATCCCTCCAAATGCTACCAAAAATCTTCCTAGTTTCAATGTGGAGGTTCCTATTACCCCATCTGAACATATTAGAGACATCTCTAATTTCTATCATTTCCATAATGTTACTAGGGCCAACATAGCCACTAGGTTGATTTCTATGTCTTTTTAAGTCAAAGCACTTGACTGGTATAAAATATTGGAGGGGGGATGTATTACAAGTTGGGATGGATTTGGAGACCTATTGGTGATAATATTTTAAAATAAGAGTGATCATGCTTCCCTAATACATCAGTTGAATGTAATAAGAAGAGGTCCAAATGAATCTATAGGAGATTTGAATGAGATATTTCAAAAAACATGGTATAGGCTACCACCAATCATGAGACCTCCTCCTAGCTTTGTGTTCCAAAAATACCTCAAAGGGATTGGTACTAATGTTGTTGTTATGTTGTAGTCTATGGGGGGATTCACTATTATAGGTGCATATGAACTAGCAATTGAAGATGAGAATAGCTTGATTTAGGATAGAAAACCCCCTCCAAGAGTTTCCATGCCTTTTTTGTCCCATAATTCAATTAAAGTTCCAAGCATGTCACAAGTTCCTAATGCCAATGTGAATCCAAGAGCCTTTCCCAAGAAGGTGGATAATTTTGTGGAAAAGGATGAATAAATTAGATCATTGAGAGCTCAGATCAAGCAAGCTCAATATTAGGCAAGTGCCCCTCCTAATGCACAACACTATCCTTAAAAAGGATATATATCTCCATCCCAATACAATTATCAAGGGAGAGGAAAAAATCAACAAGGTTACAATAGGCATCCCAATGCATATAATCCAAATTCTACTCCTCATGTAAAGGTTGTTTTTTTAGTTCATGCAAATCTAATGCAAGGTGAAGATCATGCAGACCAATGGGGGTAGCCTCAAGGTCAATTTACACATGATGATAAAGGAACCATCTATGATTTTAGTACATAATAGGAAGCTACTCCTTACATGATATTATAAGAAGCATGTCCCAGCCAAAGGGATAGTCAAGGAAAAGACAACAGCCCAAGTGTGGGAATGATGAATTTTCAAGTAAAAGATGATTTTCTATTGAATCAAGGCATGTCAATTGTAGCCAATATAAGGTCCAAGAAGAGAGAATTTGGAGAAGGATATGAGATATGAATAGTTCCAAGTGATGCCTCTCTAAGGCCATAAATTGCCAATCAAAGTGTTACACCTTCTATAAGCCATGTTCCTCAACAAAATGAAAATGTAAATGTAGCTACCAAAATTACAAGACAATAGGCTATAACTCCTTTATTATTTTCAAAAATGCAAGAGAAAGTGAATACTCCATCTCTAAATATTTTGGACTCATTAAAGAGGACTAAGGAAAGCATATCCCTTTGGGAGGTTCTACATATACTTGGTCAAAAGGAACTTTTACAAGAACAATTAGCAAGCATTCAAGTGGATCCTCAATCTTCAAAGCACCATAGTGTGGCTCTCTCAAATTCTCCAAATCATATTTTGGAGCCTTCTAATAAATGTAAAAAGCCTCCACCCTTCTACCTCACACTCATTATGGGAGATAAGTTGGTCTATAATTATATTGTGGATAGTGGAGCAAACACTATTATTATGCCTAAAGTAGTGGCTGATAAACTAGGTTTGAACTATAATCCACATATTAAAGGCATGTTTTAGCTGGATGGAACTCCATCCAAGAAGGTAGGATTGGTCAAAGGTCTAAAAGTGTTTTTACATGGCTGCCCAAGCTTTCTTATCATGCAAGATATTGTGGTGGTGGACCTTCTAGCACACTTTGCTACATGCTTTTCTAGGGACTTTATAACCAAGATAGGAGGATACATTTCTATTGATTGGTCCTTTCTATCTTTCAAAACAAGGTATCAAACTAAGGTAACCATAAGGACTCAACCCTTATCAAGGTTTGACATTGAGCCATACTTGGAGATAATGACAAATCAAAATTGTCTAATCAGCAAAGAGGAAGAAATAGTCTTTAATAGTGAAATATCCTCTTGAAGGTATTTATGGCCTTTATCTTGAAAATTACAACAATAAAATGCATGGCCTTGATCCTTACACTTTAATTGAGGAAACTAATTTGTGATTTTACTACATGCATGAGGAGAAAGCCCTAATTCCTTCACTCGCCAATGAAAATATTGAGCTTGATGGCATGTGGGAAATGTTTATTTATGGTTTAAGGAGACAAGTAGGCATAGGATTTGGTGTCATATTGGTTTACCCATAAAATAATCATTACTACTTTTATTATAGGTTTCACTTCAACTACACTTGCAATGTGGTAGATATGAAGGCTTAGTTCATGGTCTCCAATGGGCAAAGAAGAGAGGAATCAAGCTTTTGAAAGTCTATGGAGATAGTGAGCTGGTCATTCATCAAGTGAGAATTCAATATACAACCAATAACCCCTTGATCAAGTCCTAAAATCATATGGTATAAGATCTATTTGAATATTTTGATGCCTTCAACATCTAACCCATACTAAGAGACTTAAACAAGCACACTGATAGATTAGGTATAATAGGAGGATATTTTGACTCAGTTGTTAATGTTAAACAAGAGAAGGATAAATCCAATATCAAGATCATTGTGAGACCTTCCATTCTAGATAATTAAGTGTCATGTCAAGTGTTTGAAAGTGATCAACACATTACACACTTCTTGCAAAATGAGGCATGCTTCTCTTCAAGAAATCAAAATAAGTCACATGATCATTATGAAGAGAAAATTATATAGCTAAAGACAAATAAAATACCCAAGGGGATGATTAATTTAGAGAGTGTCTTCAATGAGGATGATCAAAATAAAAACCAAATAATGATCACGTCAACAAAAGAAGAGAACTATGAGAGAGTTCTAATCTTTAAGGATAGAATTTTAAGGATTGGTAATGTTTGTTCTTAATTGGAAAGGTAAGCTTTTATTTCATTATGAAAAGAGTTTCATGACATATTTGCCTAGGAATACAAAGACTTTAAAGGCTTTGACCCAAGTCTAGCTTATCACACCATTTAGTTGGAGCATGGAGCTAAACCAGTTAGACAAAAGCAAAGGCCTATCAACCCCAAGATAGAATAACTCATGAAGAAAGAGCTAACCAAATTTATTAAGTCTAGGATTATCTTTCTTATCATGCACTCAACTTGAGTATCCATCCTTGTGTTGGTTCAAAAGAATAATGGAGAAATTAGACTTTGTGTGGATTTTTGTGATCTAAATAAAGTGTCTCTCAAGGATCATTATCCACTCCCTTTCATGGAGCAAATTCTACAAGTTGTTTTAGGTTTTCAATGTTTCTCACTTCCCAAAGGCTATTCAAGTTATAATCAAATATTGGTAAATGAAGGGGATCAATTCAAGATAGCCTTGACTACCAAGTGTGGGACCTTTTCCTACAATAAGATTCCATTTGGTTTATCCAATGCTAAAGCTACATTTTAAAGGGAAATGGACATGTTTTTCAAAGGTTTGATCAATCAGTTTTTATTTGTTTACCTTGATGATATAACCATTTTTTCAAAGGATGTTTTTGATCATATGGGACATCTAAGGCAAGTGTTGAAAAATTGTGGAGAGTATGGGATATCCCTTAATCCAAAGAAGTACATATTCATTGTCCATGAAGATAAGATTTTGGGTCATATTGTTTCAAAAGAAGGCTTATCTATTAACCCCAAAAGGATTGAAGCTAATCTAGGCTTGTCTTTGCCTCAACATAATAAAGGGCTAAATTTTTTTTTGGGAAAAATAAACTTTGTAAGGAGGTTTATCCCAAACATTTCAACTATGGTAAAGCCTATTACAACCATTCTAAAAAAGAACCAAGTTTTAACTTGGACAAAGGAAGGTAAAGGTAGCTTTGAAGCAATTGACCAATTAATTGTAGCATCTCCCACTCTGTTAAATCCAATTTTTTCTAAATATTTCATTCTTTATACGTTTGTTAACCTTGACACAATCTCAGATATACTTATGCAAAAGAATGATGAAGATGTTGAGCATCCAATTGCTTTCTTCAGCCAAGGCTTAGAAGACTACGAAGTGAGATATTATTTTGTTTAGAAGCAAGATTTAAACATCATTAGAGGATTGAAAAATTTTAGGCATATGGTTTCCAACAACAAGATCCATGTCATGGTCTCCTATCCCAGCACCAAGGAGTTTCTCCTAAGCAGGGATCTTAATGAGAAGAGATCTAGATGAATCATGAAGGTGATGGAATATGACATTGACATCCAAGTAACCAACATGGTAAGAGGAAGAGGTTTATGTGAGCACTTAACATCTATATTTCAAGAGCCAAAAGAGTAAGCCTTGGTAAATCAAGTTCAAGACTAGCCAACTGATCAAATGTAAAATCAAAGTTGGACATAAGACATCATTACTTTTCTTCAAAATAGTGAGTGTCCCAATGGATTGAACAGATATCAAATAAGTTATTTTAGGCTACAAGATATTCCTTATTGTCTTGTGGGTGTTATTATCTTTAAGAATGATGTGAGAAATGTGTTGCTAAGATGCATTAATAATGACTAATTTGATATTCTACTAGAAAAATTCCTTAATGGTATAGATGGTGGTCACTTCTCTCTTAGAACAAAAAATACAAAAATAATGAGAGCTAGTTATTATTGGCCTAGTAATTTTAAGGATTGTTAACATTGGGATAAGGTTTTTCCTCAATATGCTTTGCTTGTTAGAAAACAAAAGATTACTACTCCTCCATTGAATCCTATCCAAGTGGACTAGCCTTTCATGCAATGGGGCCTTGATTTCACTAGAATGATAAACCCTCCATCAAGTGCCGAACACAAATGGATATTGAGTGCTATAGACTACTTCACAAGATGGGTAGAGGTTGCTACTTTAAAAGAAGAAAATTAAAATCCCATCTTGGAGTTTGATGATATCATTATAATAAGGTTTGGAGCTCCTCATGTCATCATCTCAAATAATTCACTTGATTTCATAAGTGCTAAAACTTTTGATTGGGTGGAAAAGATTGGAGTTCATTTGATTACCTCATCTAACTACTACCCTCAAGGTAATGGATTAGCTAAGTCTACCAAAAAGAACCTCATGAAGATCATGAAAAAAATGTTGATAACCAATCAAAGAGCATGTCCTAACAAACTAAATATAGCCTTATGGGTAGACAAAATCACTCCCAAGAAGGTAATTGGTAATTCTCCCTTTGTACTTGTCTATGGGAGAGAAGCTAGGCTATCTATATCACAAGAGCTCCCTACCTTAGAACTTGCACAGAAATTGGAATTACTTGAAAATGCTCCCATGGAGGTCAGATTGAAAGAATTAATGTAGTTGTAGGAGGAGAGATGATGCACACAAAGATTTGGAACACCATAAATTTCTCATGAAGAATTCATTTGACAAAAGGGTAAGGGAAAGAGTGTTTGAAAAAGGTGACTTGGTCTTTAAATGGGGTGAATATAAAGTAAAACCAAGTAAACATAAAAATTTTGATACTTTGTGGAGTGGTCCTTACATCATCAACAAGTGCAAGAAAATAAACTCTTTTTAGCTATCCAAAATGGGTGGAGAAGAGTTGCCTATTCCAATGAATATAATCCATTTGAAGACTTGCTTTTGACCCTTTCTAGCCATGTTTTGTATATACCTTGTTTTGGTTGTTTCCTTTGTTGTGTTTGTTTTCTATAAGTTCCTTGAAGCACAATGTTTCCCTTTTAGGTTTTTTCTTTCCTTTTTTTAGTTATGCATGTCTCTCTAGCTTGTGTGTTCATCCATGGATTGTTATTTCAACTCTTGTTTACCTTACATGACTCCATGCCTAATGGAAGGATTTAGGTGACTGGTCTTATGACATAATGAGCATGTCCCTTCTAGGAATTGCTAGAATGTTGACCATTTTGTGCATGACCAGTTTGTGTTTTCCCTTTGGCTCTTTTAATTTCTCCCTTACTCATTTTTTATGTTTGGTCACTTGCTTTGTTACTTGTTTTTTACCTTCAGCCTCTCCTAGTTTGGGTTATTTTCCCTTGTTCTTGTTTTTCCCCTTTACCTTTTTGGAATTAGGCTTTCTTGCTTTGTTTTTCCCTAAAGTTCCCTTCAAGAAAGGTTCTGAAGGGCCACTTCCCTTCTAAGTGCCCTTTAAAACTTTTTTGAAGGGCCTTTCTTGCCTTGTCTTCCCCCCAAGTGTCACTTTAGACTTTCCTAAAGGGCACTTTTTTGTCCAAGTGACCCTTCAAAAAAGTTTTAAAGGGAAATTTTTGCCCATGTGTCCCTTTGAAACTTTTTTGAAGGGTACTTTTTCATCTAAGTGTCCCTTTGGAACTTTTTCAAAGGGCACTTTCCTTGTCCTTTCCTCCAAAGTGACCCCTTAGAAAAAGTTCTGAAGGGAACTTTTTTTCCCAAGTGTCCCTTTAGACTCTTCCAAAGGGCACTTTGTTGTCCAAGTGACCCTTAAAAAAAGTTCCAAAGGGTAATTTTTTCCCAAGTGTCCCTTCAAAACTTTTTTGAAGAGCACTTTTGCCTATTTTCTCCAAGGTTACCCTTTGATATTTTCCTAAAGGGCCCTTTGTCTTTAGAAATGCCCTTCTAAATTTTTTTAAGGGATCTTGTACCTTTACTCAGGTGTCCTTTGAAAATTTTATAAAGGACACTTTCCCAAGTGTCCTTCATGAGAAGTTCTGAAAGGAACTAGCCATTTCCTAGAAGCCAAAATTTTTGAAGGAATTCCTTCAGACAAATTGTCTAAAGGAATTACTATGGAAAAATTGATTGAAATAATATGCTTGACCAAATGTATCCCAATGACATGCCATAGAATGTAAAAATTGATGAAGCAAACTAGCCATTGGGATTCAAAGACATGATGTGCTATATTGCATCAAATTTAAGGTAGACAATTAGCCATTGGGATTCAAAGACATGATGTGCTATAGGATGTCAAATTTAGGGTATCCAACTAGCCATTGGGGATTAAATTTTTGATACGCTACAAGATATATAATTCATGCCCAAAGTCCTTAAATAAGAAGTAAAGTCACTGGGAAAACCTGAATGACTTTGTAGTGTAAATTGGGTTTCCCAACATGCTTGACTTATGACTTGTATAAGTAGAAGCAATCAAAGTACTCGAAGGAGAAAAAAAGGATTAAAGCCATTTAGAAAACCTAAAAGGGTCTTAAGAAAAAAAATTGGGGTTTCAAAATAGATTTACTTATGAATTTTATAATTAGAAGTAATCAAAGAACCCAAAAGAGTAAGGATAGTGTAAATCATGGTTCCCAACATGCTTGACTTATAGGTTTTATAAGTAAATCCATTCAGAAGGATCGAATGGGTCTACAATGCAAAACATAGAAGATTTTAGTAAGAATACAAGGTTCATAGTAGTGATCCAATCCATTTCTTATGGAGGGTCATCTCACCATTAGTTTTGTAGCAATCTTGGTCATTTCAAGAGGGTGAATCAAAGAGAAGGACAAACTCCAACTGAATGAGAGATCAACTGGAATTAGTTTTACCAGGTTGGTGATGGAAAACCATTTTGGAGGCTTCTATTTTATCACCCAAGAGCTCTCTCTTCTCTCCCTCTTTTACTATAAATAGGACCCTTGGGCTCTTATTTTATCTACAGATAGTATGACAAATTCCTACTAGAATGTTTTACCATTTTTTTGCCTTTGAGCAAAGAAACATAAGTATATTTTATTTCTAAGTTCTAGGCATTTGCCTAGGCATGTGTGACATAGAGTGATTTCAAGTGATGTTTTATCCTTATATTCTCTATCCTTCATGATTTTGAGCAAAGAGTTGATCCAACAAGTCATGTAGAGTGTATTCTAGATGTGTGAGATTTTGCACATGTGTAACCCTTTTCTAGAATATACATGTTGACTTTTCCAATTATTTACCTTGTGTGATCTCATTCATTTTATCTCTACATTGAAATAATTATGTTGGAATATTATAGAGCTTGAGTTATAGACTATATTCTACTGTATTTTGCATAAGTATAGGGCATACATGTGGATACTAATTATTGGTGTATCACTATTTTAGACTAGGATTTTCATTTATGCAAACTTCTAACTCTTTTCACTCATATAAATTGGTTCAGTAGTTTTATTGTACAAAAATATAATACAGGGAGCTAGACCTTACAACCTAGAGGTTCATTTCCACTATAGGCACATCCACAGGCCTAGAAATGTCCCAACATTGCCCAAATCTAGAGGAGGTATGAACAACCCTCTTCTAGTGTGAAATATTTGAAGACTACACTAAAAATTTTGATTTATCTGGTAGGGGTACTTCCAAGCATATTTTTGACCAACTAAATATTTGAGGATGAATAAAACTTCTTAGGTTTCCATCTCCATGAATTGGTTTCATGTAAACTACCTTGCACCTCATTTCCCATGATTTTTTCCATAAAACACCTGATTTATGCCTTGATACATATATATCCATACATAAAATTTGTATATATGGAATCCTCTCTTAGTTTACTTGATATTTTAAGAGGTTTAAGATTGATCTATGTTGACTTGATGGCAATAAAATTAATTTTTTGCAAAACTAGTTTTTTGAGGGTTTGGGAGGGTTTTGAAATTGAATCTTCTAAATGATATTTCATGAATTAAATACCTCCAAATACAAATAAATTTCCATTTATTTTTATTACACATACCCCTGAACACCCCTAAAAATATTGGGTTCCCATGCAAAAGATATACAAAGTTATCATGTGGAAGAAAATTGCATGTAGGTTTTGATTGCATTTTGGGCTACCTGCAGTCTTAGAAATTGTTCATAAATTACAACACCTAAACCAACCTAAATTATTAATTGATTATAATTACATATGGTAATAAAATCATTCTAAGAATGTTTGCTTAAACTCTTCACATGGTGAAAGATACAAGCATCTAAATAGGTGGCTTAGAAGGGTGTCTAGAACTATAGAAATTGAAATTATTTAACTAGATGAAAATGAATCTTCCCATTATTATAAATTACTAAAAACATCATTATTTGGTCTTTAACATGATGTCAAAACACTCTTAAACTATCTTCTTTCTTGAAAATTTAAAAATGCCTTTTTGGATTATATGGTAGCTTGCCTAAAAGAGTCTATATAAACATGGTTTGCATATCATTTGGAGTTTTAAAAATATTTAAAGGTATTATTATGATTTAAAATCATCATACCATGCTTTTAAAAATCTCACCTTGGTGTAGCATCCTTTGTGGCACCTCAAAACACTATCTGCTCCAATGGTCACTCCAAATAGACATGTTGATGACTAGGACAAAAAATAGAGCACTTATACTTATATAATGAACTTAAAAATTACATGGATGATTAATAATCTCACTATTATTCTAAAAACCAAATTTGGGGTCTTAATTCCTCATGTAAATTCTATAAAATTCAAATTTCCTCAAAAATGGCCCTTTTGCATGGATTGTGTGCATACTTGACCGTATTTTCATGTTGTTGGAGCTGATTTCATGGTATTTTGAGGTTTTAAATATCATATTTATCTTCAATTATATTAATTTTCATCTTAATACATTTTAAATCATATTTTACCCCGCTTTCTATCATGCTTTGAACTCCAAACAAGGCATTTAAGCCTCTATACTAGCATATTCCATACAATGGGCTATGCACTTTCACTTTATGAGATGATCAAAAGTGTTTTAGTTTAATTGAAAATAACTAAATATTTATATATTTCACTTTAATTTAATTTTCCTTTAATGTCACATGAAATATCTTGGAAGGTACTTGACTATGTAGTTTTATGGGTAGAGACTGTGTGTTACTACACGAAGAGACTATAAACTGAAGGTGATTTTTGGAGGGTTTGAAAGTATGAGAGGATGATTTTTTGTATTTTTATATTTAAATTATGGTTTCTCAAATTATTTAATAAACCTTATTCAATCATGTTTCCCTTATGACAAAATAACCCCAAGTCCCTTCTTATACTCATGATCACTTATAGCTATAGTCTTATTAGGGGTTGGTTGTAGCCTTTGATTTGGCCTATAGGTCATCATGTAATGAATCAACATCAATTTAAAAACATTTATATCTTGTCATTTAACTTAAATAAATCCTATAAACCTCCTTTAATTTGTGTTTTGAAGGTTTCAAACCTTCAAAAATCCCTTTCCATCATATTGTGTCTCTTGGCAAACTATAGATGCATCTTCGGCTGATATGACTATATTTATATGTCTTCTTATCACTTGAATGTGGTTATCATCCCTTTTTATCTTCCTTTCATCATTCTCTCTTTTTGGATCATCAAATTATTACCGAGTCTTGAACCATGATATGATCTTGATTTGTCAATCTATAGACAACCTTGTTGTAGGTGAAATAGTACAGACTATGATAGGATCCTTTAGGCCTTGAGGGTTTGAAACAATGTAAAGAGTCTCTTTGAAAATTTATTAGCTGATGAATTCATTTTAATAGGAATTTATAGATAAATCATCACTGCTACACAAGGATTAGTGTTTTCATGGAAAATCATCATTATACTCTTGCCTGATATAGGTCCTAATACTAAAAATATGCCACATTCAAGGTCTCAACACCTATTGCTAGATATATTATGGCCTTCACCCATTTGACTCCTCATAAGTAACAAGATGATTATTATCACTTTTTCCTTGAATAATTTTTCTTTAATTTGACTCTTCATAGCACCTTTATGGCCAACTCTTGACAATACACCTAGTTATAGGTGTCTTTTTCCATGACTATACTTGTGCCATATTGATACGTATGCCTTTTTGAACATGTTTTTGATGGTTTATTTGTCAAAATTTATATATCCTTATGATTAAAACATTTAATATAGGTTATTTTAGGGTTTTATGACATGGACATGATGACAAACATGAAGGGAAGATGGCAAAAGGAGAAAATATAGTGCAAATGTTGAGTATGATAGTGAGATGGGGTGGATGAAAAGGAGATGGGAAAGAAGGAGGAAGGAATAGGAAAATACCATGGTAAGTAGTAAAATATAGACATGGACATATTATCATCACATCCCCTTAATTTGGAAACCATTGAAGGAGGGATATAGGCCAAACATGAAACATAATTTTCAACAAAAACCTTTAAAAAATGCAAAATTTCCTTAAACCATGCTAAATAGGCCCCTTTAAGAGACATGGGAACATGGAGAGAAGATAAGAACTAGGAATCTTGGAGGATTTATTTTATTAAAAGTGATTTTAAACATGAAATCATCAAAGAAAATGATGCCATGGACCAAAATATGAAAACATGAAAATTCATTCTCTTTCCTCAACTATACAACCCTTCTTGAAAGCATACCAAATTGTAAATTTGAATGGATATTTTTCCTTGATATGTTTGATCATGAAATTAATGAATAATATATTAATGATGACATGGATAGGTATCTTAATTCCCCAGTATTTTGGAACAACTTGAATTTTCTTGAAACTCTATCTTGGTGAAGAGAAATTGAGGTAAATCGATTACCTTTCTGGTTGTAAGGCTACAAAAATTGGATTATCTTAAACTTGATGGTTCATGATCATGGAGGAGATAATTTAAAAACCAAATGATCCTTGATAAATACCTATGGTTCTAGTTTTTACACCCCATAATCTAGACTTGTACCTTCCTCTAGCAAATTATACCATCCTTAAACTTGCAAGTAGGTCACTATGTGCAAAGAAGGAAAGTGCATATACTGGATGGTTTTGGGCATGTGATACATACAAAAACCACAAAATTCATTAGAAATATTTTATATGCCTTGTTATTCATGTTCATTTCTATATGTGTATGGAATCCATACAAATCTATACGTTTACTTGAGAAATGAAGGAAAATAATCTAATTTTGGATTTTAATAGATGAGTAAGCCTTATAATACCATCTTTATGCATGAAAATGAAATACGTGGGGATATTTCATGTTTATACATCAAAATTAAAAATTTATAGGCTTTAGAGGCTAATTTAGGCATGTGGGAGCCCAAAGTAAGCCCTTTTTGGCTTAAAAATGCATTAGATTCAATAGTTGGTAGGCCTTTAAGATCTTTCATGGTAAGTGTGAGACCCTAAAAATCTTGATATTCATTACAAATATCCAGAAATTGCTGCAATAAATCATCATAGTTACCATCAATCTTATCTTGTCTATCTGGCTTGCATTCATCAATGGTTAATTTAGAAAGTTCTTGAGGACCTTCTTGAGGTGAGACAATTGATATGTGATCAAGAGACTCATAAGAAACAAATTATTGTTGCATACCTAAAACTTCTTCTTGCACTTGTTCTTGTACATGTATCTCAAATTTTATTTCATTTTATTTGACATCATAAAAGATGGAATCATGCTTGTCATTTCCAAGTAGTTTCCCAATAATGATTTTTTCTTCTTGATAAATCAAACCACCTCATTTTCTATCTCTTTGGCTACATATTCTTCATTTTTCTCACAAAAAAGAGGTTTTTCCTCCAAAAGTGGCATGTTATATCCTTAAAATTATTTAATATGATGAGAAGGGTCCACAATAATAACCATAGATATCTAATTTTACCCATGAGGCTACTCTTCTTAGATCACCTTCACCTCATCTGTCTACTACACTTTATATTTAATGGCTTTCCATGAAGGGAAGGACTTTGACTTCTGAGGAGAGATGAGTGGAGGATGAATGATCTTTAGTTTGCTCTTAAATTTATCATCTTGAAGCATGCTTAAATGTTCTTATTTCTCTTTAGACTATTATATCTGAATCCAACTCATAAACTTGGGTTTATGAACCTCTACTCCTATACTTTTTCTAGACATGGGTGTGAAATAAGGAATTTACTAATTTGTTGCGTCTATAAATACCATTGAATACTAGATATGTTGATTTGAAAGATCAATTTTCTTGGCTAAATTAGCCTCAAAATCATGGATTAGAACATTTGGGATCTCTTATTGTAAAATTGAAGATGTAAGCCCCTATATGATCTGTGCAATTTGAAAATTAGAATCTTCAAAGCATAATTCTTCAACATTCTAAGACCTCTCTAGGATAGACTTCTAGGTTTGAAAGATAGGTAAGGCTTGGTTTGACTCATGAGGGTTGTGATAAATAGTAGTTTGTTGATCATAAAGGGAAATTTTCAGTGCCATGGGAATATATTGCTGATTATGATGACCCTAGGATTTCTTAGAAACCAGAAACCTCTCTTCAATATTTAATGTTAGACCTCTAATGTCTAGAATATCAGAACTAAACTTTGAGTGACATTGCCTTATAAAATTTTAACATACCTCTTTATTCCATGAAAAATTTGTTCTCATTCTCTGAATTCCATACTTGGAAATCTCCTCTCTATAGTTCTTCCTAGTTTTTATACTTATCATCTCTTTCTCATAGCCAAATAAAGTTTTCTTGAATCTTGAGATGGATTGATTTGAGACTTGATTGGGCTAAGTACAAGGATAAAATACTCATAAGATTGGTTATAGTATTGATATGATATTTCATACTATTGATAAATCTCTGTATATTCATGATATGGCTGGTATGGATCATGATAGGATGGATGATATGGGTCATGAGGATCATACTAAAATTGTTGGTAAGGAAAGGAATAATGAAATTCTTCTATGTAGGCTGCCATAGCCTAGAAAATCATGAAAATAACTCAAATTGTGAATAAAAATGTACCTTTTACCTTGAGATAAAGTCCAAAAGGATACTAAAAACTAGTTTTGAAGATGAGATTCTACAAACTTATACTCTAATATATGAATTTGTGTCCCATCGGGCATGACAAAATGGTTATCTATCTAGATAGAACCTAATAGAGATTATATTTCTTAAGTCTAACTCATACTTGGACTAACATGGTAATGATCTAAGGCTATAGGATGCCTATATTTAGATTAGACCTCGAGATTTTGATGAGGCTAGCTCCTCTGATTATATCACTATTCACTACTTCCTAAACTATTAATTGTTAAGATGAAAAGGGGGGTAGGAAACTAAAATGTAAATCCTAATTTAATATTGGTGATACACCTATATTTCTAGTTCATCCACTCTATTTGAGCTCCTAAAACACTAATAAGATAAGCACAGACTGAGTCAACAACTCCAATTAATTCATATGCATCAGTCTTTCATGTAGAGGTTTTATCAGTTGATCAAAGTCTAAGGGAAATGATGAAATAGGCCTAATTCAAGGAATTAACTAGTCACTTAGATCCATTTCTAGCTTAGGTAAATGAGATTAAACACTAAAACATGACCTACATAAGTTAGCATACTAGTAATTAGGTGAGATTAAGACTTGACAAGGGAGAAATCTCTACCACATATGCAAATAAACTGACATAAACATACTATATCAAGATAATGAAATCTAGCATAGTAATTTATTTATCTAAAAAGGTTGAAAAACTCAATCTTGGTAGAGTTTGGTCATGCCAACAGAGGGATGGATCTTAAAAATGGCTTAAAAGCCTACAATATATAACCAATAGTCTATAAAATCCAAAACATTAGCATTGAAAAAATAAGAAGAGATCAACTCCATATGAACTCAAGTCCATCTTCAATTACAAATTGATATTAAAGTCTTGAATAATCTCCTTTGTCTTTTTATCTTGTATATTCTTCCTTTTGGTGTTGGAATAAAAGGTGGGCCCCATTTGATAAGTTAACTCTCCTTTGAATGAAATCTATAACAAAATTTAAATTTTAACTCCATTTGAAATAATTTTAAGATGAGTTAAATGCCATACATTACATGAAATTTATGAAATATGTATGCTCTTGTCAAATAGTCAACTGATGTGCATGACTTGTTTACTCCACTAAGATCCCTCCTACATGAAATGGAACTTTGAAGTCTAAAGTGCATGATAATCTACATGTGAAGAGTAGATATGCATCATGAAATCTCCATGTAGAATCATTTGATAGCCATCTCAATGCCATACTCAAACTTGGTTATTTGACCAATTAGGCCTAATAGCATATCTATGTACTTGGACTCCATGACACCTATAACAAACCATTATACCTACAAAAACAATTGATATTATACCTGAATCAACTTCTCCCATAATGAAATAGGTGATTTTGATGACAAAACTCTCACCATTTAGTCAATAGGGTTGACTAGGTCCATTTTGCCCCATTTTCTTACAAATTGACCATTTGATTGAGATATTAGGGGAACTTCCAAGTATACTTTTTACCAATTTAATATTTAAGGATGAATAAAATGTCTCATGTTTCCATCTCTATGAATTGGTTTCATGTGAACTACCTTGTATCTCATTTTCCATACTTTTTCCACAAAAAAACCTTATTTATACCCTGATCCATATAACTCCATACATCAAATTGGAATTTATGGAATCCTCTCTAAGTGTAATTTATTTTTAAAAAAGGTTTTATAATTATCTATGGTGATTTTATGGCAAAAAAATCAACTTTTTTCAAAACTAGTTTTTGAGGGTTTGGGAGGGTTTTAAAGCTAAATCTTATAAATGATGATTCATGAAGTACAAATATACAAATAAAAAACTCTTTACACTTATGTGTATTAAAAACACCCCCTAACACCCCTAAAAATATTGGGTTCCCATCCAAAAGATATGCAAAGTTATCATGTGGAAGAAAATTGTTTGTAGGGTTTTGTTTGCATTCTGGGCTGCCTACGCTCTTAGAAATTGTTCATAGGTTACATATAATTAAAAATAAATAAATTTTTAATTAATTATAATTACATATTTTTACTCAAAAAATTATAATATAGTTTAGACAAACTCCTCACGTGGTGAAGGATGTGAGTATCTGAACAGGTGGCTTGGATGGGTGTCTACAACTATAGAAATTGAAATTCTTCACTTGGATGAAAATAAATATTACACTACTTAAAAAATATATAAAATATCACTATGGTGTCTATAAAATTATATAAAAACATTATAAAACTATCTTCTTTCTTGAAAATTAAAAAATGACTTTGTGGCCTATATGGTTGCTTACTTGAAAAAGATTGTATGAGAATGGTTTGATTATTATTTTGAGTTTTTAAACTCTTAAAATTTATTATTATTATTTAGAAACATCATTCCATTCTTTAAAAAATCTCACATAGTATTATAAACCTCCGTGTCACCTCAAAACATTGCCTACTCCAATGGTCACGTCAAATAGACATGTTGATGATTGTGATAAAACAACAAGAATTTATACTTGTATAATGGAATTTAAAATTATATTTATGATTCATAAAATCATTATAATGATACATACCAAATTTTGGGTCTTAATTCTTCTTTTATATTCTACAAATTTCAAATTTCCTTAAAATATGCACCTTTTGCATGGACTGTGTGCATACTTGATTGTATTTTCATATTGTTAAATCTGATTTCATGGTGTTTTCAGGTTTTAAAGAACATATTTATCTTAAATTATATAAATTTTCCTCTTAATATTTTTTAAACCATCTTTTACACCTCTTTCTATCATGCTTTGAGCTCTAAACAAGGCATTTAGGCCTCTATATTGGCATATTCCATACAATGGGCTTTGTACTTTCACTTCACGAATTGATAAAAAAATTAGTTTAATTTAAAATAATATAATATGTCTATATTTAACTTTAATTTAATTCTCCTTGAATGGCACTTGAAATATCTTGAAAGTTACTTGATTGTGTAGTGCTATGGGCAGAGACTATGTGTTACTACAAGTAGAGACTATGGACTGAAGGTGATTTTTTGAGGGTTTGAAATTGAGAGAGGATGATGTTTTTTCATTATATATTTTAATTATGTTTTATTAAATTATTATATAAACCTTCTTCAATCATGTTTCCCTTATGACAAAATAACCCCAAGTCTCTTCTTAAACTCATGATCACCTACAACTATATGCTTATTAAGGGTCGGTTTTAGACTTTAATTTTGCCTGTAGGTCTTCATGTCATGACTCAAAATAAAGTTTAAAATATTTCTCTCTTATCATATAATCTCACTTAAACCTATCAACCTCATTTAATTAGTGTTTTGAAGGTTCGATACCTTCAAAAATCCTCTTTCATCATATTGTGTCTCTTGGCTGATTGTAGATGCATCTTGGGCTAATATGACTATATTTATATTCCTTTTTATCACTTTAATGTGGTTATAATACCTTATTATCTTAATTTCATCATTTATTATTATTTTTATCATCAAATAATGACCAATTCTTGAACCATGACATGAGCTTGATTTGTAAATCTATAGACAACCCTGCTGTAGGTGAAATAGTACAGACTATGATAGGATCCTTTAGGCCTTGAGGGTTTGAAACAAAGTAAAAAGTATCTTTGAACCTTTATTAGCTGATTAATTCATTTTAATAGGAATTTATAAATAAATCATTACTTCAACACAAGGATTTTTATTTTCATGGAAAACCATCATTATACTCTTGCATGTTATAGGTCCTCATACTAAAAATATGCCACATTCAAGGTCTTAATACCTATTTATAGATATATTTTGTCCTTCACCCATTTGAATCCTCACAAGGAATATGATTCTTGTTATCAATTATATCTTTAATAAGGTCTCTTTAATTTGACTCTTCATAGCACCTTTATGGCCAACTCTTGATAGTACACCTAGTTGTGGGTGTGTTTTTCCTTGACTCTACTTGTGCCATATTGATGCATATGCCTTTTTGACCATTCTTGTGATCATGTTTTGTCAATATTTTACTATCCTTGTGATTATAACATGTAATGGAGGTGATGTGAGGGTGTTATGACATGGATATGATGATAAACATGAAGGGAGGATGGGACAAGGTAGAAAACACAATGAAAAGGTTGAGTATGATAGTGAGATGGGGTGGATGAAAAGGAGATGGGAAAGGAGGAAGTAACATGACAAGACCATGGTAAGTATTTAAAAAAAAACATGGACATATTATCATAATATCACATGAATTTGTAAACCATCAGAGGAGGGATACAAGCCAAACGTGAAAAATAGTTTTCTATAAAAACCTTAAAAAATGCAAAATTTCCTTAAACCATGCTAAATAGGCCCCTTTGAGAGATATGAGAGCATGGAGATAGGATAATAACTAAGTATCTTTTACTATTTATTTGATACAACCTGATTTCAAACATTAAATCATGAAATAAAATGATGCCATAGACCAAAATTAGAAAATTCCCTCTCTTTCTTCAACTGTAAAACCCTTCTTGAAAGCATGCCAAATTACATATTTGACTAGATATTTTTTCTTAATATTTTTTAATTTAAAATTAATTAATAATATATTAATTATGACATATATATGTATCTTAATTCCCTAATATTTTTGAACAACTTTAATTTTCTTGAAGCTCTGCCTTGGTGAAGAGAAATTGAGGAAAATAAGTTGCCTTTCTAGTTGCAAGGCTACAAAAATTGGCATATATTAAACTTGATGGTTCATGATAATTGAGAATAAAATTAAAAAACCAATTTATCCATGATTAATCTATTTCATTCTAGTTCTTACACCCAAAATTCATACTTGCATCTTCGTCTAGCAGACTGTACCATCCTTAAACCTTTAAATAGGTCACTATGTGCAAAGAAGGAAAGTGCCTATAGTGGAATGGTTTTGGGCCTATACTGCATCCAAATTCCATGAAATTTATGCTAAATATTTTATATTCCCTTTTCTTCATGTTCCCTATTTTAGGTGTACGTAATCCGTATAGATCCATACTTTTGCTTGAGAAATGAAAGAAAATAGTCTAATTTTGGATTTTAATAGATGATTAAGCCTTCGACCATTGAGTTTATGCATTAAAAGGAAAACCACAAGGATTTTTCATGTTTATACATCAAAATTAAACTTATACATGTTTTAGAGGCTAATTTTGGCATGTGGGAGCCTAAAATAAGCCCTTTTTTGCTTAAAAATGCATTAAATCACCTTTTTACAATATAAAACTTTAGGAAAAGGCTAAAGTCATATTTTTGAATATAATTAATGTCATTTAGGATAATTTAATGACAATTTAATCCAAAATTCTACATTTTAAAGACCAAAATTAAACTTTTAGGCCAAAATATATTAGTTTGACCATCTTACATAGGCTTTTAGGCAGGACACTAGAATTTTTTATATTTTAGGGGTAGTAATTTGGCCTTGACAAGTCAAATTACTAAAAATTCATAAGTATGTTTTCTAATTTTGTCCAAACATCATCAATATAAGTTACATATTTAATATGAAAGATTAAGTCAAGAGAATATAAACAAGCATAAAAGACCATAAGAATCATCACTTCCATTAAACCAATTCACCTTCTTTGTATAAAGTGTTAGTTATTTTTTATACCTATAATGATCTAGTGTAAGATTTTAATCCTCAATAGGATTTAAATTTGGATTTTACACATGTGATATTTGAATGGTGTAATAATTATAACTTGATTCTAATCCATGGTGTAAATAAAAATTATGTGTTGAATTAATTAGTGAAAGAAAGGTAAGTATATACAACCCCATTGAATCTATAGATGTTTAATTCTATAAATATTGAGAATGAAACCAATTTTTAAAGCTTGAAAACTATGTCCTTTCAAATAATCATGGCACCTAAAAATGAACTATATGCTAAAAATTATATGGGTAAGAGGTTTTTACTTGCAAAATAAATCTCCACTTTGTATAAATTTTGGGTGTGCACAAAGCGTTTGTCTCAAATTTTCATTAAAAATTAATCCCCCTTGGGTTGGTTGTGATGAAGGGATGAAATACCATATGACCATGGGGATAATTCTTATGATGGGCACTCCCCCTAATAATGTCACCTTTGGGGAGTTTTTTTATGTCCCTAAATCTAATTAAATAGTGATAAAAAACCCTTGATTAAATTTGATTATCTCTTGAATGTCACATATCCCTTACTTAAAATTGATGTTCTCATGGACATCAAATCAGACATTGGAGGACAATATGTATTCTTAATTTTTTTAAAACTTATATTCCCCTACTACAGTCATTAGATTTGTTTGAACCTCTAGAAGTAGGCATTGTTAGAAATTTTAGCATCAGGAATAGGTTCCCCATCAACAATTGAGATGGTAGAAGTAACATGGGTGTCATCATTTGGGATGGTGGAAGTATCAAGGTCATAAATATTTAATATGTTGGAAGAAATTGAGGCATCAATAGTTTTGATGTCATACGTACGATACTTTCATATAATCATTGGGATTGATGATTGTCAGTGCAGCCCTTTGATCTGATGATTATCAATATAGCTCTTAGGTCTAATGAATGTTGATATTTATATTAGGTATATAAAGAACTAAGGTATTTTAGATTTATATCATCAAATAAAGGAATTTTCCCTATATGTGTTAGATGTTTTTGAATTTCTAGTAGTGCTAGAGATGTTAAAAGTTTTGGTAGGTGCAAATAGGGATGAAAATTATACTAAGTCCAAAATCTCTATAGTTTATATCACTACAAAAAATATCTAAAATACCAACTAAATTTATCAATAAACCTATAAAATCATATAAAATATTTTTTTACTGGAGACATATATGGTATGTATTGTACAAAATCCATGAAACACCTTCAAACCCTCAAAAAATTGTTGAAATTGACTATCATGAAACTAGGTCATGTTTATAGTCAATCCTAGGGTTTTGACACCTTATAAATGTAATGGTGTAGGTTTTTTTTACATGAAAACCTACTATATGATATTTGACTAGTAAGAAACATCTTTCCCTTATTCTTTTTATAAATCTAGGTCAACCAAGGACCCTAGAAGAAGAGCAAAATATAATAAATGGTGAATATTCAATGCATTAGGTAAACATATGGTAGATATATGACATGCAAATTGAAACTCAAGAGTTCCAAACAAAAATTTTGGCATTCATTTATCAAAAACCATGCACTTATACCATGTTAGATTATGATGCAATCAAGGATCAATGTCTAAGTAGAAACAAAGTACACATCTATATAATATGCAAAAAAACATTATGTAGAAGATATACTTATTTTAGAATCAAAATCAAGAATGATAAAAAATAAGAAAGTATTAAATAATTTAAAGATTCAATTATTAGCAATAAAAACATTAGAAAAAATAGATATATGAAAGGTACATATATAGGTGGAAGATAAACATGATCACACATCCTCATGAATGTGGGATTATCTTCTCCAATCACCTAAAATAATATATAATCAATATAAATAGAATATTTATATAAAAAATAATAAATATAATAAAAACATGTACTAACAACATTAGGCCAAGTTAGCATCACAAAAAGGCTCATACCATTTCTCAAAGACAATAACTAGGTTATTAGGAAGTGATTTAACTAGAATTAGCTAGTAAGGAAATTTACAAAAACAAAAACCACAACAAAGACAATAAGGCATGATTAGTTACAATTAATTAATGAAATTCAAAAGTAAATAAAACATATACACATGGAACTAATAATTCACAACACATGACAAAATAAAACATATGGTGAAGTAAATAGATATCTCATTTTTAACTCTTTTCTCATATACCTATATGAAACTATTGTGGTTGTTTAATGGTGTATTCTAGTTTTGAACCTAGATTATATCACATGGTTGTTACCTATTGTAGGCAAAGTTTTCACCCTTGGGTGGAGTTCTTCAGGATCTCCACAATTAAGCTATAATATTGGTACAACTTTAGGCTATAGGTATCCAATGGTGAGGTTTAACCTCTAGAGAAGGTTGAATTCATCTTGATGGATCACCTAAATTAATGATACTGCTAGGAAAAGGGTTAGAAAGGGGGAAATATGGATCCTAATAAAGCTAACAAGGTGATGCACCAAATTTAAATGAGATGCTCATATGTTTTAACCCACACTATATTAGCATAAGATAATGTTAGCTCACGCAATCTCACAATACATCTAATTATATAATAATTTCATGAACTAGGCTCACCTAGCAATCAATAAATAAAAGAGGAATTTTAAGACTCATACTAAGAATCCATGAATGGAAATAAGAACACAAGTTCATACCTATAAATTAGCTTGAAAACACCTTAAAATAGGCAAGTAGAAGACACAATGGCCCAAGAAGAATCTCCTTCATAATATCATCATGCATAAACTTACTAAAACATTAGTCAAAGGCAAGAGAAAGGTAAAAATCATCTTATTGCATTAAGAGGTAGTTCTTAAATTTTTTGACAAGGTTTAGCCTAGTCAAATGAAAGTCTCTTGATCTTCAAGATTAGAGAGTCCTTGAGAGAGTCAAAAATACCTAAGAGAGAGATTATCTAAAATTATAGAGAGTTACCATGTGTAAGAAAATAAGAGATATAGGAGAAAGAGAGAAGAGAGAGAGGAAGCATGCCATTAGAGAAAAATTAATGAGCTACCACTAGTATTTAATGAATTCTCAACCATATTTTTATCCAATCAAGACTAATCCATCATAAACATATCAACCTTAATTTGTCCCAATATCCTTCAAACTCTTTCATTGGACGAGGAAAATACTAGAAGAAAAGAATGTGTTTAGGATGGAAAAATGCTTAGAGACCCACTAAAAATATATTAAATGTTCCAACGGCTTTCTTGAACCACAAAATATTGATATTGGGATTTTATGTCATCTTCTACTTGACTTGCTTATGAGAACAAGATCCTACTATCTATATATTTGACAGAGCCATGACTATGTCTATCTTGACTAGATATAGGTTCTTATTTGTCAAAGATAAGACTATGTAGAAGGATGAGATACTTCTCCATAATCACACATATGTCCCATAATTTAATATCTAAGCATACGTCTTACTATAGATCAAAACCAATCGATTTATTGGTATTCCTATAGTTATCATGTTAATGAGAAATCCTACAAGCTACATAACTTATTTCTTGATCTCTATTGGGTTGAAATAGTCATATTCTGCCTTTTAACCTTTATGGAAGTTAAGAACTCATTATACACATAGATCTTATTTAAAGAGAAATGATAACAGTAGTGGAACCATGCTACAACCCTAGAAAATGGGCCCTATAAGTTATAAATCTTCAAAATAGAAGTTGAGACTAAGTTTTAATGGTGATGAAACTTCATTATTAACCATCATGACTATGTAACTATGTCTCGTGCTTAATGGTATTTGATTTAACTCTAATGGTGGTATATGCCCTAGTTTAACCTAGGTCATATTTTATCTTCATTTGAAGACTCATAACTTCAAATTTTAATGTCAACCATTGATATTGATTTGGGATTCCTCATGCCATTTATCATCTCTTCATTTATTCCATGGGCCCCATTATTAGTATTTGTTTAGTTACCATGCTTACACCATGTGGTGGCCTCATGTTCAAACTTTAGTCTTTAACTCTTTGATTTTGATCTACTTTGTTGATCTACTTTTACATGGTTTAAATATGCACCATTGATTTAATTAGGATTGTATCATAATCAAAACACTTGGTAGCTCTATGTTCATATTCAAGATTTATTAAGTTGTTGACCTCTCACTTACCGCTGATCCACATTTATACAATGGATCATGAGTCATAGATTTTTTTAGACCCACTAACCCCAGTCTTTTCCCATGTGCCATTGATATTCTTTTAGGCTCCCAAGATCTTGAAACTTATTAGTCCTACATAATTCCTTAAGAATATTTGAATTCAAATAACTGATTCTTGTGGCTTAAACTTAATGTTCACATGCATGTCTAACTCTGCTAGTTCAAATTTGGAGGTTTATATCTTGAGATAGAAAACTCATCAAGACTCTAAATTTTAAAAGGATGATCTTGGCATGGAAAACTTCATCTGCATGTAATACTTTGGCTTGAGAGTATTTATAAAAACATGATGTTCCCATGCATGTCTAACTCTGCTAGTTCAACTTTGGAGGTTTATATCTTGAGATAGAAAACTCATCACGACTCTAAATTTGCAAAGGATGATCTTGGCATGAAAAACATCATCTCCATGTAATAATTTGGCTTGAGAGGATTTCTAATAACACTTATAAAATGCATAATCAAATTGATCTCTTCATTTCTACAAGACATGTTATGATAGTCTAGCTTCTCTAGGCTTGTACAAGTCATTTTTATCCCTTAAAATATATAAACTAATGATACTTTGAGAAAAAATTCTTCATGCTCCCTAAAAGCCATAAATCACCATGGAAACTTACTGAATCCTTTCTCTTACAATTCTAGATTTGATTCCAAGACATTTGATCAATTAAACTCTAAATAGCTTCTTATTCCAAACCATGAATTCTAAAATATTAATTCTTATAGGCAAAGTTTTCTATGTAGTACAAAATTGGCCAACATTACCTATGGTCATCAAAGGATATTAGCAAAACTAGTTTGAAAATAACTAAAATTTATAACAAATACTAAATAAAAAATATAGTTGTCTACATATATAGCTAAAATATCATAATGTAAAAAATAAAAATTAATTATAAAACATCTTAAATATCATAATAGTCCAAAAATTCCTCCCAAATTAGTACAACAAAACACATTATTTTTTCATAACTAGGCAAGATATGATACAAGAAAGTGGGTGAGATCAACGTTTTATTTTCTAGGTTTTTATGCTCTTTGTTTGTAGATTAAAAAAAAATTAGATGGATAAGTTTCTAAAATTATAAACTTTTCTTGGTTATGTTAAACTCATAGTATTTTAAAACTTTGTGTTGAAAACCATGTTTATGGGCTTTGTACCAAGTGTACCCAATCAAAGTTTAGAGGAGATATTGTGCTTCTAGGAAAGCCTTTTTTGTCCATTAGATTTTTTGTTCATTTATTAATTTTGTGTGAGAGGAAGGGTTCCAAACACTCTATTTAATATAGATTTATTCTAGTGGTTTATTTTATTTATTTCATCATGGACTTATCACCTCATATCCATTCTTCTCTATTCTTCTTCCATTTTCCAACTTCCACCATTTCCCAAATTTGTGTCATTTTTTGTAATTTCCAATTAGAAGTACACAAAAACCACTCAAAAAACCTATTATCATATGAGGGATATGCCCCTATCAAACATAGAGGAAAATTACCATCTCAATGATGATTTTTCATTTGTTATCAAATCTGTGTCACTTTGCATTGGGTGAGTCATAATACTAAGAAAAATCCAAGTGACATTGAATTTTGACAAGGGATTATAGATCTATATTTCTTAATGTCATTAAAAATTAAACATTATAAAAAATAAATAATATATATCTAATGATAAAGTAATGAGGAACATACCAAAATCTAAAAGTTAGAATCAACTTGTGAGAAATCAAAACTTAGAAAGGAAGAAATGATCTAATCCTAAGGTTGTGTAAGAATAATGTGTTCACCAAAATCTAATAATTAGATTTGGGATTTGAAGAGACCAAATTATATAATGATATTATGAAACAAATAATAATATATAATATATAAAAGGTGAAAATTAGACCTTATATGGAAAAACTGAACCCTAAGGCTGGATGATCACAATGTTCAAGTTAACTTAAATGTTTTACTAAAAATGTGCACAATGAAATTAGAATATGCAAAACTATGTAAAATAATGATGTAAGGTAAATTGGGTTCAATATAGTAAATAAAAATAATTAATAACTAATAGGAAATCACTAAAATTATAATTCAAATATGATAAATTAATAAGCAATAGTAATGAGAAGAGAGAGATAAGTGATTGAAAATGACATACCTGAGAAGTGTAACTAGATTCTAAAATTAGAAATAGGATTATATAACATCTTATACTAAAACCTTATAATCTAAATATGATCTAAGAATGGGAAAAATTATTTTACTATCAATTATGACTAAGGATAAAATTAGTTACTTATTGTAAATTTATATCGTTCATTCAGACCTTGAGTTATTATTCTAACCTTTTCTATTTTTTATGTTTTACAAATTTCTAAGATACTTCAATTGAGATACATGATCAGGATCCTAACTTGACTTCAATAAATTTATGGGTAAGACTATATAAAATTGATAATTTTTTTATATATATCTAATTTCTTACAATGTCATAATAATATAATATGTGTAAGGGTTAGTGATCTATGCCTCCCTCTTGGGCTTTATAGTTTCATATTATAACATAGTAGAATTAGGTCTCATCATAGTTATAGTGTTTTGAGTATTATCAACCTAAATGAGATAAGTTAGTTAAATTCTTATCCATATAAAATAAAATACAACTATATTATTCTCTATTATATTCTCTTGGTAAAAAATTTGATAGAGCCAGACTTGGAATGATGTTAATGTAATATAAGTTTAATATGTTGACTCATTTGAAAAATGTGCATAACCCTTAATAACATTTTTTATATCTAGGTGATATTTTTGGATTTTAAAATATTTATATGATATTATTTTATGATATATGAAATGACTAAAGTTAAATTTGTATATATGGGATACTCTAGGATAACTTTGTACATAGGTCAACCATAGAAGATAGTAATTAGTGGTAATCAAGGCATGAATAATCATGCCAAGATGGAAATCAACCATAAAAAGGAAGAGGGTTATAATTGGAATACCATTGATTATGACTTAATAGGAAATAAGGCTTAAAATAAATATCAAGTCTAATGAAGGGTGGGTGATTGGGATTTTAATGCTAACAAATGATAGATTTGAGGTGTTTATGAGGAAATTTATATGTCTCAAGGTCATGAATATTATAATGTGGGTAAAAAGTGTATGAAAGTATATAAATTTATAAAATTGGGGTAATTTTGGTAAATTATTACAAATATGAAATGAAAAAGGGTGTTGCACAAAAATTAGGCATCTAAACCTATTCTTTAACTATACTTATTCCAAATATATGTAGAAACTATTTTTGAGACCTTGGTCTTAATTTTCTTAAATGGATATTGTTAGGCATGATTTTTTATTTGGTATCATAATTTGTGATATTGATGAAATTTTCATTAGGGGGTCCAATGAAAGATGAACTAAAAATGCCTATCCCACAAATTCAACATAAAAGTTTGACTAGATTTTAGTTCATGTGTGGAGCATAATGAAATGTGTCACAACCTATTTCACTACTTATACTTATAGATCACATAAAAATATTCTTGAACTAGGATCAATTATTTTTGGTTTGGAACTTATTGTAGATATTTCTAACTCAAAGTCTTTGTTAAAAAAAAATTATGTCTACATAATATAACAACCTATCTAAAAAAGTCTAACCTCCCATATCCTCCTTCACGATGAATCACGTGCCTAATATATGCATGAAAATAAGGAACCATTAGTAATTTGGAATATTTACTACTTACAACTATTAGATAACCATCATCATTATTTGAAAATTTAGCTTCCTTTGGCTTATAATATATAGGATATTAAGACCATTATTCTTCATTTTTCATGACACTTGGCACTTGAAACAAAACATAAATATATTTGACATGTGTCCATATGATTATGTCACTACACATGAATATTATCATTCATACCTATGAGGCACTTTTTATCTACACATAATCATGATGTATACATAAAGTTTTTAAAGAGTATTAGGCATGAAATAAAATTTGTGAATATCACACATTATAAGATCAAGTTTTAATGGTCATAGATGCAATATATGCATGGAGTACAATATTTAAGGTTTTAGAAGAACTTTTCACTATTATATTTGTGCACTTGTCATCAACTATGAGATGGCACTACATAATTAATATAAAAAAAATATTTTTTGACCTTATAGCCTTAATATAATTTCACCTTCATAAATATATATATAATTTCCATAAAATTCTTCCAAATAACTAACAAAGACCTCTATATCAACTTTTTTAAAGACTTTAAAATTTTATTGAATCTTAATTAATTTTTCACTTGATGCATCCAAAATATGCACATAAAAATGGGTTTTTGGATAATTTTGAATTCTTATTAAGATATGTAAAATAACTCTAACGGTTGTGCATAAATAAATATGTTGTGAAAAACTAATTATTTATATGTTAAGTTTTTTTTATGTAATATCTCCTATGAACCCTAATGATATTACATCATACAACCTAGGTAATTGAAATGAACCATGACATCATACTCATATGAATTTTATGATTTACTTGAGAGGAAATCCATTTATACAACTATATTTTCCCCTTATTGATCATTTCTTTTATAGGACTTGTCAACACAAATTTATTTAAGTGCACATCCTAAGGAATGCATCTAAATTATTGTGGATCATTATTGGTAATTTTATGAGAGATTACCTTGATGTTAATATATTAGTCATCCCTTCATCCATCATCATATGCTTATTTTAGTATCCATTTTTATATGCTTTCCATCTTCCCTCCTCTTCATCTTATTTATTTGACTTAATCCTACTAATTTGGATATAAAAAATAAAATATAAAATTATCCCCATCTTAACCAAATAAATCTATTAATAAAATAATTATTACATTTTTACACATTTTTATTACTACTTCAACCGAGTCAATGTATTACATTATCAAATATTCTTATTACTACATTGGTGGTTTTGATGTCATCAACCAAGTTTGATATGTGACTTTTAGAAGTTGGAGCCACATATATATAGGCTTCCTAATTTTTATTTTTCATATGAAATACATATAATATACTCTACTCATGCATATAAATCCACTTTATTAATAATAAGAGAGATTAGGGATTAGGAGTTTACACTTGTGGAGGATTATATTTCATAATGTCTTTGAAAGTCTTAAGAAGATAAGTTTAGCCAATAAGTTAAACCTAGTAATTGGATTCTAAAAATAAGGAAACTTATGTATTATTATTTACATGTTGAGATTCACCTACAACATCTCTTAAAAATTTATAATTAATCAAAAGGATAGATTGATGTACTCACAAGTTAACCCAAACTAAGTATCCTTATCCCTATACTAATTATCTATTTATTTTTTTATATGTATGTATGTGTGTATATATGTGATATACTATTATTATTTTTATTTAATGATTATATTATTATATTTTCATGATTTTTTAAATTTTTAGACCTCTTGGTTACAATCTTTAGTTTATTTAACTCTTGATTAAAATCCCTAGTTTAGATATCTATTGGTTACAATCATTAGTTTATATACCTCTTAGTTACCACCTATTTTAAATTTTATCTCTTTATCTTACCCCTTTTATATATCAAATATATATGAGTCTATTTTCATAATTTACTTACATAAAATTCCTAATTAAATCCTCAATATATTTATTACAAATAGATATTTCTTACCTCCCTGCCCCACTTTGTGCACACCATATTGTATGTATGTCATATATATTATGGTATCATAAATTTTAATATATTATAATATATTTATATTTTTTTCATATTCTACCTATATAATTTTTTTTGAATATGACATAGATCTTACCCCACTCTTGTGCTCGGTTTTTTGACATTTTTAAATTTTTCCTAGACTTTTATATTTGTCAATTATTTTTAGTTGTTTCCCCTTAGGGTTTTTTAGTGAGACTAAACCTATTAATAATTTATATGGGTAGCTAATTTATTCCTCCATTCCCAAAATTTAATGTGTAGACACTCAAATTTGTCATAACTCTCATATTCTCATGCCTTATTCCCATAGTAACTTATTTTAATCCATCTTTAGGATAGTCCCAACCTTGCATAAGTTTATATTTGATCCATATATCTTTAAAACATCTCAAATATTATTTAAAATTTGTATTTTTATGCATTTAGGCTAAATTTTATCCATTATCTATCTTTACCTCAAAAATAGACCCTAACTTATCTCCTAGACAATATCATACTCATAAGGGCTTGTCTCTTTTAAATTTTTTGGTCTATGTCACTTTTTCCATTTTTCATAAGACTTAACCCTTCCCATTCATAATTTATAATTTTGGTAAACATACCTTATTAATATTAGATCATCCTATGAATTTAAGGTCTAGCCAAGTCATTTAAAAACTAGAGAGAGTGAGAAGAAAGATTAAAATTAATAAAGAAAGATAAGTAGGATAAAATTATAAGAATCACTTCACTAGGATCAAATATTAAAGAAATATTTATCCATTCAAGTTGTGCTTCATGTAATCACACTTGAACCATTTATTAGTCTTGGCCTCTTTAAAAATTACATTGTTCTAATGAAGGGTAATTAGAATTCAATAGTTAAATTTATAATTTCAATGGAATATTAGGTTGGAACCATTACTTGAGTTATTTCATTCCCATGGCCCAAAAACTATGTTGAAGTATAATTATTAGTGTGTGATTATAAAATTTTATAATGTTGCTTTAGTAGTTATATAAATCTATTACTTTTATTATTTTAAATATATGTAAATATGAGTATTCATCCACATGGAATATTATTCCCAAAAACATATGCAAACATAGGGTAAAATCACAACTAGGAAGACAATGAACAGACACTAGAAAATTCAGACTATAAAACCCTTTAGAGATACAACAAGTAGTATAAGAATAGATCTAATTTAAATTTTAATGGAATTATGGAATATAAGCCCTAGGTTTTTAAAGGGATAAAATAGTAAACCAAGGAATAAATATGCATAAATATAGCCATTAAGTTGTAAAATAATTGACCTAATTGATTATTCTAAAAATATCAATAAATCACACAAGTATGTACTTAGCTATAAATTTATTGAGATAGATGAGAATGATGTTGTAAAATGGTAAATAAGATGATCAAAGTGTCAAAAACTAGGAAAAATTCTTATAAATCCTTTTAGATAGTAATGTGGTTCCTTGGATAGTAGCACACTACGTTAGTCTCTTTTGTGTCATGCTAGTGCCTCTTGCTAAAAACTATGTGAACTTTTGGAAATAGACTTACCTAAGTCTAAGACACTTTATACCTATGTGAATTAAACCTATTATACTATTTATGACCTATTTTTTTATTGATTCAACAACAAACCCTAAACCTCCATTTTATTAGGGTATTTGACTGGCACAAGTAACAAAAGTGTGATTGTTAACTAGGTAGGATGGATCAAGATTGGTTTAGTTATCCAAATTCATGAGCCCTAAAAATGGATCATTAGATCCATGAAATAACATCCTTTTTCCCTACATAAGAAGTGGATCCAAGTGTAGTTTTTAAACTTATAGTTTATTTAGAATAAAATATAAATTATATATCATGGTTATTTATTTATAATTAATTATTATCTCTTTTTTAACTATTTATAATTATTATTGATAAAAATATATCAATATGTGCATATGCAATACATACTAAGCTAGAAAAGATTCTGAGTATGAAGAGTAACCATTCAAGAATAATGTTGAAGTATTTCAAAGTAATTTAAAATGGTTCTTAAAAAAGATTTATAATTTTGGCCAAGATGAAAACTCACGCAGTCCATTCTAAACCTAGCTACATAATCTTCTAATAGTTACAGACTCACTTAGTTTATACCTATGGACTCACAATAGCTACAAACTCACCTAGTCTATAGCTATAGACTCATCTAGTAGCTAAAAACTTCCACAGATGAGGTATGGACTTTAAAAAGTGATATAAATACTTATAAAATAAAGATATAGACTTACATAGGTGAGCTATGGAATTTCACATATGAGCTATGAACATATACAAGAATGTTATGAACTTTGATAGGCTCGATACAACTTTTGATAGGATTACTATAGACTATGATAGAACCATCACATACTCATTTGGAAATATTTTTAAGGAATTATAATTATTTTTGGTCCATTATAAGATGACCAAAATAATTTCCATCTATCATAAGAATTTTTTCCATTTAGAGTCTTTCTATATATAGATTTCTATATATAGAATTTTCATTTATAGATTGTATCTAAATATAGATTTGTATAATTTTATTCAAATAAATATCTCTCTCCATATTTATAAGATATTGAGATTATGTTTTATACTTATGATAAATATTTTCCTCTATATTTTGTGGAGATTGAGATAGGCTAGAATATCTAGGTTATTACTCCCACATAAGGTGTTGGTTGGAGGCATGAGATTATAAAAACAACCTTACACACCCAAATGAAAGGAATCAATATAGTTTTCTCTATATCATTATGAGTAATCTATTTTGAATCTTGTATTATGAATAAATCCTCTTTAATGGAATAGGATAGACACTCATTTTAAGGAAGATGGATCAAAAATTTTTTTTTTTCTTTATTTTGTAATTATGATTTTGTTTTAAGTTTTTATTTTATTTCTTTTAGCCTATAACTATTCATTTTTAATTTTTATTAAGAAACTACAAGTGTTTTATTTTTTATGATTTCCTTTCAATTTACTAATTTACTTTCCTAAAGTGTTATTTAATTTCATTCATGTGTGATTTAATTTATGAAAGAATGATTTTAAATTTATTAAAGTGTGGAGTGTGGTATAAGGGACCATTTAAAATAGATCTCTTTCTAATATTGAATTTGAACACCAACCCTATATTGACATTATTAAATGAAGGGGACTGAGGACCCTTATCACCAATCTAAGCATTGGTGCAGTTACAAGTGAATGTTAGTATGAGTTCTAGATTGAGTGGTTTGAGTGAGGATTGAGACTATAAATATGAGAAATATAAAATTAGGACTGATGTATATGGATGTATGTAGAATAATGGAAGAATATGGATCAATGACCTTAATTTTCATGACATGTTTCTAAGCTTGTTTATGTGTTTTTGCATTTGATTCCAATGTAATGGGTAAAGGGATAAAATTGGTGTATATATATTGATCTAGTGATTTTTGAGACATTATTTGATCTTATGATAACCTTAAGGTGCCTATATAACTGGAAGCATTAGGGTGGAAAATAGGTAAGGGACACTAGCATGGTACCTTAGTCACTATTGTAGTGTGCTAGTTTCTAAAGGGGTATGCTACTATCCAAGTGGTGGAAAAAGGGGCACTAGGGGCTTGGATGCCTAGGGAAAGTTATGGGACTACTTTAGTAATGTATAGGTATGGGTTAGACCCACTTAAAATCTAGATAAGGATAAAAAAGTCCCTAAGATAGGTCTAGGAATAAGCTAGGGTAAGGGTGGTCTTAAGTGACACTCATTGCACTCAAGTGACATTTTATATGACAAAATTTACCCCCATCCCATTTATTATAGAAATGAAATAAATAAAAACAATTTGTATAAAGGAAAAAGAAGCATGTTTGGACATACCTAATAGGTGAATCCCTTGAATTTGGGTCTGAGTATGCAAAGTACACTCCATTACATATCATAAAAATGAAACATGGATGAATCAATACTTACTAAAGATAATATCAAAGACAAATACAAAATTGATTAAAGAGATAAGAGAGAGAGAGAGAGGAATGTAATGAATACAACTCATTAGTTATGTCAACCAATGTAAAAACTTGATGACATCATATGTATGTAACTAGTGATCAAATAGTGAATATATTGGATTAAGCTAATGGCTCACTTACTAAATAAATAATATTTTGACTTCATCATTTCCCACCCATTCTCAATTAATCATGAACAATGAGTAGCTTGAATTGGAATGATTCCTTGTCCAACCCTCCTATATAGGTGGCTCAAAAACTCAATTAGGCTATGACTCTATCATTACCTATCCATGTGTAGTAGATACATTTATAAATAAAATTTTGGAATGTAATTGAATCTATGTGATGTAACTAAAACTATGTAGGATGGCTCTAGGGCCACCTAGAAATGCTAAAATGAAAAATGGCTTAGGGGCCTCTTGGGCACTCAAGAATGTAGCTCAGAGACTTCATAGAAACACCAATTACTTTAGATGGAATAAAGAATAAATATAGTGTGAAACCTATTTTAAATGGTGCCTAAAGTATATAACATGGATAATGACATGGATTTTTCATTCCATTCGAGATGAGCTTGTGTAAAACTGATCATGTGGAAATAATATGTCATGCACATGCCCCTAATTTTGATATATATGTATATAGATTCTAGATCAGGTTGTAGGAATCTAGGTTTGTGTATATCTAGAAATAAAATGGTAGTGATCATGCCACACATGATGCCCCAAATCTTAGTAAACTAGTATGATTATTTTCAAAACTATGAATAATCTAAGCATAACTAATAATATGTGACTAATACTATGTAAACCTAAACTATAACTATTATACCTTTCCATCCAACTAGATTGTCCTATTACTGGGGCTAATAGATATTATCATGATATCTTAGATATTAGCACACTTTGATAGCTTCATTCGTGTTATGCTAATGTTCTTTCATGGTTTTTCAATGTAAATTGTAACTAATTTATGTTTGACATTTTTACTATGTTTTCTTGATTTTGAGCTCTGTAATCTATCTGTGTTGAAAACTATATCTTAGTACACCTATATGGCCTGATATCTATGAAAACCTTTGTGAATTACCCCTCTTTTGAGTTCAATTATTAAACCTATGAAAAAGCCATCATCAAAATAAAAACTATACAAACTATGTGTTAGCTTGAGCATATATGATATATGTGTAATAAATGGCTATAATGTGTATACGTGACATAAAAATGTAATATAATATAATCATAAGTTGGTAATTCATGATGTATGTTAAATTTAACATTAAAAAAGTTTTCAGGATAGATATAACAATGAAAGCATGTATATGAACAATAAGTTTGATAAATAATTTGTGTAACTACCTAGGCAGATGGGGTATGATGTTCATTTAGGAAAAAAAAGGAGGAAGGGGAGATGCATGAGGTCCCTAAAGGCATATATAACTAGGTGTAAGTGTAAAGAAAAAGAGACAAGTGTCATGGACGTGATTCATACATGAAATCATACATACAACACACATGAGGCATGTAAATTAAGCCAAGGGGACACAGTATAAGGGACATGGGTATATGTCACTAAATATGATAAATAAATATATGAAAGGACATGTTCAAATGTACACATACATAAATAACAAGCAAGGTTGGATTAGAACCACATGGAAGGACATGTTCAAATGCCCACATAAAAAATAGAAAAGGCACACCCAAGGACATAGGCACATGTCCAAATCATACACACAATGAAAGGAATTGCTGTAAATCCATAGGAGAATGGCATATTAAAATTACCTAAGTATATTTAAAATCAAAGAGATAATAAAATATAAAATAGGAAAGATATAAATAAAATTATGCATGAACATGCAATACAAATCTATATAAGAGCAAGGATGTACATAAGCCAAGTTTATAGTAGTAGTAGTTAGAAAAAAATATTAATATGTGATTATCAATATCAGGATATAATCAATGCTAAATCCGTGATATAGATTATAGGAAGATGTAACATATAAAATCAAAAGATATGTATATGATGCCGCCAATGGGTAAATATATCAATGTTGAATTAGTGTGTCTATTTATATTCCCCTAATGGGTAAATAGTAGCATATCTAGATCTATGTATATGACCTAAATCCTATAGTTATATGAAATCACTCAAAAAATAACAATTGAAACATGTATGCATGATAATTTTGAACTATACTAGCATAGATATCATATGTAATACCTAGAAAATAGAAGGAATGTAAACATGGAAATGCATATAATCTAAAATTTTTATTTTCTAAGCAATATGTCAATGTTTTTATATTTTGAACATATTTGTATTCTTTGTTTTTTTTAATATAATATATTTACAATAAATAATTGAAATGAAACTATATACATGGAGCAAGATAATACAAACTATGTATGTTAGTAATGTGTAAGTAAATATGAGTGTGTATAAATGTAAAGTAGTGAGTCTAAAGACCTAAGATCACATCTAGAGGATGTGGATGATCAACTAATGGATCTAGAGGGAGATCATCCAATGTTAGATATTGAATCTAACCAAAATTTAATAAATAATCATCATTGTGATAATCATACTATGCTATCATTAAAATTATAACCTTATCCTTGGTGATAGTCTAGAGACTGTGCATTTAAATGGCATGATATTCTATTGTGTAAGAAGCCTCCCATGTAGTCCTAGGGTAAACTAGTTTTGTTCATGGGTATTTGTGTGAAACCTATGGTTCTCATCTATGCCATTATATATAATGTTAATTTTAAGTACCTCATGACTAAATGTCAAACATTTTTTTGTCTGATCGACTGTGGTGTCCATTGGCTATAACCATATACTCGCAAGTGTAATTTGTATGTGAGTGTCTATGCTCATAAAAAAATAAGTGTGTTGACCACTTTTGGGCCACATGTAACTGATAGTGTGATATGTCCCAAGGAGTCCTAAAAATGTATAGGATGGTTTATCTCACTCTCCTAATGTCTTATGTGCCATAGTAATGCTAAGGCATAATTATTAGGATTATGATTATCATATATAGAAACAAGAGGGATGCATTTGTTGTTGACAAAAATCTAGATAGTCAATAGGTAATTCCTCAAATGTTTATGTTGATGAAGAATTTCTTAAGGTGACTATAATAGTGGTGGTGAAGGTTATGTAATTTAGACATTACCCTAGGCTTTGAGTTTGTTAAGTTTATATTATAATGTTTGAACATGTATTTTTATCATGTCTAGTAATCTTGTGATAATGGTAAAATGGTTTATCATCCTCTTGTGAATATCTACTAATAGATCTTTGGATAACTATGGGTAATTCTATCAATATTATATCAAGTAACATATATTGTTGTCTATCCTATGTACTACCTATCTGAATCTTTATCTATGGAATTATAAATTGGTGGTGATGCATGTAAGTAAATTCATAAGTGTTTTATAATTATATCCATACTCTCCAAGGAATACTAGTGTTAAGTTCAATTCACAAAACAATTATCAAAGTCAATGGATGTTTAGTAATCCTTGGTGGTGTCTTTAGAATCTGTATCTAAGTTTTTGGTGTACATGTCTTACAAATTAACAAGTAATGGTAATTTTTCTATGATAAACCCATCATCTATAGTGGGCTAGGATAACTATGTTATAAGAGTGTCTTTATCCTTCATGGGTGAAGGTAATTATGTTGTAAGAAGATCTAAAATAGGTGTAGAAATAGTAATGATAGATTCCCTAACCTCATGTGTATGCATATGATCTATCAAAATCTTATGAGGTTGGGATTTTATGATAAGATGAGGTGTCCCATCCAAATATGTACTTAGGATGGTAGGCTTTATGATTTTGTAATATCCTAATGGTTGGTTATCATATGGGCAAGTATATAAGTATCCATCATGTAAAAACTTGACACATCTATCCAAGTTAGATGCTACATCCTCCATGGCATGTATCCAATGTCTCCCAAGTAAAAAATTGTAATGAAAATTATTAGGCATCACCTAAATTTATGTGGATAACGTTTTTGGCCCAACTTTGATATCTAATGTAATATTACCCAATGTTTATCAATGAATGTCATCAAAACCTATAATGTTCTTATTTGTATTTTGAATAGATGCTATGCCAACCCCCATACTCTATAGGAATGTGAGATTTCATATGTCAACTCATGAAACACTTTTAATTAGAACTCATTTAATAATGGTGGTTTTGGTTTGTGCCTGAATGAAGAGTGGGATATTTTAATCAATAACTAACTATGAGGGAAAATCCTAATTAGAAAAAGTTGTAACATCCTAAATGTCCTTGATAGTGTTCATGATATATGTAAAATAAGTTAGGTATATATCATGAGGCAATGATGTATGATTGAGTTTACAAAATAATATATTTGAAAATGATTGCCTTTTTGAGTAATTACAATAAATAAATATTGGTTGATGTGTTTTTTAATTGATCCATAATATCATATGCTATATGTTGATCCTTAGATCTCATGGTATTATTTTGGGGACAAGGAGGGATTGTTGGATTACATTATTCCTATATAGGCTGAATAGGTACTCAATTCCATATAGTAACATCTAGAATTATAGGATCTACTATTTACTGAGGGTGATTAGTAGAGGTAGGATGTGAGTGAATGTAATCAATGGGTCTAGGTGGAGGGGAAATATAGAGAGTCATATGATCTATCTATCAGCAAGAAGTGACCAGAGGTAAATTAAAATGGGCCATGCAAGAATGCTCTCCATAAAAGGGGGCTCAAAATGAGGTGGGCTAATGTGTGAAATAAGGTACGATTTAACATGATCCATGAGAGGAATGACATACATGTACATCATTAAAAAAAAATGGGTAATAATCATGCAAGACAAACCAAAAGTCTTTGTATTAAAAAGTAGAATATGGCTTCAATCATGATAATTATGACAAAATTCTAAAAATTAAAATTGAGAAAATGATAGAAATAAGAAGGGAATACATAATTGTACACTAGGGTTTTAATCAATATGTTTGAATTAAGTTAGTTTCACCAAATGATTGAGGTTTAAAGGATATGGAATATAATCCCTAGGTTGTTAAATGGGATGGAACAATAAATTAAGGGAGAAATTTGAAATAAATATAGACACTAATTTATTTTTAAAATGACCTAATTTATTATTATAAAAATAGTAATGAATCACATAAGTATGTAATTAGATATAAAATAACTAAGATGAATGAAAAATAGGTTGTAAATTGGTGTAAAAGTTTATGAAAGTGTTATAAAATAGAATTAGGTCTCAAAAATCCTCTTGGATAACAGTGCGGTTGTTTAGATAGTAGCATAATGCATTAGCATCATCTCTATTGTGATATTATCTTATTATTGGGAACTATGTGAATTTTTTGGAATAACATTACATGATTATGAGACACCTATACCTATGTGAATTAAGCTTGATTTATTATATGTGACTTTTTTTTTATTGATTTATGATCAAACCCTGGACCTCTATGTGATTAGGGTATTTGAGTGGCATAAGTAGTAAAAGTGTGATGTTAGTTAGGTAGGATAGATTTCCTCAACATCCCATTATGTTGAGAGTTTCCTATATACCAATACCTCAAGAGTGGATCAAGACTAATGTAGTTATCCCAATATAAGTACTAGTGCAATTACAAGTTAATGTTTGTATGAGTGTTAAATTGAGTGTTTTGAGTGAGACATGAGATTGGAAATATGAATAAACTAATGTTAGGATTGTTGTAGATGGTTTTATGCAAAATTAGAGTAGAATAGGGATAACTGAGCTTGATTTGTATAACTACATTATAATCTTATGTGTGTATTAATATTTGATTCCCATCTAGTTGGGAAAGGAATAAAAGTTGTTTATCTATACTGATATGGTGTTTATCAAGATGTGATATGAGCCTAGGCTAACCTTAAAGTGCCTTAAAAAATAGAAATACATATTTTGGGGTTGAAAAGAGGTAAGGAAAAGTAACACAGTCTCTTGGTCACTACAGTCTCTTCCTTAATACCTTGGTACATTAGTTTCCAAAGTAGTAAAATAGTGTCTAAGTGGAAGAACCTAGGGTATTAAGGCCCTGCATGCTTAGGAGAAGGTCTGATACTAATTTAAAAATTCCTAAGGATGGGTTAGACTCCCATGAAAGATAGACAAAGATTGAAAGAGGCCCTAAGATAGGTCTAGAACTAAGATAGGGGTAGGGTGGTCTCAAGTGACACTCACTGCACTTAAGTAACATTTTATATGACTACAAGAACCAAATAGATCTATCTTATTATAGTTAGGATTAAATATGACAAGCCTATATAGATATGGATTCATCTTAGAGTAGTGCATAGGTCCATAAATTTTGGATCAGATTAAATGTAGTCAGAATAATCAAATTAATGATTTATAATTATTAAAAATTAAGGTGTGGTCATTTCTTAATTTCTTTTTTAGTTCATTACCTTTATTTAACTTTAATTTGTGACACTAGGGCATGTAATTGTTATGTATATCTTAATTTATATATATATATATATATATATATATATATATATATATATAGTTTTATATATTTAATTGTATATATTATATTTATTTAATTATATATTTGTATACCTATTTTGTCTAGAAATAGAAATAGCATAAACATAAATGATGAACCCTAACTCTTTCCAACACTCAACCTAGGATTTTGTAAAACCTTTTTCTTTCACACTTTAATGGATAATTTCAAATGTTAATTATTTTTATGTTTTATTCATCCTAAATATTAATTTATAATTAGGTATCTAAATCATGTACATTATTACATGGGATTTTATTTCTTGCTTACATTCAGATCAGGGTTTGACAAACACACATCCTCTTTAGGTTTGGTCAATCAATATAAATTTTATTTTTTTAGATTTTTCACTTTAATTTTTTCCCATATAATTAATTCCCTAATAATATTTTAATTTTGATTAATTACCTTTAATAATCATGCAAATTTTATAAATATATGGTGGTACATAGTTCATGTATGTTAAATGTATAAATGTCACATTTTTAGGAAAACAAATATTATTCATGATTATGTTTTTCAATATTTTGGAGAGAGAATTCCTATAAACCCTAATTTTATGTAATAATTATTAAACAAAGATAAATGGGTCTTGAATACAAACTCCTTTATTAATAAAATTCATAGGGTGTGTACTTGTAAAAATAAGACTTTTGTATTTAATTGTAATTTTTTGGATCCTATGCCTATGCAAGGTAGTATTTATACACCCATTATAAATGATAAGGCTTACCCAATGAAGGATAGTATATAAAATACAACCATTTATATGTATGATATAATCACCATGATGGATACTATATGAGACTTATTTATTTAAGTGTTTCATCTATCACTTTATCAAAAAGCATATGGATCAAACCTTAGGGATAATATTGTGTATTCCAATCCTATTTAGAAATGCATTTTAGATGTATCTCTTCCTCAATACTTAATCTATAGTTTAAATTTATCTTGTGGTTATGAGGATCCTAAACCTACTTTTATGAGTTTGACTTATATGTAATTAATTGTGAATATTATTAATTGGTCATACTTTAATTAATCCTTAAAACATTAATAGGTGAAGCATTATTTTGGTTTAAATATTTACCTAATGGATATTTATACCTAGTGTGTGGTTTTTATGAAGTTTTACTCTAAAAATACTTCACTAAAAATGGACGAATAGATACATGATAATGTATTTTTCATGTAAATCAAAATTCAATCAAAATCATACCTAAATATGTATTTCATTTCTATTTTCATATACACTCTTTTATTTGTGAACTATTTTATGTTCAAATTAAATGTTTTTTATCAGTAAGCTTATTCTACATTTAAATAGTAAGTCTCTTACTTGTGAGTAATTAACCCACATTATCAATAATACCTTTAATCTAACAGAAGATGAAGATAGAAAAACCTCATCTTTTAATAAATCAAGTAAAGTTATCAATTATATATCACCTAAACTAACCTATGATACTTTGGGCATAAATAATTCAATACCAAGCATGAGACCACATGCAACCAAACCATTTGTATTTTCCAAAGATCAATACATGATATTTTAAGACCTGGTGGATAAAAACTTGATAAATTCACCCATTATGTGTAATATGTTTGGAAATAATAAAACCAAAATATTATAAGGATAAATATTTTTTGTTCATATCATGCAACAAGAGGTAATCTAACAAATATATGATTCTATTTAAAATAATTAATTGTCTAAGTAAAAAAAACATGCTCCTTTACAAAACATCCATTGGAAAGGGCATTATTTACAAATAAAAACAACATTTTAAGGATACAAAATATATCGACAACGGTGATCAAACTCAATGAAATAAATACTTAGATTATGATTATCACTTATTTTTCAATTTCACATATTGGGGATACTTTAAACCCCCCATCAACATGAACATTAATGCCTTATGAGGCATTTATGGTTTCTACACATATTTTTTGAACCCTTATTTTACTATACATTATTATTTCTTATATTTTTGCATGCATCATATATTGATTCAATGAAATTACAAATTAAAAAATATTGATAAAATAAAAAAATATATTGGTGATCATCATGAACACATATTTATTGTACCATAGTCTTGTACATGTATTTTTTCTATATGTTGTGCCTTACATGTTCCTTCTTAAAAATATTTACTTTTCTCAAATTTGCAAAATTGAAATACATTTATAAGAGAAAAAATATATAAAAAATTATTTGATTTTATCTTATCCATCAGATACACATCATACATATTGCTATAGAGTTTACACAACCATGTTTTCACACCCACTGTTTAATAATATATTTTAAATTAGGTAAGAGATGGGATAATCTATCTAGATATGCATATTATTAAATTTATGACTCTATTGAGGGGGTGGGGGGGTTGTTGCATACTTTTATAAGAAATCACAATGTATTTATAAATATATATCTACATGCATCCTATTTTTTTATTGATTAATTACATAATCTATACATGTCTTAATTTATGTCAATGCATCTATTCACACTATTTACTAGCATATTTTAACATTAGAAGATTATATTTTATACATCATCATATTCAAATCTATGATTTTGATTTAGTACTCATCCCTTATTTCATTTCATTCTTTTATTTTCTATAATTGGCATGGCACTTGCCTTCTATTTTCATTACTATTATTTTATCCACTTATTTCATGTTGTTTATTATGTTTCATTGGCCATGACTATTTGACTGGTGGTTGCATTAATTACACTAGTCCTCTTGATTATGGAACTTATCAAAACATTTTGTCATATCATTCATTGATTTCTAAGGGAATACTATATATTATTATAATCCTCATCTCATTCTTATTGTTTGTTAGACTATCTTCTTTTATTTCCTATACATCTTCATGCTTTCTTGTGTAGGTTTATATTTTATTCTACATATATAACTATGAAAATAAAAAACATGTTTTATAAATGATAATATATATCTCCCTATGGGGGAATCATACCCAATATTAATCTTTATTAGATACATTTGTGTATACATCTTTACCTTTGGAGAGCATTTTTCCATTACATGTTCCACATTTGACATAATATTAATTTATTTTATCATGAAGTTAGAATAAATTATACATGGGGTCATAATATTTTTATTTTATTAGATGCATTACACTAATTATACATTTTTTTAGTTTAACATTCCATATTACTTGATTATATTTCCTTTTTTTGTTAATTAGAGCTTTCATCTCCTTACTACCATTTTACATCTTAGCAGTGCATGATTTTCATATGCATTATTCCCTTGAGTTTATTTATAAAATTGGTGTACATTACTTAAATTTTCATATGGATTCATCTTAGCCACATTTTTTTTCTATATACAATTGAAACCACATAATCTTAACTTCAAATTTATACGATTGAAATATGATAGTTAGCACTATTATACCTAGAATTATTTCAGAATTTTCATATTAGAAGAAATGATTTATTCCTCATGACTTAAATATCCTTAAAATATAATTAAATTTCTATTTTTACTTATATTATGTCATTACATCTCAATTTTATACTACACTTTGGGACCTATATTATATATTTGGCTTAGACTATTACATAAAACATGATACTTAGCACAATATTCTTGGAAGTTTTCATGTTATACTTTCCATGATTTATTATACTTAGTTAATATATTTACCATAAATGGGTTGAAATATATTAACATTGGAAAAATAAATAAATAAACATGTGCAAACTTCAAATATTCAAAAACACCAAAATTGTTTCAAAAAATATAAAATAAAATAAAAATTAAAAACATTAAATTATACATATTATATATTCATCTATTATAGAGGTTTTTTATTATCATGGTTTGTACACATATTTTTTTCCTAGTGTTTCTTTATATTTTCATGCATGTTCATTAGTTACATGATACTAACTTTCACATTGTGCACCTACATTGTGGAGGGCTGATTTCATGGACAACATGTCCTATATTATGGGCATGGCCATTTAAAATTATTATTGCATGGTTACATCTATCATTGATTGTTATTTATCATATTAATATAAGTTACTCGATACTTTACTAGTATTTATTTTACTCATTTGGAATTGAGGCAATCAACCTAATTCAAAATATGTAAAATATAATAATAACCTACAAATCTAAATTTAGAAATAGATATATTAATATTACACTGATAAGATGTAAAATTAACAAATTAATATAATCGGGAAGTAATTAGATTCTTTATAATTTTTTTCTCGTAATATTCATCACATCTTCTAAAAATATTTTGTTTATGCCCTACCATTACTAAGATGAAGAAATTTTAACTCAAACTATAACTGGACAATTTTAGTAATGGTGAGACCTCTGAGATGATTGGTATTATCCTAGTTCTACTAAAATTTTCCATGTATACTTTTCATTTCTATGACTCCTCATATCATTATGCATCTTCATGTAGATAATTCCTATGTATGTGCTCACCTTAAATAATCTACACTAATCCATTTTTTTTCTAATTCATTTGAAATCCTAATATTAATTTTTAAAAAAAAATATGACCCTTTAAAAATGGGTTAGTATGTTAGGTTGGAAATCAAAAACCACTTGTATCTAATTGATTGAGAATTTCCTAAATTCTAATACTCCAAATATTAATCAAACTATATGTATTGATCCCAACTATGTGTGTGTGTGTGTGTGTGTGTGAAACAATGTAATCAATCTAGAATCCAATGTAATGTTTGGATTTTGAAACTTTGAAACATCCAAGTTTAACTTGAATGAGTATTTATACATTAATCTAAGGTTGATACTTTGAGGGTTTTTCAAATTTGTATGATTTTTTGGTAATGTCTTAATAGAGTGCTAGTAGATTTATCATGTAATCATCAGGTAATTTCCAAGTTACCAAGTGAGTGATAACCTTATGATGTATTTATATTAATTTCTAACTCTTTGATATTTATTTCTATGATTTAACCATGAAACATGTCTATGATAACTTACTAAGGACTTCACAAGTTTAAAAGTAGGCATTAAATTTTCTTGGACTCTACAAACAGAGTCAGAAACTTATGATATAACAAAAATGTCTACATTTTTCTTGTATTTCCTAGGTAGTGAAAATCAAATATCTGAGATATGGAGAGAGTCTATTTTTTTATTATTTCATGTTTCTATATATATTTTTAATCTTCAGTATATGTATCCTATTAATATATTTGACTAGAATAATAGGTGGATAGAGAAATAAGGGAATGTTTATACAAGACTCAAATGTGTATAAGATATCCAATTATGTCAAAGTATGCCAAAGATGATGTTTTTAAATTAATTACTACCAAATTATAGGTGTTTATAGATGCCCTAATTTTAATACAATATTGAAAATTTTAAATTAAAAGGATAAAATAATAAATTTGTTACATGTGCTTATTGCACTTGGTTTTGACAAGTATTCTCCAAATTTCCCATTTTATCCATGCAAAACCTACAATAAAACATTTATAAATAAATTTATTCTAAATATTATAAATCTAAAATAATCATGATCTCTAAAATATTAGAAATTCAAAATCTAGGAATGAATACACCTAATAGTGTGTGAACTATGTTGAAACTTTTTGAACTTTGTTAGGAAAAAATTATGGGTTGATTATGCCCCAAGGATATTAAACCACTAAAATCATGATTTAAGGAGTGTTCAAGCCTCAACCACCATTAGAGAAGTAGGAATATAAGTTGAATGTCTATAATATTCAACTACACTTATTTTAATATCATCATAATTATCTTATTGAACCCAAAAATTATGTTTGTATATAAAGGTGGAACCCAAACTTTGTATGTAAGAAATGAAACCTTGAAACTAGTTTCTTATGTAAAGTATCAACCACTGCATATGAATTATATACCCCAAGTTCTTACATATTACCATAAATTCATAATACATAATTAATGTTTTTTTCATGAACCACATTCATGCCCCAAATTTGATCCATTTTTACCTTAAAGATATATATAATAATATCATCTATTTGTCATAATTCCATAGAATGACTCAATTATTCCTCACAATCCTACATAATGCACCACATAAATCTCAATCTACTCAAACTAACCCAATATTATTAAATTTTCCCATATAAATAACATAGTCATTCCCATCATGTGAACTAATTTTATATCATGTCCTACATCTCTAATACTAGCCAACTATATACACCATTTTCATATGAGGGGTGAAGCATCCACATAACTCATCTCAAAATCGAACATGATGCACATAATATATTATATATAAAAACATAATCATGTAAAATATTATAAAAACATGTTAATTTATGTCATTATATAAATATTTTGTCATTCAAGAATGTATAAAACATGTAATCCAAGTCAATGGACATACTAGTGTCAGTGTCTAATAGATATATCAATTAATTATATAGTAATAAAAAACATAGTAGATAAATTATATAAACAATTTTATCATAAACAATAGATGTATGTGTTATTGAAATCAGGACACCAGGATCATAAAAAAATCATATATGTAACCACACACATGTAAATGCAAAAAATATCATGATGGATCAGACAAGCACATAATACATGACATTATTATTACCCAAAATGTACATGACATGTATATAGATCATACTAGAGTATCCTATGACACAAAAAACATAGTATGATACAAGACACAATCAATGCACTCATTGAACACACATTATAACACACATCAATATCAAGAAGACAAAGATTAGGAACTGTTAGTATGCATAATCAATAAATGTCATCATCATGTACATAAAAACACAATATCCATATAAAAATATAAATCTTAAAATTATAATAAAGATAAATTCATATGTAATAGTATACTATGCTCAATGAAATAGTATATGCTAAATGAAATAGTATATAAAGATATAACCTGATAAGTGTATTAATATATCTCCAATTTACAAATGTTTCCCATAGATATAAATAGTGTCACACAATTATATGTAAATATATCATATTTTACCTATATGTCCTACATCTCACTCATTTATAACATGTAAATAATATGTATTTAGAAAACATATACAATTTACCATGTATATGACTAATAGAATTAATCATTCATATGTACTAGCAAAGCTTGTCATGCATAGGTCCTATTTTTTATATTTGTTTAATATATATTTTTAATTTAAATTACTATTTATATATTTTATTATCCCATTTATATTATTCTCATGTGAATGCCTTATATCCATTGATGCAAATTTCACATACCATGGGTGAGGAGTAACATGTATATAATTATCCAAATCATATAAATGATCATGCACTATAAAATATCTAGCATCATAATAATATTCAACATGATCATATGATATTTGTATATATATTTTACCTATATCAACCTTTGGACTTGGGTGTATGTTAGGATAACACACTAGTGCTTATTATGGAACATGCTATTAGAGTATCTATAAAACTAGTATTGGATGTGAAAGACTAGGTAATGTTTGTTTGAATTAAATAAATAGTTAATGTGTTATAAACTATGTCATCAAGGAGATTAAATCATTTCGATATCAATTTATTTCATATTATTAACATATATCGACGGATCAGGTGACTCCGCTGGAGACTGATCCTGTTGAAGGTACTGTGGAGATTGGATTATGTGTTCTCTCTGAACCGACTACTGAGGAGGTGGTGGTTCCTCCACCTTTTTTGAAGGTTTCTCCTAGGAACCTGAAGTTGGCTAGTTCTCATAAGGATTTTGCTGAGGCTTCGACGCCCCCTGGACTTCATGGATTATGGCCTTCTGAGGACTGGGTTGATGAGGTAGCTAAGGTAGAGGATGGTTGGACAATAGTAAAGAGGAAGAAGTCTAAGCCTTTGGTCCCCCCTCTAGATATGAAACTTCGGTCTTGTAAAATATAATTTTATTGTTTGTCCAACACTAGTCTGCTGTTTTTAGATTCCTGGTTAATCTGGTCTTGCTTATGCAGGTTCCAGGCTATTTTGTTTTCTGGAAGTGCTTAAGGTTTATCTCTCTTCTGATGTAAAAGGTTTCGGGGCCCCTTCAAAACCTTTTTCTACCTTAATCTAAAACATATATATGATATATACTAGGTTGTTTTGGAGGTGGACATCAAAATGTATTATAATTAATAGAGTATTCATATAGACTACCTACAATAGTAACCCCTTTATTTATATATATATAATTTAATCATTGATGTACCAAAGATGGTATTACATGTATATTACGTATGAATTTATGACCTAATAACATGTATAATTCCCCAATAGTTGATAAAACTAAAAACATAGTAATTATATATGTAGGCCCTAACATTAGTATAACACAATACCCCAAGATGATTTTTTCATTTTCTATTGAAAAATTTATCTTATTTGTCTTATCATTAAATTTTGTATATGTATACCAAAGAATAGTAATAGATTTCATAGTGAATATGTTGTCACTTGAATTGACATCCATCATAACACAGTGTATAATATGTGAGTCAATAAAACTATGTATGAACAAAGGTGCATTGGTAAAATCATCACAAAAAATATCATGCTCTTAAAAATTGGATTTAATTCATTATACACGTATGATTTAAAGTGTACCAATAATATCTATAGGATGATCCTCTTTATTTCTATAAGCATAAAAAGTTAGAGGAGAATGAACATTGTAAGTCATATGTACCTCAAGTTCAGTCTTAATTTCTTATGCTACATGTTTTTGAATGGATTAGATAATATCTTAAGCTTCACATTAGGTTTTTCAAGTGAATAATTTGTATGTGTACTATCATAATTTATCTTGATAGTATTTTTATCGATTAAATATTGTATATTATATATTAATCCAAAAAATTCTATATCTAAATTTCATACACTTCTATTCCAATCACAATATGCATTAATATTAAAGTTATTAGGTATGACTTTATCTTATCAACCTCCATTGGTGAATTAATATATATTATATTTCACTTGATTAAATTTTATAATGTCTTATGATGAGGTTATAATAATCATGTAAATTTCCTTATTTGGGGAGCTAAAAGGACAAGTCCACTAATAAGTTGTAAAATTATATTTACCATTATTTCAAACTCATTCTTATTATTTTATATTTGGTTTAAAAGTTGGTTTTATTTTAAACTTTGAATCTTAATATTTTGGAGTGTTGATCCCATACTTAACTTGTTCATGAAAATAATCTTAACCTTAAATTCTTTAACTGTATGACACAAGCCATAAAAATAATAGAAATGTTTGAACATAATAGACTCATGAATATGCAAAAGTATGTTTTTATTGAATATATATTTAAATTTGTTATCAACTATAATATTTATAATTTTTAATAATAATATTATTGTATCCAAGTACATAGTCAGTAATGGGCTCATTATGTCTTTACCTAAGTTTTAAAATTTGACGATAGGAAACCTTGTAAAAAATATTGATATAAAAGTGAGATAGTAATTGGTCATCTAAAAGATTCATATCATGTACCAAATGGATATGAATTTCATATTAATATCACAAGACATAATCCTTAAGTCTTCTTTAAAAAATCTTTGTTAGAAACTTATCATTAGATGCATAATCTCAACATGAAACCTGGAAGGATTTAAGATGTTTTTTTATTTTATAAGGTAAAATCCAAGTTTTAAGGGACCTATAACGACCAAAGTGAGATAAAAAAAAATTAAACAGGTCATCAATAGGGTTGAGGAGCCAAATGACAAAAAACTACAGGATAACTCCAAAAATAAAGAACAAGAAACTAGAACCAAGGAGAAGCTAGAAACTAAATTTCAAGGGGAAATTCCATTGCATCGTGTCTTCATGGAGGGAGCTATACAACAAGAGGTCCACCTAAGAGAGAGGACATCCAACAATGTGGTTATTGAAATAGCCCTCATATGATATAGTTATAGTTAGAGGGTTTATCTTTCCTCTAAGAATCATATCTTGGTAGAGCTCAACAAGAAGCAAAGAATAGATCATTTTATCCTTGGCACAAGGGATCCAAGGTTCTCAAAGAGAATAATAAAATGATAAAGGAATTTTTTAGGGATATAAGTTATAAAAAAAAATCCAAACCTTTGGCACATCTTTCATATAGTACAAATATAGTGAAGGGGTTTATATTTCCTCTAAATTTTTTAGCCTAATAAAACAAAACAAGAAACAAGGTACATAATATAAGTCTAGTTAGAAAAATAGGTCTTCTACTTCTTGAAACATCTACACATTTGGGATTCATGACCTAACAAAACACAACAAGAAGCAAGGGGTAAAACATTTTTATCCTTAGCACAAGGGGGATAAAGTCCCTAAACAGAGTTTAAAATTGAAGTGGGACCCAAAATGGGATTCGAGTAATAAGAGAAAACACCAAGAAAAAGCTTGGATCATCAAAATTGAAAATGTAATCATGACTGATGCCAAAATAACTTGGGTCCATCGAGGGCCCTAGGGTGATATGTGGTGAGAGAGGTGGTACACGCAAAATTATAACCATCAATTTTGATAAAAATAGTGTAAGAATGATTTATCCCCTCACACAAGTTTTGAAATATAAAAGACTATGTCTAAAAATATAGGTGTGGTGACATTCTTTCCCAAGAAAGTGGGTAAAACTAGATTTTTTAGATAAACATATCATGCAAAAGGAATCATTTCAAAAACCCAAGTTTTGAAAACTAATGGCCCAAACCCAAGGTAGGCATGATAGAAATCATCCCCAAATAGGTGTAAAAAGTTTGGATTTGAGATCTTGGACACTAATCTAAAATAAAGAAGTCAAATCAGCCCAAAACTAATCACTATTGACACCAATGGTCCATTTTTGGATTTCCAAATAACACAAGCCCAACAGGGGCTCTACAGTATCATGAAAAGAGGAAGCAAAAGTGTACAATTTTAAAATGCACCACATTATAATATATCATTCATCCATAAGCATTTCCAAAATCAATGTTTTCAAATCTAGGGACATGAGTCCACTATGGTGGATGTGACTACAATTTATCTCAAGCACGTAGTTAGATGATGAATTTAAAATCTCATAGACAAAGCCCAATAACTTGGTTTGATGTCCATATAACTATTCATTTATGAATCCAATTATCCAACAATAATAGAAAGGGTAACTCAAGGCCCTTACATCCACATCAAACTTCCATTCAAAATTTGAATTAGTCCAGGGGTCGTATGACCAACCACTACAAAAAAATACAACCCAAAAGTAATGTCTTGGAAAGGATGAGGCCCACTTGTCCATGTAATCTTTATCTTGGTCATATCTCTTAGAGTTGTAAAGGTCAAACCTAAAACCATTCTAGGGGTTAAAATCTATTGAGAGTCATCAATAAGCCAAACTGAGGGGAGATTGGCCTCCCAAACACTTAGAATAGAAAAAATGACTATGTAGGCCAGCTAAGTAGCATAGAATAAAGAAGCAAAAATGGGTATCCTATCAAAAACTTGACAATAGAAAGCACTCACCATACCTATAGCATCAAAAAATTAAAAAGGCTCAAGTAATATCCTAGAGATTCTAGCCAACTATTAAAAGAGAAAATTTCTTAGCTAGAGGAAATGCTACAAGGACTCTTTCATTAAAATTATTGTCTGAATGATCCTAGAATACATGGATATTTGCATTGTTTTCAAGCTAGAAGTCAAAATTTACATCACCTTTGATTTATTTTTGGCACCTTACCTTACCCTTTTCTTAAGGAATGTCGAATTGAGCCCAATGATTAGAGTTAAGAGCAAGCATAAAGGTATACTATCCAAAGGCTTGTTGTCCCCCAATTTGATAGAGGCACGTGGTCTTGGACATTAAGATACCTAAGTCCCAAATATGTTTACCCATTGAAGGATAATATGACCAAATTCTTTCTTATAAAAAAGAGAACCTATCTAACCCAATTATTGGTGACTTTGTATCCTTTTCATAGAACTCTCCATCCCAAAGTATATCATAATTATTTGTTTTTTCACCTAGATTTATTAACTCAGAGAAAACACCAATTCCGACCATATCCTCCCCAAAAATATTGAAGATAATAGGTTTTTAAAATATTTCTATCACTTTAGATCCATCACCATTCTTAGACATGGTCTCAACTCCAATCTCAGATACAAGCTTTCCTAGAGAGGAATTTCTCAGGGAAGAGCCATTAACATCAAAACATATATTTTGAGGGGAGAATGTTAGATCTATCCCTAACTACTTCACCACCCAAATCCTACACCAAGGAGCTAATTCTACCCAAAGATTATTGTTCTCATGCATAATCAAAGCTACATTCCTTCTAAGGTCTAAAAATAGCTTAGGGCATTCTTCAAGCTCCACCTCTGACCTTGACATAATATTGATTTTTTACAATAAATATTCCATGGACTCCTTAGGTAGTGATTCATGATCCTCTTTCTCTATTAGTTCCTCCTCCTCTATCAGTTCCTCTTCCCCCTTGGTCAACTCTAGCTCCATCAATGAGTTCTAAGGATTTAAGATTTTTTTATGGATCACCTTTACCATAAAATGGTATAATATTATGTGAAAAAAATCCTATATACAAGAGATAATTATAAATCTCTAAGTCTAAAGAGTTGTGTAAAAATTCTTAAGAGTTTGTCAAATGGTGCACTCTATTAGAACTTTGTGCTAGTTGATAAACTTTGGATTAAATATCTAACAATGTTTTTAGAATCACTTGGTTGGTAGACATATTATATATATTATAAATAGGTGATTTAACATGAGTATCAAGCCTATGAATCATAAAAATATGTTTCATAAGGATATCCATAAAAATATAAGGAATAACTTATGTTTCCCTTACATTACTTGTAGCAATCACTTGTGTATCCATAGGTGTAGAAAAGAAAAGAAAATTAATTGAAGTAATTGTATAAACACCTATTATAATATATATATATATTTTGGTTTCCATAACATTCTAAGATAATATATAATTCTTTTCTTTGTTTATTGATTGTGTTTTTAATATTTGAACGTGAAACTATTTTTTTAATAGCTACACCATTATGCTAATTGGGATGCATTTTAACATGATATTTATCATTATATACAATACCATATTCATATTAATTTTAAATAAAAATAATAAAATCATTGATAGCATGTTCAATTTCATCTATTCATTCTTTATAAATGTATGTATCTCTAGAATATGAAACATATATGTTACTAAATTCTAACATTATAGTTAGTACACAAACATGTAATTGGGTTAATGGAATATGAGTATGATCAATTGAAATCCTAATTATTATATCACTTTTGTATAGAGGTAAAATATGTGTAACTATCTTATATGGCATAATATTTATGCATGAAAACACTAAGAAAGGATAAAGCAAAGAAGAAAATTTAAGATTTTTTTGTAGTGAAAATAAAAAACCTAGCATTTTTCATGCTCAATTCAATGATTGGGTACATTATAATGTTATTTTTTTTGGTATTAATGTCATCTAAATAATTTAAAACTAGGGATAATTTATAATGTTTAAAATATAGTAACCTAAAAATCTAAATTGAGAAATTGATATATTAATATTGTACTTATAATATTTGAACTTGAGAATGTAATAAAATGGAGATGTGCTTAGCTTATTTCTAATTATTGTCATTCATAAAAAAAAAATCATGTTTTAAGAATATTTTTTAATTCCACATCACTACTCAAATTATGAATTTTTTCAAACCCTCCATAGATGTTATTGGTAATAGTAAGACCCGTAAAATCAAGGAAATGTCTTGGTATTGTTGGTATTTTCCCTATAGATTATACATGTTTATTAATCCTTAGAACATCATGCCTATTATTTCATACGAGTATTTAGTGTGAATTTTCCTTAAGTACTATGTATTTATCCATGTTTTTCTTCTCTTTCCTTTAAAAACACAATCTTACTTTTTATCTGTAATATGACCCTTAAAAAAAAGGTCATTATGTTAGGTTGGACATCCCTAACCAATTCCCTATGAGTAATTAGGAATTTAATTTGAACCAATAATTATAAGAGGGATTAATTCAAACATAGTTATCCAACATGTTTGTTTTTATGTGTGTGTGCATGTGTGTATATATGTACCATCGTTATCATTATAGAATGTAAATTAATGATTCAATTTTGACACTTGACACCCTAACTTTGACTTTCATGTGTATTTATACTTGGTTATATGGCTATTTATTTGAGAGTTTTTCATATTTTAATGCCTTTTAAATATTTTTTCGAGAAAGTTCTATTGTATTTATCAAGTAGATGTCAAGTAATTTCTAAGTTACCAAGTCAGTGATATCCTTAGGATTATTATGTATTTATAATTGACTCTTTGATATTTCTCACTATTACCAACCCATGAAACATGTATAGGAAAACCTAAATGATAATTTCAAATTTTAAAATTAATTTTTGAGTGTTCTTAGACAATGCCAATAGAGGTAGACAACTATGATAAATGTTGACTATCAATCTTTCATTGGTATTATCTAGGTAATGGAAATTAGTGATATAAGGAGTGGAGAGATTCCATTTTGTACTTTGGCATGTTTTTGTATATATTAGGTTGATCCTAAGTACGTGAATTTTTATAATTATGTTAAAAAAGACAATATATAGGTAGACAGATAGGGGAAAGTTTACATAAGAGTTAAATATTTGTCAAAGTGTCTAATACCAAATTTAGGTGTCTAAAATATCTTATACATATCTTATACAATGGAATCATATATTATTATTATTAAATTATTAAATTTATTATTTGTGCATGAATGTTTGTTTTTTAGTTCATTTATTTACCTATTTATGTGTCTTATTCATAGAGGATCCTTTTTTGGTCATGGTTTTTGAGTCATATCATAATTCAAGTCACTAAAAGTCACTAACTTTGATGTGGTCACTAACATTATATGGTCCTAAATTAATTACAATATATTCACTATCATGTTTAAATCTATATTTATGTACTTATTTGGTGCATACTCTACCTTAGTGGTCACCATGAATATATGGGGACAAATTATTAATTATGATCTCATTTTTTTTCTTTCCCATATAGGGTGTGTTTATTTCATTGGATTTATTAGCTATTATCATTTAAATATATATATATATATATATATATATATACATGATATATTATTGCATTCTTTCATGTCAATTCAGATTTGAAATGATATTATAGTTGGAAGATATGGAAATAATTAACTTAAACTAAAATTTGAGAGTGTGGTGATTTTTCATGATATTAATAAACCATGTCCCATGAAAAATGAATGGATCTAGAGATAGATAAGGAACATGTGGATTATTCATATGATCCTCATGATGGGATGTTAATTTTTTCATCAATAGAATAGGTTAAAGCTACAAAATATGTTTTAGAGGTGAAATCTAAGGATGAATATTGTCATGGAAAAATTGATGTCAGATCTAAGGGGTGATGATGGTAACTGTTGGTCCATATCATAATAATGGATCTCAAAGGTATAAAAAACATAAGGTTAACTTTGAATATATTTTAAATGAGGATTTTTATAAATTTATTTTAAATATTGGTCACCAAAAAAACTAATGAGGTTTTTTTTATCAAAGGGATAAGGATCGGGTTGATGATAGAAATTACTTTGGCTAATGACATGGAAGGGACTATGGTGGAAATGCTTAAAAAATATGTTGATATTATTGTGGGAGGGGGGATTTATGACCTTGATTTATTAAAAAAGTTAAGATATTTTTCATCTATTTTATTTAGAGGAGAATCTAATTGATAGTAATGATTTTAGGATACATAAATTAGATTTAATATTTGGAAAGAAATTTTACAAATTTTTGTGGAAGAGGTAGTGAAACCTAAGGATTTTTTTTACTATTTTTGGAAAGTTTTGGAAAGGATATTAAATTAATGTTAGATTATTAGTCCCATATTTTTAATATAATTACCAAATCTATTTATATTGCTATTTTGAATTTTTTGATAAAGTAAGATTTCCTTTAGGTAGATGATGTTTTTAATTTTAGTATTTATATTGCAGGGAATGCCTTTTGTAGGATTCATAAATCCTATAGTGATATTTTATATCCTTCAAAACTTAAATGGGGAAATAATAAGAAACTTTGGATTATTTTAAGTTATGAGCTTAATAATGGGGTTAAAGTTGAATCTCAAATGGTTTCTTGATAGTTAAGGATTGTTTAAGGATGATAGAATGGGTGAATTAAATTATTTCTTCTCCTTCACCTTTAACTTCTTCTAATTAATTTTTAAAATATATGGGTAGTCATTTTAAGGCTTCACTAATTTTTTGTGACCTTTTGGGATTTCAAAAAAATAAGTGGATTGTTATTAAAATCAAATATGAAATCTTATTTATTTCACAACTTCTAGAGTGATGGGTAATTTGTATTTATCTTGTATGGGTGAATTTATAAATCTAGGGAGTAAAGTGTTTAAATAATTTAAATAAAATTGAAATTAAAAAAACTCTAAAGATGATAAGCAACTTCTCAGGACATGTTTTCGTGATCCAAACATTTGAGGGTGGATAATAGGGATGACTTTTTTGTTCATTCATAGATGGATGCTCAAATAATCTCTAATAATATAATTTGCATTGGGGAAAATGCTTTTACTTTAGGACAGAGAGTTATTAATTCCATGAGAAGTGGAAATTTTCCACTATTAAGTTTATATAATGGGAACTTAATTTTATGATATTTAATTATTTATCCACTTATTCCTACTATAGAAATAAGGGGAAATTCTATTTTTTGGGGTCAACACATCTACCTATATATGCCATCAAAAATGATTTCACCTCCTAAGATTATTTAAAAAAAATATAATGATCTTAATCAAAATAAAATGGATCCCAATAATGTTGATATGTGTTTCAAAAATTAATAAATGTGGGATGTTTAGATAAAAAAGAGTTTCATATATTAATGTCTTTTAAGTGATCTTTTTAAAAGAATTCATGGTGGGAGAATTCCTAAATGGTCCGAAATTGGAAAATTATAATTGTTTCCTATTTTTGATTTTACCCTTAGGATATTTCTTAGTTAGGTTTGTGTCCTCATATTATAAGGAAACATCCTTGAGTAAAAATAAATGGAATGTTTTTAATCATTATATTGAATTCCAAACATAGAAGGTGAATTTTTGTGGACAAAAGTTAAGATGGATTATAAGATTAATATGGAATATACATTATGCCTTACCCTTATAATTTTAGAATAAATACATTTTTAAATCAAATGGAAATTTGGTAGGTGAAAATTTATCCTTTGATCCTAGAATGAGAAATATGAATTCTACCTTGTATAAAAGAAACAAAGATTGTATTTATCCCCTTCAACCATTGGCTAATTGTATTTAACTTATCTCTAGGGTATTATTATAATTATAAATTTTAATATGAAAGGTGGGTTTGGATGTGTATTTATTTTGATTTATCTGATCCTAATTATAGTCATTATTTTTTCAATAAAAAGATTTAGAAAGTAGGGCCCATATGTTAGATCCAATTTTTATAATAAGTAAAATAAGATGGTTTAGAGGCCAAAGGTGGCATTTATTTTCATTTCATAAACATAAAGATTAAATAACTCAAGGAATAAGGATAAATTTTATAGTACCCTTTAAGAATAGGTTATGAAATAAAATTTGGAGAAGTAGGAGTAGTTTTTTCATGAGCAAGGTGTGGAAGATGGACTATATGATCTAACAATTGATAAATAGGAAATCACCTCCTCTTTTACCTCTCATAAAGAAATATAATACTTTTTAAAATAATAATAAATTTATGAAGTGAATGTATTATCATAATTTATTACTTTTATTAAACAAGTTAACACTTGTTCCTCTAGGCCTATGAATAATGATAGGCAAGATACACAAGTGGTTTTTGATAAAGTAGATGGTGTAAATTTTAAGAAGCCAAGTTTTTTTCATAAGGATATTGATATACAAGAAATTTGGATTGATAATTTTATTTTTCACCATGCTATTGTGGAAGAGGTTAGAGTTGAGCAAGTGTTAATCTACTATAATTTTGTGGAAGATGTTCAATCTAAATAAGGAATTATTTACAATTAGACTACATATTATGTTCAAGCTAAGCATATTATCAATCATAATGTTGATACAAAATATTTTCAATTTGAGAAAGTGATTATTTACACTATAGTCCTAGTATATGGTTAATCTTCTGGAGATCAAGTTATGAAACTAGATTTTCAGGATTCAAGTACTTCTGAAATATATGTAATTAACAAACATTTGGATTATTTAAATTTTGTTTTTTGAGATAATAATGTTTCTCATTAAAGTTTATGTAATAATTTTTAGTCATTATCCTTCTTGAATAATCCTTATCACTTTCAAATATTGGAGGAAGATCCTTCTCAAAAACAAATTCTCTCATATGGATTGAATTCAAAACAATATTTCTATTCTCCTAAATCACATTCTAAGATTAAAAAAAAATAGATTAAGGATATTTAGTGATAAATTAATGAATATGGATTAGTTATATGAGCATTTTTTTACTTGAAAGAGAGTGTCCACTATGACTATATTGTGTAAATGGAAGAACCTTCCATTGTTGTCAAGTTATTTTTATAAAAGGCAAAAAAAAAAAACACCAATTTCAATCCATAAAACATGATATTATATTTTTTAGGAAAGAAAGCAAATTGAATAGGAGGTTGAAGTATTATTTAATTATAAATGGGAACTCTATAAATGATGTTATATTAGATCTAATGACAACTCAAGATATTTGTGTTTGATGTGTATTTTGGCTTCAAACAAATGGATTTCCTTCACAAGGATATAAATTGGTTGGCCTATGAATTTTAGTGCTATAAGGATATTATTTTTGGAATTATTATAAATGCATATTGTCCAAATAATCTCATTTATAAAAATGAAACTTGGTAATATATTTCATATATGTTAAGTCAATGGGTTGATAATACAATTTTTATGGGAGATATTTGAATGCAATTCTTGGACCTTTTGTTAAGTGTGGAGGAACATCAAATATTTCAAAATCTCAAAAATATTTCTTTGATTTTGTATCTTCCAATTATTAATTGGGTCTTCCCCCAAAAGTATGTATGTTAAATTGGATTAAAAATGAAGAGGGTTTAATAAAATTGCTAAGAGTTTGGAAAAAATTATCATTTTACCTTTGTTATAGGGTAATTGGTTAGATGAATTTTTTATTCTTAATGTTTCAGGTTCTAATCACTTATAAATTTATTTTATTGTTAAGATGGAAAAGGTGCCAAAAACATGTTATTTTATGTTTGAATTAATTTGGCTCAGGCATCTTGATTTTGATGACCAATTGAAATAATGGTGTCATAGATTTGAATCAATCTTGGGATCTTTGATGTTCACTTTTTCTCGAAAATTAAGATTATTGAAAGAGTCTTTGAAGGTGTGAAATAAGACAATGTTTGGGAACATTTTTATAAAAATGTTATATGATAGGAATTCATGGAATTAAATTCTAGTAAAAAATTTACCTAAAGATATCTAAAGGTCTCCAAAAGGAACACGAACTACTTACTAAGATCCATGAGGTTTATCTAAGGGAAGATATTTTTTGGAAGAAAAAGTAAAGTGAGACATGGATTAAGGAAGGGGATATAAACACATTTTTCTTACATCAATCCATTGTTGTAAGAAGATAGTTCAATCATTTTTTTTAGATCTATAATGTGGAGGTTTCAATGCTAGATGATACAAAATCAATCAAACTTGAAGCTATAAGGCATTTAAAAAATGAAAATAATTTGATGGATGAATTAGTTATGGACAATTTTTTTTAATCTAATATACCTTTTTTGATTACTTTTCAACAAAATGAGGTTTTAATGAATCCTTTTATCGAGGAAAATATAAGGTTGTCCTTTATTTGATGGAACCTAATAAATCACCTAGTCTAAATGGATTCCCTATAGATATTTTTCATATTTTTGTGACATATTTGGGTTTAAATTTATAGAAGTGGTGAACAAATCTCTGGTTTTGAAAAAATTACTTAAGGATTTGAATTTTACCTTTAGTTTTATTATTCCTAACAACTGAATCTAATATATTTTATTAACTTCAAAAAAAATTATCTTTATGTTATTTTATATAAGATGCAAAGATATTGAAGTTTTTTTTACTTCTTATAATATTTTTAGAATAATGAGGACTTGTGACATAAAAATAAGTCCTAGATGGGGTCATCATTGACCCATGAAATTATTCAAACCCTTAAATCATAAGGTTCTTATTAATTTGGTGCATCACATGAATAAAATCATGAGACATTTCATTTTTCATGGTAAGGATGAGAATAAAAAAATTTCATGTAAAGTGGGAAAAAAGATATAGATCAAATTTGATGAAAGTTACAGGCATAAAGAATATTCAAGCTTGAAAATTGTCTTTGGGCGAATATTTAGCTTAATAGTTGTATGAAGATACTTCATATATTTGTATTTGTATGGTTTGTTATAAATGTTTTGATTGTGAATCAATCAAAATCATTTTACCCTCAAAAATCCACCTCCTAGTTATCTTTTTAAGTATTTCATCTTGGCTTTCAAAAGGAATATTTGTGACAATTTGACATGCAATGTAGGGAATGGTGAATTGGAAAATTTTTGGTAAGATTTTTGGAAAGGTGAATCAACAATTTATCCAAAAGGGGATTTGGATTATCTAAAAAAAAAATTGGAACCAAAATGGGTAATGTGGGTTTGTGATTATTAGGAAACATAAAAAACCACTACATGAAAATATCCATGTTTGGTAGGATTTAGAGGGCATCAAAGGACAAGGTGATAAAAAAAAATTGTTTTGTAAAATTTTGACCTCAATAATTTTTTTTGTGAGAAAAAAAGTGGATACCTTGAGATGGAAAAGGGGTAAATAAAGAGTACATAGTGTTATATATAGTTACAATGTGTTTGTTGTGGAGGAGGCTATGAAATAAGGTTATCCTCATTCCCTATTATGGAAGAAAAAATATGGACCTTGAGAAAAATATTCTTCCTAGTTGGATTTCTTGGAGAGAGTCATTACATAAGAAAAAATTTAATGGATGGGATTTAATGAGCCTTCCATATGTGTTTTATGTAAATAAGAGGTAGAATAAATTGAGAATCTTCTTTTACATTGTTTATATGCAAAAAATGTCGGTTCATCTTCTTTTTAATACTCTTCATATTTCATGGGTATGCCAAAGATCTATCATAGAAACATTATTGGATTGGAATTTAGGTTTGAAACACCTCACATAAATTTGGTAGGCTACTCTTGTGAATTTTATTTTCCATATCTATAAATAAAGGAATAACAAAATATTTGAGAATAAGGCTATGGATTGGGATAAGTGTTGAGTAAAAATTGAAATAGAGATTTTGAGTAATGTTATTGTTTCTTATAGCATTGAAAAAATCTATTAAACTGACAAGAGCTATAAATTTTAGATAATTGGCCTAAAATTATCTTACCTTCAGTTACTCCTAATAATAATATAAATAAAAATACCATTATTCTAGGTGGATATCGTTGAGGAATGTTTTGATCAAAATAATATTTTTGGGTGATTCAATAAGTAATCTTTAGGTTATTTGGGCTAGATTTTTTGACAAAAATAATTGGGGATTTTTTTATATATATGTTAATTTTTATCCCTAAGGCTTATAAAAATGAGGCTAATGTGGTGGCTCTATTGGAGGGGCTCAATTTTGCTAGAGATTGAAGGGGACTCTTTGATCATTATAAATGATAGAAAAAATGGATCCTTGCCAAACTATAAGTTTAATAATATTTTTTTATGGATCCTAATATTTATCACAACAATTCTATTTTATTTCTTTTCAACATTACTCTTAGGGAGATAATCAAGTGACAGACTTATTGGCCAATTCCAGAATTGATCATAACAACATGTCCTATGAAGAATGGTAGGGTCTTTAACTAAGACTATCAAATGTTTTGAGATAAATATAAGAAACCTTAATTTTGGAATTTTTTTATTAGATTTAATGATTAAAATGGTTCTAGTTTTTTTTAGGCCACCAATTTCTTTTTTTCTAATTGTAGAAGTTGTTGAGGCCCTTACATGTGGAATCTATTTTCTCCTTTAATGTGAAATATTCAAACATTTTATGGAATTACTTATCCTTTGGTTTTTTAAATACTCTAATATTGGTAAAATAAGATATTATTTATTTATTCATCTCATTTTTTAATTCATACATTGCATATGGAGGCTTTTGAATGCTTTATGAATTTTTATATTTGAGAATGGGCATGACATTGAGAATATATTGTTGAAAAGTACCCTTTCGAAGATTTGAAAGTATCCATTTAGCCTTAAAATGTCCCTTTAGAGAAGTTGGAATATACCCTTCAAAAATTTGCAAGGGTCCTTTTTGGCTTGAAAGAGTCATTCAAAAATGTTTGAAGTTACCCTTCAGAGTTTTTGTTTGGTCCATTTTTCTACAAAAGAATCCTCCAGACTTTTGAAATGTACCCTTTAGAAAAAGTGAAATGTATCTTTCAAAATTTTTGTTTAGTCCATTTTTATTGAAAAGTTCCCTTTGAATAAGTTGCAAAGTACCATTTAGAAAAAGTGAAATGCCCTTTAGGAAAGTTGAAATGTCCCTTTGGAAAAAGTGAGATTTACCTTTTCCCACAAAAATATACCCTTCGTAAAAATGAAAGTGTCATTTAAAAAAATTACAAGGGTCCCTTTTGGATTGAATATATATTTTAGATAAATTGTAAAGTACCTTCAAAAAAATTGTGTAGATAATTTATCTAAAAGAATTTGGCACCCTACCGGAAGAAAATCCAAATAAATACTCTTAAGGAAAATCCTCGGACAAAATTTTTGAAAGAATTTGGCAAAGATTAAAATAAAAAACCTAAAGAATTCCTTAAATACTTAAACAAATACCAATATGAACCTTATGAAAAGAAAATACTTGTGCATTTGTTGTGTTTTTTGTTAAAGAACATTTCTTCTAAAGGAAAACTAAGTACTGGATTGGCCAAATTTGAAAGGTGCAAACCTAGGGTGGAATTTGACAAACATTCTTGGTGATTCTTAGGTATAATATGCCATCTATTCCTAAGACCAGTTGCCAAATTCATTCCATTGGGCATGGAGTCATTTAAATTAGTACTTAGATTATCATGAACATACCTTGACTTAACCACAAGATAATAACATTACACAAGACACACGTAGGTAAAGACACACTTGTGATACTAAGCAGTTATGGAACATAAAGAAAAACAAAGGAAACATGCATGTGTCAATTAGAACACTTAGGGAACACAACAACCAAAATAAAACTAGACTAAACACACACACACCTATGCTACTATTTACAAGATATTCTTGTAAGGACTAATAGAAGAACTTTAGATGTATCCCATTCACAGGGATAGACAATTCTTCTCCATTTATCTTGGTCAACTAAAAGGAGTTGCTTTGATTTAAATTTTTAATGATGTAAGGGCCACTCCATAAAGCATCAAAATTTGTATGTTTACCAAGTTTTTCTCTCTCCTCATCCCATTTTAGGACCAAGTCACCTTCCTTGAACACTCTTGTACTTGTTCTTTTGTCAAAATAATTCTTCATGAGTACTTGGTGGTGTTCCATGGTCTTATGTGCATTGTCCCTTGCTTTTAGTTTTTATATTAGTTCTATCAATCTACCTTCTATTGGATTAGTTTCCAGTAGTTCTACCTATTGTGCAAGTCTTAGAGTAGGGAACTTTTGAGAGATGGAGAACCTAACTTCTCTCCCATAAACAAGCACAAATGGAGAGTTACCAATTGATCTCTTACGAGTGATCCTATCAGCCCATAAGGTTGTATTCAAATTGGTGTGCCATGCTCTTTGATTTTTCTCTAATGTCTTATTAATGATCTTGATGAGGTTCTTATTAGTAGACTCAACCAATCCATTACCTTGAGGGTAATAGTTGGATGAGGTACTCAAGTAAATTATATTCCTATTTACACACTCAAAAGTTTTATTACTCATAAAATAAAGTGCATTGTCAGAAATGATATTATAGGGAACCCCAAATCTTATTGTGATACCGTCATAAAACTCTAAAATTCCATTTTCATTTGTCTCCTTTAATGTAACATCTTCTACCAACCTTGTGAAGTAGTCAGTAGCAGTCAATATCCATTTATGTCCAACACTTGATGGAGGGTTGATCATACCAATGAAATCAAGGCCCCATTGCATGAAAGGCTGGTCCACTTGGACAGGATTCAATGGAATGGCTTCAAGTTTCTATTTTCCTATAAAGAAGGCACATTGAGGACACCTCCTAACCTAGGAGTATAAATTATTGATAAGGTTAGGCCAATAATACCCTACCCTCATTATCTTTGTAGCTATTATTTTTTAGTAGAAATGACCTCCATCTACACCATTGTGAAACTTTTCTAGCAATATGCCAAACTGATAATTTTCAACACACCTTAGTAGTACATCATTCACATCCTTCCAAAAAATAATACCATCTAAAGACAATAAGGAATATTTTTTAATTTAAAATACCTTGTTTGTGACTTGTTCAAACCATTATGAAAATCACCATTTTTTGAGGAAACCATTGATGTCTTATGTCCAAATTTGAATTAGTATGTGACTAGTTGGCTGGGGATGAGCTTGATTGACAAAAACTTCTTCCCTTGGCCCTTGAATAGCTGAAGCTAGATATTCACATAACCCCTTTCCTCTTACCAAGTTTGTTACCTTGATATCAACATCATGATCCATTAATTTTTTGATCCACCCATCTCTCTTCTCATTGAGGTCTTTGCTTAAGAGGAATTCCTTAGTCCCAGGATAAGATACCATGACATGTATCCTATTGTTTGAAACCATGTGCATAAATTTTTTTAAACCTCTTATCATAGCTAGATCCTTCTTCTCAACAAATGTGTACTTGACCTTATAATATTCTAATCCTTGACTAAAGAATGCAATGGGTTATTCAACTTCCTCATCATTATTTTATATAAGCATAGCTGAGATTGTGTCAAGATTAAGGAAAGTATATAGTATTAAATCCTTGGTAAAGTTTGTGTTCAAGAGATTATTGGATTGGTTAATTACTTGTTTGATTACCTCAAAAGTGTTCTTACCTTCCTTCATCTAATAAAATTTTTGGTTCTTCTTGAGCATGGTTGTAATAGGTTCTACCAAAGTGGCAAATCCTAGAATAAACCTTCTCACAAAGTTGATCTTTCCTAAGAAACTTTACAAACCTGTCTTGTGTAGAGGTAAAGACAAGCCTAAAATGGTTTCAATCCTTTCAAGATCAATAGATAAGCCTTCCTTTGACTCAACATGACCTAGTAATTTACTTTCATGAACAACAAAGATACATTTTTTTATATTAAGAGAAAATTTAAACTCTCTACACTTCTCAAAGACTTGTCTTAGATGTTTCATGTGGTCATTAGCATCTTTGGAAAAAATAGTTCTATCATCAAGGTATGCAATCAAAAAATCATTGATCAAACCTTTAAAGGCCATGTCCATTTCATTTTTAAAGGTAGCACTAACATTAGACAAACCAAAAGGCATCTTTCTATATGCAAATGTTCCCCATTTTATTGTGAATTCTGTTTTGAACTGATCTTCCTCATTCACCAATATTTGGTTATAACCTGAATAGCCATCAAGTAGTGAAAATCATTGAGGACCTAAAACCACTTGAAAAATCTTCTCCATGGAAGGTTGTGGATAATGGTATTTGAGTGAAACACTATTCAAATCCCTAAGGTCCACACAAAGTATGATCTCTCCAGTCTTCTTTCAAATAGGTAAAAGGTTAGCTACCAAAGTTGAGTGTTTGATAGGAAAGATAATCTTACACATAATCAATTTGACAAGATCTTTCTTCATTGGTTCCTCTATCTTGGGTTGATAGGCCTCTATTTTTTCCTAACTGGTTTAGCTCTAGGTTTTAACTCAATGGTGTGATGAGCTAGACATAGATTAAACCCTTTCAAATCTTTGTATTCCTAAGCAAATATATCATGACATTATTTATTCAATTAAATGAAGGCTTTTATTTTAGAAAGAGAACATATCTTACCAAATTTTTATAGGTTTGTCCTTAAATATCAAGATTCTTTCATAGTTCTCTTCCTTTGTAGACATGCTTACCCTTTCTTTCTTTGATCACCTTTATTGAACACACTCTCTAAAGTAACCATCCCCTTTGGTATCTTGTTTATGCTCAGCTAGATAACTTATTCTTCATATTGATTGTGAAGCTTATTTTGATTCTTTAAAGAAAATTCTACTTCATTTTGAATGGAGTGTACAATGTTTTTATCACTCTCAAACACTTGGCAAGACACTTCATTATCTATAATAGAAGGTCTCACAATGACCTTGATGTGAGGTTGGTCCTTCTCTCTACTTATAGTAGACACTATATCAAAGTGTAGTCCTATCACAACCAACCTATCAACATGTTTATTTGAATCTCTTGGTATAGTTTGGATATTGAAAGCATCAAAGTCCTCAATTAGATCCCACACCCTATGCTTGTAGGACTTAAGCAAAGGGTTCTTGGCTATAGCTTGGTTTCTCACTTGATGTATAATTAATTCACTATTTCCATATACCTTAAAATTATTAATTCCATTTCTCTTTGTCCATTGGAGGCCACGAACCAAGCCTTCATATTCTATTGCATTGCAAATATAGCTAAAATGGATTCTATATGAAGAGTAATATTAGTTTTTTTAGGGAGAAACCAACATGACACTAAATCCTACCCCTACCTTTATTATAGAGCCATCAAAAAACATTTCCCATATACCTTCAAGTTCATGATATTCATTAGTGAGTGATGGTATAGGAGTGTTATTATCATGCATATAATATACCCCTAATTTAGTCTCTTCTATGAATGCATATGGGTCATGTTCATAATTTTTAGTACCATACTCATCAAGAAAGAGATCAAAAATAACTTCAAGGGGAAAGGATGTTTCACCACCAATGGCACCTTCTTCTTGCTCACTAATCTTACAATTTTGATTTGAATTTGTATCCACATATGGTTCAATGTGGAACCTTGCCAAGGGCTATGCTATTATAGCCACTTTCACTTCATATATTATTATAAAGGTTATAAAATACCAATAAACTACAAGTTACCCTCCAATATTAGCCATGAAGTATCTTGAGAATAAAATAGTAAAATGAGTTGGAAGATCAACAACCATAATGTCTTATAGAATGGGGAAACTTGGATAATCATGCAAGAAAACTTTCAAACATTTAACCAAGCCCACAGTCTTGGCTGGAGTTCCATCAATCTGTAACACACCCTTGCTATGAGGCTCAAATTTTAGTCCTAATTTGTCAGTAACCACTTTAGGTATAACTATGGTACTAGCCCCACTATCCATAATGTAGTTATGAACCAATTTGTCACCCATAATGAGTGTGAGATAGAAAGGTAGAGGATTTTCAAATTTGGTAGATGTTTCTAAAACATAGTTAGGTGTTTTGGTAAAGGCTACAACTTTGTATCTTGGAACTTGAGGGTCTACATGAATGTTTGAGAGTTGATCTTGCAAAAGCTCCTTTTAGCCAGGCATATACAATACATCCCAAAGAGAAATGCTAGTTTTGGTATTATTTAAGGAGTCAATAATATTTAGAGAGGAAGTATTCACCTTTTTTTGCATTCTCAAAGGAAATGAGGGAACTTAAATTTATTTTACTAGAGGTTTGGTAGCCTTGTTCACATTTTGACTTTGAGGAGTAGTGTCACTAGTAGGATTTGTTACATTGATACTTACACTTTGTGACCTTGGAGAGGCACTCCTTGGAATCACTCATGATTACAAATTATCTCCTAAATCCCTCTTATTATCCCTTATGTTGGCTATAACTAATTTATTTTTATTTAACACATAATCATCTTCTACTTAGAAGTATATAAAACTAGTACTTTGGCTGATACCTTCCCCTTAAACATCTCTTTACATGAAATTTGATTCTTCTGATGTAAAATAAGGAGTACCACCTTCTTGAGTTACCCAATATTTATTACCTTCTCCACCATTATGCATAAATTAACCTTTATATTACCTCCAATGATCCAAATGCTCCTCTCTTTGAACTAGATTGGTGTGGACTAGAACAATAGCCTTTGCTGATGAAATGGAATTAGGATTATAGGCATTGGGATGCCTTTTAAAACCTTGTTGGCCTTATCCTCTTCTTTGGTTAGTGTATTGGGGTGGAGGTCTATAGCCTTACCGAGGATAGTATTGAGGATTGGGTGGAACATTAACATACATTTGTGCTTGTTTGAGCTAGGCTTGGAAAGAGTGAATCATCTCATCCTAATATATAACATCATCCACCTTCTTAGAAGTAGTTCTAACTTTGGAATTAGTGTTGGAAACTTGTGCTATGCTTGGGGCTTCAACTGAATTATGAGACAACAAAGGCATGGAGACTCTTCGAGGTAGTTTCTCAACTTGTATCAGACTATTCTTAGTTTTAATTGCTATCTCATATGCCTTAGCTAAAGTAAATATTCCCATTGACTACAACATTACTACTACATCAGTGCCAATAGCCTTAAGATAGGTGGGGAATACAAAGCTTGGAGGAGGCCTCATAATAGTTGGCATCCTATGCCATGTTCTTTGAAATCTCTCATTGAAATCTCCCATGGATTTATTAGGACCTTTTGTTATTACATTCAACTGGTGAATTAGTGAATTATGGTCACTCTTATTTTTATACCTATTTACCAACAACTCTCCAAAACTATCCCAATTAGTAATACAACCACCTTCCAATGTCATATACCAATCAAGTGCTTTCCCCTTTAGAGACATGAAAAGTAGTCTGATAGCTATGTTAACTTGGGTGATATTATAGAAATTTCAAAAGTTTGAAAAGTCCCTAATATGCTTAGATGGGGTAATAAGACCATCTCCATTTTAATTATGGAGACTTTTTGTAGCATTAGGAGTAATAGGATCATGTGCAAGAAGGTTAATTGGATTTTAGGTGTTGAAGGCTGGGAAAGGATGTATTCTAGCCATTTATTATTCTTCTTAATCTACTAATTCTTTAACCTCCTCTTATTACTCTTCAAAACCTTCTTGTTCAGGATCTCTAAAGGTTATGAATGGTTCAGGATGTTATTCTTTAAAAGGAGTTTTAGGTTGAGGAACTTGATTGAAAATCCTACTAGAAGATGATTTAGTGATGAACATTAAGTATAATATGGAAAAACTAATCTAGAAATAGTTATTCTCACCTTTTAGAGTCATCAAATGCTATATTAGAATGCTTCTACAACCTTAGACTTGTCAAGGCCAACATTCACCTTGACATGGAAATAATTAGGACTAGTTGTCCCACCATGCATGCCAAAGCTGTTGTCATCAAAATATGCACCCTATGATGTTTTATGAAACATTTCATGAAACATTTAATCATCCTTGAAGTTTGTGGGAACTTATAAAAGAGATGAGTCTCTAGGATTGAAAAGGGCTATCTCCTTGAATTTTTCTCTAAGTGTTTATCACCTAATCTAATGCTTGTTCATGAAAAGAGTCAAGATTTTTCATAAAACAAAAAAACTATGCTAAAGAGGTGATCCACCAAGAATTTATCCCATCGACTCTCACACTTTTATTGAATAACAAGGGTTTTTAAGATTAATTCCATGCATTGAAAGATACTAATGTAGTGTTTCAATGTGAAGGTAACATGCTTGAAAAAATAAACAAAATGATTGACCTAAGGGGTATATTACACACCATAGATACAATTTCATACTTAGAAGAGAGTTTAATGCATTTAACACACTTCACATGACCTGTTAACATCAAAACCTTTTTTCAAACATGAAGGATAAAGGGAGTAAGGATGATGCTATCACTTGGATCCACTATACATCACTCACATATTCAGATAGAAGTTTACAACTTATAATTGGTCTTGTATTAAATATCTAAAAGAAAAGTTCAATGTCATTTCAATAGAGCTTCACCATACCAAAAAATGTGGTTAACTGTAATAGCCAAAATGGGAGGGGGAGAGAGAGAGAGAGAGAGAGAGAGAGAGAGAGAGAGAGAGAGAGAGAGAGAGAGAGAGAGAGAGAGAGAGAGAGAGAGAGAGAAAGAGAGAGAGAGAGAGAGAGAGAGAGAGAGAGAGAGAGAGAGAGAGAGAGAGAGAGAGAGAGAGAGAGAGAAGCTAAAGAGGCATAAGGACATGTGTTATTAACATAAAAGTTAGTTACATATCCATGAGAGATATGGATGAGTGAGACATGCCATGTCAAGAGTCTTACTTGTCTAAAATAGTTCATGAGAATGGTGGTAAGTGGTATCAAAACTTTAGGAGTGGCACATGAAACTTATTCTATAAAAAATCATCCATGAGAGTTTAAAACTAAAAATAAAAAATATGATGCATCAAACTATTGGAACTCATGACAATAATTAAAAAATTCCTTATCTAACTACTAGTTATCTTTTAGACACCTGTATTTGTCAATTTCATAGAAGCAATGACTCAAACTATTAACCTAT